>VZTU01009846.1:80140-213481 GCA_013400835.1 Zapornia atra
GGGTGGGGAACGTGGAGGGGGGGAGGGTTGGGAAGTGCCCGAGAACTGGTGTTTCACTGCTCGCAGCGAAGTGAGAGTGCGGAGTTGGCGAGAAGAGGAATGAATGCTTTCTCTCAGCTGTGCTGGCTCTGCGCTGGGACTTGAGAGAAGTTTGTGTTTCACTGGTGTTCATACAGCACTAAATCAGCCGTCCAGTGCCGCACAAGGGGATGTCACTTAAAGTGGCTGAACGTTCTTCTTATGCTTCCCCTCTCCAACAAAATTTATTGCCGTATAAGTTGCAGTTGGTAAGAAAACCAAGGAATAATAATAATTATTTTTTTAATGCTGTGAACTTAACGACAGAAACTATTTCTTTGTGTTCAATCTTTCTGGGAAGAAATCGTCTGTGCTGTTTGCATCCATCATTTTGCTGCCTATTTCGTTTTTTTTCATGCTAGATGGGGGAAGTGGTTAATTGCTAACAGTTAATCAATCGCACCTCGATTTAGAAAATCCATCAATACTGGTGTGTTTTGATCGAAGCTAGAGTGAAGGTGGTTTAAGTTGAAGTAACTGCTCAGTCTTCAGTTGCTCAGTACTCTGGAAAACAAAATGTTCCTCTCCTTCATACCCTTTTTCTCCCCCCCCATGCATCTGTTTGCCATATTGTATCCTGTTTGCGAAGATACAAGTATACTTATTTAAATAGGCTGTGTAATATTTTGTATTCCTATTGGGGTGGTTAAACCCCAAGTTTCAAAAGTTAAGCTGGGTCTGGAGCATAGAAAGAAACTGTTTCCCAATTAGTTCATTTTATTAGGTAATGATTGTACCCATTCTTAACAACCCATTTGTCCCTAACTTTCTGTTCAGCCTAGTTCCAATGACAGCACAGAAATTGCTGTCCTATGCAATGTCCTGTAGAATTGTTGCTGTAACTTCTTCAAATTAGCCTCAAAATAGTGATGTGCTTTTGCAAATTTTTGTATACTTCATAATGCTTGATGCAACACTTTGAAGAAATGTTCAGTTTATAAATCATCAGGACTGTCGTTTCTCATCTCTCATCGTTCTCTGTTGCCAAGGACATTTGTATCTGAACAGCATTTTTGTTTCTTCTGTGTTCATGGTCCCCTGCTGTTTGATCACCTACCTGAGGTTGTAATCATCTGTTTCTGACACGACAGTAATTTTCCTACTGGCTAATTGTTACCTTAGATAGGGAGAAACAGCAGGAACAGCTGAACTCTGAAGAAACAAAAATCAAATTTTAATGCATGCATCCTCCCTAATAAACAACATCTATGCAAGTAGGATTGGCTTGAACAAGATGTGTTGAGTTCAGAAGAGGTGTCAGCAGTTCCTTAATGAGACAGAGGCAGTGCCAGCATGTGTATGAATAAGTTTATACTTGAAAGTAGGGGTGAAGTTATGAAGTTCAGTATTTGGTTTGTGAAGGGTGCCAAGCAAACAACACTGGTGACTGAAACGGAGAAGAACGGTATCGCGCACGTTTGCGGACTGCAGCATTCCCCCTGCTTTACAGAACCCACCCCCTGTTCTCGCTGACTTAAAACTCAAATGGACCAAGATTTATAACCAACCTCCGATCCTTAGTCTGAATAAACTATGGTATTCTTGTTTAATGATCAGCAAAGGGGTAAAATTGGTAACCTGGAAGTGCAGGGCCCTGTAAACTAGTATGGGCTACAAGTACTGGACTGTAACTAGCCAGAACGGATGCACAGGGCAAAGCACCTGTCTTTCAAAAAAGGCGTCCGAGGACTGCGATAAGCCAGATCTTACTGACATTTTCAGGGCAGGAATTTGGATTTCCGAGTGGCAGGAGGTTACTGGCCTGACAACTTGTTGTGGAGGTTCTGTGGTGTGAGGTTGGGGTTTTTTTCATGTTCTGGCTGATGGAAGAAAGGAGTAATTTTCTTGGAACCTCTTGACCCTCGTCACAGTCCAGTCTCTGCCCTTCTCTGTCTACCTTGGTTTGATTTGGGGGATTGGGCTTCCTCCTTGCTGGCCATCAACAGTGCTTCTTGAAGCCCCTCCCTGAGGGTACATATTGAGGAATAAGTTAGGGCTGCTTCTTGGCAGCTTTGCTGTATTCTTCATGACAGCTGTGAAACCAATCAGGATGTTGTTAGATAATTGATAGCTGCAAAGAGGCCATAGCAGTGGCATCACATCTGTCAGGGAGTTAGAGATAAGTGTGAAACTGAGGTTTCAACTTTTTAATAAGTGATAAAGAGAGAGTTCTTCCTTCACAAGTACTCAGGGCTTACTTTTCTTCTAGAAATAACTCCCCAGTCAGCATGCAATTGCTGTTTTGTTTTGGCTTTAAACAGGCAGGCAGGGAATAAAGCTCTTGTTTGAATAGGAATCTTACAAATTATGTTTGTGCAGACATACTGAACGTTGCAGACCTCTGTGCTTAAGGTCAGCTAGTGAAGAAATGAAAATGCCTGTTTGGCAATGGGCATTTTAAGACTAATGCTTCTTTCTTATGCCTTCAGAAGAGGGCTTGTTTTAATCTGTTATTGTTTTACTATTATTTCTGTTTTAATTGTTTTTAATCTGTTGTTACTTGCTTTTGATAAACAGAATATCTTTGCTTTTTCGTATCTCTTTAGGCAGACTCAGTTGCATGTAGTTTAGAAGAGCTTAATGTTCAAGACCTGCTAAACTGTGACTAGAGGTGTTTGCCTGTATGTTGTTTTTTACCAGAAGTCAGAGAAGGGGACAAGGAATAAGGCTTTTTTACTTCTGAAATACTTGGGTTGGAGATGAGGTGTGGCATTTCCAGCTGGAGCTATGTTTTTGCCTTCAAGCAACTGATCTCTTCACCTAAGACTGTACAATACTTAAGTTTTTGCAGTGAGACTTGGAAATACCTCTTCTTTGCGATCATCGTGGTCTGTTTCTTCACCCAAGCTTGAAACAACCGTATTCTAGTCATGTTTTTTCATTGTATGATTCCTCAGAAATCAGTGTGCCTTTGTCTGCTGTGATTTCCAATGCATTTTCCTCTTTCATCTCTCCACAGAACAGTCTAAAATTAGCATGATCTAAGGTGTTACAAAATCCACCATTACTTTAATAGTTTTTGCAATTGCATCTCTGTGATACAGTTCACTTATCATCAGATTGCTTTAGCTTTTCTTTAAAACTGAAAAATTAGGACTTGGAAAGTTTGATAGACTTTTTTTTTTTTTTGCTGTGTCTTGGAGGTAAGGTCAAGTGGCATTTTTGGTAAGGTGCACTGGATATATGGAGAAGTCCTGAGTATACTGGTGAAGCTGTGTATATCTGATCAGAGGTCTATGCAGGTGATGGGCTTCTTGTATCCTTCAGTGGGAGTTAAATTAAAAATATTCAGGTGAAAAGCTTTGTTCATGTTTCACACCAATACTAGTTAGAGGGGCATTAACCATATTTGTGTTTCCCTTTTCCCTGGTGAATTCATTATCTCTGCATTGCCCAAGTTCTAGGTAAGGCATTTGTCTGAAAGCTGTGGAATGGGCACAGTGTGTGTGTTGTGTTTTGTTTTGGGTTTTTTTTCAGGAAGATACGTGAGGATCTGGAGCATGCCAGCCTTTCAAACTCTCTGTCTTTGGGACCTGGTGAAATCTGATTCCTTTGGACATCTGTAATCCACCTTTATGATGATGTCGCATCTCAAAAATGCCAGCTTCAGAAATATCTGCTGCAGTGCACATAATATGGGATTTACTTTTTAGTTCAAATCAAGCAGAGCAAGGATAATTTTATTTTTTTCCTTCTGAGAGAGTGGGGTAGAAACAGGGAGAAACAGGTCTCAGTTTCTGATCTGTCACCATTCATCTCCTCTGGCAGCCAGTCTGCAGACTTAAACACTATATTCTTTGTCCCCAGCAAATATAACCTCATTAATTTCCTAAGAAATGCTAAATACTTGGGTTGCTTTGCTGGTGGCTTCTTCAAAAGAGTCCACTTCCTTGTATGATAGGGAGGGGTACACGTTATTCTCGAGTGGCACCAGAAATGCAGTTGTTAGGGAAGCTCCTGCTCCTAGCCCTGCCTGGGAGTGTCCTCAGCTCTTCTCCCAGTTCTCTGCTGGGGAGCCCTCACCCTTCAGCCAGCTTGCCTGAGATAAATTTAGTTAGTAAGTGGCACGTGGCTGGTGAGATTTTTTTGCTGCCACCCGCTCTTTGGCGGCACGTGAGAGCTGCTTGTACTTTGAAGGCAGCTGTTGCCAGCGAAGCAAAATTTACACTGGTAGGGAACTGCCCGCAGCTGGACTTGCAGACTGTTACTGGGAAGTGATATAAGTTGCTTCGAAAGGCATGGGGGAAGTGCAGCAGCCTTGCATGGTTCAGGGATGGTCTGTCCACCTTTTATATAAAGCAGGTGGCATTACTTAAAAACTCAAGCCCTTGAACCTAAAGGCCATGGCTCAGCAAGGGTGACTGTCGGTGCGTGGATGGGAGGTTTAGGATGAGCACGCAGTGGGTACTTCCACTTCTGCACCGAGCACGTTGTAGCGATGGCGCTTCTAGAAGGTCGTTGCTGTTGGGTGAAGGAAACAGTCTCTAACAGTAGCCTCTATTTTTTTTCAAGTTACACCTCACTTGTGTAGTTTGAGAGTTACAGAGTACACAGCGCTCTCAACAAAAAAGATGTGTCATTCTTCTGTGGTAATTGTCCAAGGCTTGGAAGGAGAAAGCATTATGTCTCTAATGGATTGTACAGAAATACTGGGTATTGACACCCTAAATCCTAAGTAACTTTTTCCTGCTTGTGTATTTGGCAGGCAAGCTGACATAGGGAGCCTTCGTTAAGCTCTCTAGATACTCTTGTAATTTATAAATATTTATGGCAAGAGATTCACAGTGTGAACAGGCTGGGTATTTGCTCCATGTGGACAGAACTCAGTCTGAACACAGTGATGGTGTTTGCAAGTAGAAACGAGCTTGTCATCGATTCTTCTTTTGCTTATGTTCTCCTGTGAGACAGCTATGAAAATAGGGTGGGTTTTTTGTCTCCTGGTGGTTATCTTGCTACAGATGTTTCTATTTCAATATAATTGGCATAGTCCCCTGCCAGCTTTGAAATGGAGTCAAACCTCTACCCGTCTGTGATAGAATGGGAATACTGTGGTACCTTTTCCCATTTACTTTATAATACAGTTTTAAGAACGTAGTATTCAAAGTGTAGGTGAAGAGAAGTGGTGGTTTAGTTAGTGATACTTTGTTTCCTTTGCAAAATGTTATCAACTATTTGGAGAAAGACGTGTGTCAGTTTAAAAGATGGAATGCTTTCTGATCTTCAATATTTATACAGAGAGTACAATAAGAAAATGTTTCTAATATAAACAGACATGGAAAATGGGAACATTTGTACAGATTTTTTTAGTATCTTGTTACAGGATCACATTACCTAAATAGAATTACTCCCTCGTGATATAATCAATGTGGCAGAAATGGGATTATAGTTTTAATTCTGTTTATGAGGGCCATGTGTGAGCTCTTGATGTCAGATTTGAAAAGTAATCATATTTGAGACAGAAAATCTTAATCAACCAGCTGTATAATTTTGCTTAATCAAAAATCATTTGTTTTCCTTCTCTATGATACCAAAATGTAATTTTCACTTTTATATTTTTCCTTTTACTCCTCCCCCCACAACCTTCTCCCAGAGGAAAAACAGTTTGCACTTTGGTTTGTTTTTCTCCCTGTCCGTTGCCAAAGTGTTCAGACTTCTGGAAGGTGGCCGATGTGTTTACTTTAATTCTGGAAGTTAAGGCACTGAAAAGTAACAGAAATGTCAGATGTTGTAGCATTTCAGATGTTTTTCCTTTGTTGGTCTGTCAAAGCAGTGAATAAACCTCTTGCTTGTCTGCATAGTATTAGTGTTAATTATAATGTTAACACTTTGGAAATCCAAGAATCCTCTTGTCCACACAGGGATTAACAGAGTAGGAATATTAAGAATAATAGAAGAGTAGGAATTTGTAAACCTTGTAGTGACTCTTATTATGTCCATTTGGCAAATACCCTGGTGTTCTAATAGCTCAGAAACTTAACCCAGGCTCCGCAGTGTTAGCCTTTACCCCAGGTAATGGTAAAATTCATAAGAGAAATAATTCTGAGTCAGGTGGTTTTGTGTTTATGGGTTTGTTTTTCTTTTGGATTACCAGAAATGAGTCATATTCCATATGAAAAAGACCAGATTGTTAACTTTTTCAGGGGACCCCTGTATGTCTCTCTGGGTTGTTTTGTTGTTGTTGTTTGGGTTTTTTTCCCACATCTAATGTAAGCCTGTTGAAGATTTAACATTAATAGTTCTGGGATGTGAGTGGTTTTGAGAGCTTAAAAAAAAAGAAAATCATGTAGGTCCAACCATGCTTTAAAAATATAAAATCAGATGTACAAAAATCTTCAAAATTTTTGGAGTTTGTACCCTTTAAAACAGTTTCTGTATCCTTTAAAAACATTCTCTAGCTCTTCACTTGAACAGGAATTGTTATATTAATCTGTAGTATGCATAATAGTCTTAAGAATTTGTCTGTTTAAAGCATAGTTTGAGAACTTTTTTCCTTTGGCTGGTGGGAAGATGTTTTAAACTTGCACTGGGAATATTTTCTTACATTTTGCTTATAAATGATGTTTTCTAGTTCAGTGTGAATCCTTCGTACTTCTGCAAAATTGGTGATACTGTCTTGTCTTGAAGAAAGTGTTTTATCTGGGTGAGAAACCAGATGTGTGCAATTGTTTTGCTAGTTGGAGGCATGGCTTATTTTATCTCTGTGTTACGATGGATAAACTGACAAAGATGCCATTCACCAAGCTTTGTCTGGAAAGTATGCCACAAAGAAATGATAGGATAGCTGTTAGATGCTTTGTTGAAGAATTACAGAGAAATTTGGGATGAAAATGTGATAAGCCTTCCAGGCAGGGGCAGCACTGCTACTCCCCCCCACCCCAAATCATTCCCACATGTCCCAGCCAAGGGCTGCCACTTACTTTTGTGTTGTGCCACTTGTCAGTGCTGGCAGCTTTCTCTGTTTTATGGGCCCTTCTGTCCTCCAGTGGGGTCTTTCCTGTTAAAATCTGTGTTCAGGCTTTATAGCAACTTCCACGTAGTACTTCAAAAGTCTAAACAAACACAACTCCCAACCACAAAACAGAATAAATAAATTAAAAACTTGTTTTGTTCTTTTACCTGATGAAACAAGCTGACAGACTTAAATACTTTTTAAGTAGTAGGCATGCCAGCTCACAGAAATTGCTGAAAGTGGTCTAAGGGCAGCTCACTGCCTGTAAACCTCTTGTCAATGTGGAAAAAGGCTTTGGTAGCTTTAGAGGTGAAACAGTGTGCTGCTGCTCTGGGTGTGAAGATATTCTTTTGTGTGTGTCTAGGTGAGACCCCTTGGCTGGGGCTATTCCCACCCAGTGTCTGACAGTATAACTAGGCTCCTTCTGATATGTGGGCAACTGGTGACTGAGGGCAAAAGCTCCCAGACCACTCGACTGGATATGTACCCCCAGACATGTGTGCTGTCCAGACTGGAGCAGATAATGGGCTGTGATTGCTCCAGACTAGCAACAAACTTTGGGACATTCCCATCTCATCTTGTCAGGGTGTGCAAGGCGTATCTTCCAGCTTTTAGCCTTCCTAGGCTTTGGGAGATGGGGTGCCTCTGTCACAGCATCACAGTGTTGTGTCTCAGTGCTGTAGTTCAGTGAGGGATGTAAAGAATGCAGTCTTTCAACAGCTTCATGAGAGATATGGTAGAGGCTTTTGGTTTGTTTTCTTACTGTTAGACAAGCTCTGTAAAAAAAAATGATGACGCCAGAAGGTGTGAAGGCTGGTGTTTTGTTTCAGTGTGATCAGGTCGTCTTATCTGTCATCATAGGGCTTCAAGTTTGGATTGCAAAATACCATCCCTATTTAGATGTGGGACTCTAATTGGTGCTGTATAGCAAAACAAGATTTCTTTTTCTGCATAAGCGAAGGTGCGTGCTCAGGAGAACTGTCAGAAACATCCCTTGCAGACAGGAGATACTTTACAGCAGCCTACATGCATACTCACTTTTTCATTAAAGAGATTGTGTCGGTTTAAGCATGGGTGTTTCCAGTAGAACTAGGGAAGTATTGCCAATGTGTGGAACTGGTATGACTTCATTGGCAGTGTGGTGTGTTACTCTGACAGCCATTTGAAAAACTGGGAGAGTGTTGAAGGTTATGAGGACACCTGAGGAAACGAGAAGTGTGATGCTGAGGTTCTGCAGCTATTAGTGTGGATTGTGGTGTTACTTGGCTGCCTTGCTTTTCAGAGTCTGCTGCTGACCCTGGAAAGCTTACTGTGCTGTGGCCCTGTTGCCTTTATTTTCTTGCCACTTTGTGGCTCACTCTTGTAAGCAGCAGGGTAATGGAAGAAGGTGGCAGCGTTATACGGAAATGCAGATGCCTGAGCAGGGACTGTAGCGCTCTGCTGATCCTAGGCTGTTGTCAGCGAGATAGATTCAGCATATTATTAAGCTGTAAAGATGTTAACTGCCGCAGCGCTGTGTTCTATCCCCACGAGAGTGCAATGAAGGAACTTCAGAGTAGGCGAGTCAATGTTACGGAAAGATGAGCCGAGTCATCTTTCCCTTGCTGAGACAGTGGATCTGTGTGAGTGTGCTACCTAACACTGAGGAGAGACACCCTGTGATAATTTGGAAATCATCAGCTGCTGGCTCCATGACTCTCTTGCCAACAGGATGATTTGGTGGGCAATGCTTGCTGTTCACCAAGTTGGTTGCCTGTGATATGCTGTAGCATTGGTGTACTTCAGTCATATGTGCTTTTGCTATATTCTGCTAGGTCTGTTGGCTTTTTGTGCCTGGACCTGGTATTTCTATTCTTCCCTGTACTCCATTTTTCTCTTGCCTCTGTCTGTCTAGCTCTTTAGTAAAAGAAGTTTTGTTGGTTTTCCCCCATTAATCAGTAAGCTAAAGGATGACTTGCTGCCTTTCTACCAGCTAGTCTCACAGGATGTCTTGGGTCTCCAAAGTTTCTATCTGGCCAAAGGTCTGCAAAGCTAAGTAGAATCTTAGTGCAGAATCCAAATGCCATTGCTGCTTGGTGTCTGCTCTTGTGCTGATGTTGTTACTCGTTTCAGGCAAGCCTATTCTGTGACCTTTTGAGTTACCATCTGAACAGCCCTTGGGTGACTTTAGCATGTGGAACACAGGTTAGCTAAGGAGAAAAGGTCCTTTCTGACAAGCTTTGGCTGCTTTGTACTTGTTTACTAATGTTCTGGTTGCTTGCTGTGTCCTGCAAGTATATTTGTGGGAAGGAGGAGGTTCAAAGAGAAGAGAACTCTCTGTTCACAGAGAGCTACTGGGGGCTACTGGTAAGTCAGTTAATTAGTTTTCTTAAAAATTGTGTGAAATAAATCAGAAAAGGTGCTATGAGGGAGCACTTGCTGCAAAATCCTGGCCAGCTGCCTACTGTGCTGAAACTCTTACATATTTCCTGGTGACTTTTTTGTTTGTTTGGAAATACGAACCATCTCCATGTAAGTTTCATGAGTCTGAGTCTTTTGCTTTTTGGGGAAGCTTATTTCCACTTGCAACTTGCCTTTATTCTGATTTGATAAGTTTCCCAGGATTTTATTTCCAGTGCTACCTTAACCTTTTCCTTCTTGCTCCTCCAAATCGGGCAGCAAAACTCAAACATTCATAAATAACAAACATACAGAATTCCTTATAAGCAGAAGCATTGAAGAAGAAATTTGAAACCTAGGAAGTAAAGGAGAGTCCTCACAGCTGACTGTGCTAGAATGGCCTGTGTCCACCCAGAGAGTTTCCTTATGTTCCTGTGTTGGCCCTCAGTGGGGCATCTTGGGAGTGCGGAGGATTGTCTTACAAGGAGTTTTCTGTATAGAATGATTGTGAGGAGGTTGCAATTAATGCTTTTGCTGCTTATCTGTACCCGTTTATCTGCTGTTCCTTCTCTTGTGGGCTGAATGTGGGTGCGTGTGATTTCAAGATGTCTGGAAAATCTTTGGTGCTTCCTGTGCCTCATGCAGGACAGTGTATTTGCTCATCACTCATCGCTCTTTTCTAGAGCTCGTGTTTGCCATCACATCTTGGCAGTGTGCTTGGAAGTATTTGGGTCGGTCTTTTTTTAGTGGTGCTCAGTGATAGGACAAGAGGCAATGGGCACAAACTTGAATATAAGAAGCTCCACCTAAACATGAGGAGGAGGAACTTCTTTACTGTGAGGGTGGCAGAGCACTGGAACAGGCTGCCCAGTGAGGTTGCCTTCACCTCTGGAGACATCCAAAACCTGCGTGAATGCTGTCCTGTGCAGCCTGCTCTGGCAGGGGGGTTAGAATAGATGATCTCCAGAGGTCCCTTCCAACTCCTACTCTTCTGTGATTCTGTATCTGTTCACCTTTAGATATTCAGAGTTCTTCAGTGAGACGTTTGAAAGACGAGGATTTTTTCCTCTTCCCAGCTCCAAGACATCTTCTTTGAATGTAACAATCCATGTGTTTCTTACCAGTGGACTCCTGCATGGCTATTTCTTTCCACAATGTGAATGAATTCCCATTATTACTGCCTGGGCCATACTGGGATTCTGGGGCAGGTTGCCACAACTTACGTCTGGTTTGGTGGGTCCTGATCCTAAATCGGAGGTTTCACAAGCAACTGGTTCGACTGATTTGTCAAAGCTGATGCAGTCTTCCCTTTCCTTGGTGTGCTGGTACTTAACATTTATCTGATTTTGTTCTGAACTGGTTCTGGATGATGCCAGAAGAAACCTGCTTTTCAGCAGGTGGGTAGAGAGCACAGTAGCCTTCCACTGGTATCGATAGCTCTGTGCATCATTTTGCTATGGCATGGGACAGGTGCTAGCACCAACCCAAAAGAGGTTGGGAACCTACAGTTGAAGTGGAGCTGGGGAGAAAGGATGTGGCTGCAGTTGTGTCTTGAGCAGAATGAGCAGCCTGCCAGTGAAAGGAGGAGTGACACTCCCCATTTCCAACTCCCTGCTGCTTGCTTTATGTTCGTTTTGGAGTTTGCTGGACCACTTCTTGAGGCAATTCTAGTCGTTAACCCAGTCAGACCTTTCCCTGATGTAATTATTTGAATCAGCTTGGGGAGGAACCCTTGCCTAAATGAGTGGTAGAACAGCATTGCTGGGGGTTAGGGATGAGAAAAAAGCGTTTGGGGAAAATGACACAATGCTAATTGCTTTAGCCAGTCTAAATCCCAGTGAAAAAGGATAAGCATGTTGAAGGTAACACTGACCTCGTGACACCCAAAGGTGCCATGGGTCACTGAAAGTGGAGCAAGCAGGATCTTGTGGAAAAGACCGGTTAAAGGAAAATCAGGGAAAATTCCACTTAAACGCAAAAAGGAATTGAAAAACATACTTAGCTGTTAAAGTGATCTTTTTGTGTTGGTTCATCACTTTGTATCCCATGGGCTACAGCATTTTAAAGCCAGTATCAGAGGTCCGCAAATCAGATGTACAAAGCAAGACTTAAGTAAACAAGTGTTAGGGAAACCATAGTTAAGTGTCTTGGGGATTAGCAATTTTCAGTATGCTAGAGAGAGACAGACAAGAGCTGTAGCCAAGAGAAATATCTGGTACCAGAACTGAAGTTTGGTGGTGAGGAGAAAGATGCTGATGTAGAATTCTAGTTGTAAAGGTAATGACCAGCTTTCAGTATTGAGTGCAGTAAGCTTAGGGAAGGTGTTATGTGAATATCAGAGTTAAGAAGCAGATAGATGCAGTGACCTGCTATTGGCAGGAGTTTCTTATGATATAAATTATTTTTGTTGCATTTCAGATGTGTTTAGACTTTAGTTTCTGTAACTTTTGTGTTGTCTAAGCAAATGTTTTTTCCTGCTGGTGGATTAAAAAAAAGCTTATTTTATAACTAAACATAGTTTTTACTCTGTACTTTAATTAGATGAATAAGAGATGTGTAGACCTCTCAGGTGATAGAGGACACAGTAATTTTCACTACTGTTTCAGTTGGTAATTTCCAAGATATGGGTTTTTTCTTTTAAAAATGTGTACTTCTAGTCAATGTATTATAGTTTGTTGAAGTTAAAATATGTATATATATAGAGAAAGCAAAACAGGAATATTTAACACGTTATATAAGCAGAATAGGACCATATAACAGTAATTTGAGTTGTATCTCTCTGCCCCATTATAATTTAAGCTGCAAAACAGTTGCCTAGCTTTGAAAGGAGTTTCTCACAGACTCTTTCCTTTGGGCTGTTAGTATAGTTCCTAACTGCATTTTCCAATGACGCCACGTTTTCAGTGTCCTGTGCTGCTTTTAAAGTGAGTTATATGGAGCAGGATGGGATTTTCTGCCACACTTTTCCTTTTAGCATTGCTGCTCGAGTCCAGTAAGTGCAAAGATGATACTAGGTATTAGTGATGCCAACTTCAGTAGTTGGGTTTTATAGGATACTGAACCCTTCGTGTTTTCTGGGAAGGGTTGGAGGGGGTGGGGGAACAAACCTGTTTTTTATTATTTTGATGATGCATGCTTCATTCCTGAATGTCTCAACAAATTGGAAAGCTTAATACCCCAAGCTGCCAGCCCTGCAGAGTGTGTGACAAGTTGCAGCTTTGAATCAATCTGTGTGAAACTACACATCCTAAGTGTTAGCTGTGCTTCTGAGCTGTCGTTCACATCACTTGTCTCATTCATGAAAAGGGCATTTTCTCCAGGCCTTCCTCAGCCGGAGCTGAGCTCCAGCAAGGAGGGAGCCACCTGTGTGGCACAGCTGCGTTCGGCTCAACGGTGTCGCTGGGCCTCGGTGGTTACTCTTGGCGTGCCCGGTGTTCCAGCGCAGGGCGTGCTGTGTGCGTGGATATTCTTGCTCCCTGTTGCACATAATAATGGAACCTCTACTCATTTGTGTGTGGATTTACCTTTCTTCATACCAGGCATGCTGTCTTATTAAGAGAGAGCAGTTGGCTGCACACTTTCCTATGGTGCACTAGATGACACTGAGCTGACTATTAACTAGTGTTTTCAGGTTACAATTGTATGCAGGCTTAAAAACGTAGTGGGTTTTATCACAGATCTATTTTTTTATCGCTTTCAATGTATTGAATACTTTTTTTTTCCTGAAAACTGCAGTCATTATAAGCATCCTGCACTTCAAGAAACTACTGAAGTGAATTTTAAATCTTCAGGGAGTGGGAGATTATGCAAGGAAGGGAAGAAGATAGCAGAGTAAAGTAATAAACCTACTTAATATAAGGATCCTGCTTTCTAATTTAAAAAAGTCCTCCCCTTCTTCATGGAATTATAATCTCTAAACTCAATGTTTTGTTGCACAATGTTTTTCTGAGTGGGGTGCTACAAATTTATCATTATTAAAACCAATAAAGTATCCCCCTTCCCCTCATTTTGGTAACTTTCTATCTGAAGATTGTAAAAAGACAGTTAATACTTGTTCTTTCTAATATGAGCATGACACTCTAAGCAAGTTACTGTCTTCCTTTAAAAAAAATAAATCAAGAGAGAAAAAGAAAGTAAAAGGCTTCCAAACATACATAGCAGAACTTGTTTATTTGGAGGTAGATTAAGGAACTTCTTAGTTCCTTCAGCTCCTCTGAATACGCATGTGGCAATAGCTTTGATAAACAGTTTTGTGATAATGAGGGGAGTAGTCTGATCTTGGAAACTAGCTTTTGAGTTTTCTTATGTGTGTGTTAGTGTGTTTCTAATTTCCATGCACGTTTCTCTCCTACAAGGAACTGTATCTATTCTGGCAGTGTAGCCTTTGACATCATTCAACCAGGCACATCGTGGGTTCTATAAATGTAAGCTTTTTGATTCAGAGATACATCCTGCCAGAAGTTTAAAGTGCCCACCTATGCTGCAGATAAATTTGCAAGTTGTTTTGTTAAATTTGTGTGGTGACAGAGGAGCGTTCAGCATGCCAGTCATAGTATGTATCTAAATGCTCATTTACAGGTGTGTTGCTGTAGTCCCTGAAAACACAGGGAAAGGTAGAAATATTTTCTGATAGAGGGTTTAAAAGGATGTGACTGCCTGCTTTATATGGATAGTCTTGCCTTCTGTTGAAATAGGAACAAAGCTGGAATTTTCATAATGTTATATACTGCTTGTGGTTAAGGACAAATAAACAGCTGTATTACATTTAATAAACCATTTTCTTAATTAGTCATCTTGGGTGTTATATATAAAAAATATACAGACCATGCAAACTGATAAACGAAGCAAATAAAGGCTCTGTGTTAAACAACTGGACAGAAGTGGTAAAGCTGAATTTGAAAGAACTCAGTGTTGTCCATTCCTGTAGATTTTTATTGTTCTTCCTACCTGCTCATACCAACATCAACGCTCTGAACCAACATTCGCCTCATGCTGTGCAATGAATTTTGTATTTGTAGGTGTTGTGTAAAATGTCAGAGATATATAATTTTGAAGAGTGTCAACACACAGGTGGCTGTGATAGCTTGACATGAATAATACTTTTATAGAAGTCAGGGTATATATTACTATATTCTGGAAAAAAAAAAATCTTTGCTCAGGTGGCCAGCACTGAGGGCTTAGAAAGCTGTTTTACCCTTGTCTTTCAGGTTCTGGTTTAAGCATCGTTCTCTAAAGAACAGTGTCATTTGGGCACGTCAAACCTCCATTTTCTTTGTTCTTTCCCTTCTTTAATCTTATTTTAATACTGCACAGCCCAGAGTAATGAGCTACCCATTACGAAGTTACCATCTTGAGTTGTAGCACTGTTGAAAGGCTTTTGAGTTGGTGCTTTTTAGTTAAACTTCAAAATGTCCCCCTACCTCTTTAATTTTATGTTTTTAAAAATTCTTAAATTAGTAGTTATGGCTTGATGTGCCATCATAGTGCAAATGATACTTAATATGAGTGGTGTTAACGTGTCTGTCTGTCCCCCCACCCCTTGTTTTTCCCATTTAAAGCTGCCCCACTGTTGCTGTACGCGAACCGCCGCGACCTGCGACTGGTGGATGCTGCCAACGGGAAGGAGAACGCCACGGTGATCGTGGGTGGCTTAGAGGACGCAGCAGCGGTGGACTTTGTGTTTGTAAAGGGGTTGATATACTGGAGTGACGTGAGTGAAGAAGCCATTAAACGAACGGAATTCAATAAATCTGGGAGTGTACAAAATGTGGTAATTTCTGGACTTCTGTCACCTGATGGGCTGGCATGTGACTGGCTGGGGGAGAAATTATACTGGACAGATTCCGAAACAAATCGGATTGAAGTTTCTAATTTAGATGGATCACTGAGAAAAGTTTTGTTTTGGCAAGAATTGGATCAACCCAGAGCAATTGCCTTAGATCCTGCAAGAGGGTAAGTCTTTGTTAAAACAAAGTAATTACAAATATTAAAATTTCTGACATGCCTCATTTGTTGAATGATTTTAAATAAGCCATGGTACTGTTACCAAAGTTATCCTAAGCCGTTTTGCATTATCTGTTTCTCTTTCTATTTAGTACGATTTGAAAACAGTTTGCTCTTCTGAAATTGTATTCATTCTGTTTTGTGAACAACTAGAAATCATCAGGTATTTAAAAAAAAGTGCTAGAAACTTATTTTAGGAGTAGTGCAGAAGATGAACAGAAATTAAGAAACCCAATATAATCTCCTTGAAAGTCCATCAGCTGCCTGTGGACGGGCTTGTGCCTCTCCGCAGCGTCAAGTCATGGAATCTTCTTGAGCTTTGCTCATTGTTGATATTTATGCTTTATTGAAACAGCAAAAGGAATGAGAGATATCAGTGCACTGTAATAACAATGAGTTGCGTTTTAGTACCTAACCAGAAAATTCACAGAAGAGTTCCTCTCCCTGCCCTTCAGGGAACTGTTTTAAAAAAAAGTCCTGTGTTTTGGCTTAGCCCATATTAGAGCAGGTCTAATTCTTCTCAGCTCTCATTTCAGTCCTTGGGTGTGACTTACAGTATAATCTTTTTATTCTTTTCTGGAAAGTTGTGGTTGCCAGAAACGCTAAATTCAGCTTGAGGTTACCCTGTAGGTAGTCATCTGTGATAAAATAACTGGTATCCTGAAGCGAGAGACTGATGGAATATGCTTGATGCTGTGTAATCTTCTGATCGTTTTCTTCTTAATCTGTAGTATAGACCTTTTTTTTTCTGCTATCTTTTTATTTATTTATTTTTCCTGAACAAGCAAGAAAATAAATCTACAGCCATATTGCTTATTGGTTTTCAGTAGCCTTCCTTGCCCTCCTCTCTGAGAGAAATCACTTTCTCAAAAGAGAAGTTTCTTTGGAAAGATAAGGGATGTTTTAGCTGCTTGCAGCTTCTTCACATTGTAATTTGTTGAACCTGTGTGTTTGGGTCTCTTTCTCCAAAAGAATGTATCTTTGGAAAAATGGCTTCTTTCCCAAACTTCACAGAAGTACTGTATCTTGAATATTTTGTTCTACAGTTTATAAACAGGACAGATGTTTCTTTTGCATTACTTCCAGTTTTGGAAATTTAAAAAAAAAACAACCCAACATGTGAATTTATGCTTTTCCTATCTCTTTACCACTTACAAATTAGAACCAACGATAGCATTAGTTTTATTTTGTTCCATTCTAAAACCATTTAAGAATGCAAGGAAAAAATGTAGCTCTCATGCCCCTTCCACCCACCGTCCCAAAAGGCAGGAAAAACACAATCAAAGTAGTTCTGATTTGGCTCGTAACCAGAGAGACAGAGATTCTTGTTGGTTAGGAAACACGCCGCTGTCAAGCCAGTTGGTCTGTTTCAGAGGAGTTTGTTTTGTACGGGAATATGCTTAGTGATCAAGCCGAGACGCTGGCGTCCTCTTGCACTCTTTCATAATGCACAACGAGGAAACTACAGAAATAAAAATGGAATAGATCAAAGGTAAAGTGAGCTCATAACTCTTTCCTTACTGATGACTTGTTAAAGCAGTAGGAATAAACACTTCAATATGCCTAGATTTAAAACAAAACAACTCAAATAAACAAGCCAAACACCAACCCCCTCCCTTCCCCAAACCAACTAAAAAACCCCAACCCAAACAAACCACAAACCTCCAGTGACTAGAATTGAAGGACAAAGTATTTTTTTCTTAAATCCTTGTAGAGGTCACTTTCTAAGCTGTTATATGAAGGGTATGTTCTAGGAAGGCAATACAGTAATTCCTGTATCTGTTTTACCCATATTGCAATTTTATGACAAAAAACCTCTCAGCTTTTAACAAATCTGGTTACATTTCAGAACCACCCCCAAAGCTTGAAACACAGGTGTAAGGATGGCACCAGCAAAGGGATGTAAATAAATTAAAAACAACAACAAAAAACCCGAGGAACAAACCCAAACCAAACAAAAAAAAGCCCCCAACTGTTCTTGTATGCATGCTTCTTTCACTGATATTTACATTTCTTTAGCCCTGTAAATGTCTCTTGATTTAACACTGTAGCCTGGCATACAGTGGTAAGAATAAGCCATAAAAGGATCTAAGAACAGTTAATAAAATCTGAAACTTGAAAAAGCAAACCCCCTCTCATTTTCCTGCAGTCTAATCCATCTCCTATTATGCTTACTTGATAGTTATTCCAGCTGCAGTTTTATAAACTCTTGCAATTTATGACAAGAAATGCTTTAACAGCAAACTTCACAGGTCATCATTACCCACAAGTTCAGCTTTTTATTAAAGTTTGCTGGTCAAATGATGTTGATCTAAAGTAGTATCCATCAAGTATTTCAGAATTAAGTTGATTTAAGTACCAAACTACTCATCTACCTGGTGCTTGTGTGTATATTTGTGTTTATGTATCTATTGTACTGAAGACGCTTTGAAATGAAATGTGTGAGAGATGAGTGTAAGCTAGCACAGATACGCAGCCATGAATAATGCACTTTGCTGGCAGTGCCCCATGTATGAAAAAGTTAAATGTTTCACCAACACTCTGGTCTTCTTGGCAATCAACCTGCTCAACGGTTGTTCTCTGGAGGTCAGTACTCAGGGCTGGTGTGATAGTTCAGAGGAGTATGATTGGACTCCTTAAGAGCATGTTACACAACTGTTGGGGTGATTAAAGAGTAACTGGTTTGGGTAGCCTTCCCTACTGCTGGCAAACCATCTGCTAATTGTGTGTGAGGTTATATGTGTAACTGAAATGATGGAGTCCAAGTTAGACTCGGTTTCCATGTCTGCTATCAATAATGAGAAATGCAGTGGAGCTACCAATGGAAAATATTTCTCAGTCGGTGACTGAGATGCACAATGGCCAAGTTGAATTTTTTAATCTGGTGTTTTTGTCTAGGAAGCCATCAGAATCTAGAACATCTAGACTCCTGTTCCTGGCCACCTCCTCCCCACATCTTGAGATTTGAGCTTCTAATTTTTTACGCTCATACACCACAAGTTTTTTTTTTACTCTTTTCCATTTTAGCTTTCTTTATACTCAATAAAATACTGTGTGTGTAAATAGGAGAGAGGAGAAGGGACCTCTGATGAAGAGGAAGGGAATGGGGTTGGTGGCTTGTTTAGCGTTCTTTTGAAGTAAGCATGGAGGGGGCTGAGGGAGGGCAGGGGGAGCTCAGGGCAGTTTCAAGGAAGGCTTCTTGGTCTTAGTCATCTTTTCTAAAACTGTTTATTCCTGACCTGTGTTAAGCATAAGACTGTCTTAATAAGATCAGCAGCTGGGAACAACACATACTCTGACACTTTAATGTGGACTTACTGCCACGGGAAGATCAGGTGTTAGACCACCAAGCGCAGGAGAGCACCAGATTTGTGAACTGCTCACATGAAAATTGGGCAAGTGGAAAAGAGGTTTCTCTGCTTCAGCACCCAAGGTTGGGGGAAAAAAACCCAGCCATATCTGTACAGATTCTTGAGCAAGCACTGCTTGATAATGTAGTATTATATTTTTGCACTGCTGCTTTTGTGTTACTTTTTTATTTTTAATGTGCACAGCCCTTTCGTCCTCATAGAGGAGACTTTATTGCCATCATTACAGTTCCCCTAAAATTACACTTTAGACAACTTGATCAGCTTTCTTCCTAAGAAGCACTATCAAAGTGAACTGGCTTTTCTCACTTCTAGCTGTATTGTTTGCCACAAAGGGAATTTTAAGTGCCTCCTAGAAGTGCTGACTAATTGCTTACTTTTCAGGACATGTTTTATATCAAGTGACTCTCTAGAGTTACCTTAATTGTTAAAGTCTTGTAAAGCTTTGGGGTTGCAAAGGTTTTTCAGTTAATGAATGGAATTAGAGGACAAAAAGCTGCAACACTCTTTATGACAGATGAAGTTGATTTATGGATGAAATAGTTTACATGTGTGGGAAGATCTTCAGATTTAAGACACACCTCTCTGCAAGCAAACTTTTCTCTTATGTAAAACTTTTGCAGGAAATACATATACTTTATCTGTGGACAGGTAACTGTAGCACAGGCCTTACGTCTGCATATCATAACAAAAGATTCATGGGAACTGGTTGTATTTGTTACCAAGTGGTAGATGTTACATAATGATAGAAGGAAAGGAAAATGGACAGTTGCAATAACAATTACAGTGTCTTTGATTTGAGGGGAATTAAAAAAACTACAAATGAAGAATGTACATTTCTTTGTAAAGTCCCCCTTTCAGTGAAGGGTTTTTGTTTGTGTGCAAATTAGTGTTATTTAAAATGGCACCTTAGGTGTAAATTCCCCAAATAATGCAAACAACTGAAGGCTTTGCTTCACAGCTTCTCTTGCTGATGCCACCTCTTCCTTGAGCAGAGTGCTTCTGGCTGAAAAATCTTTCTGGTGCTCCTCTGCTGATAGTGATGTGTTTCACAGGCAGCAGATCAGTGCACTCAGCTAATCATATGCTGTATAGCCTGGGCTGTGCAGTAAGGAGTTAATTTTGAGGTTCTGTAGATGTTTTTCTATCCAAATGTTAGGCTGATAGGAAATCTGCAGACTGCCGTGATGTTGACACATAGATTTAAAAGGTCTATTTAATCTTTCTTCACCTAAGGAGGCTCTGTTGATCAGATGCTGTTGGTTGCAAATACATCACTAAATTCTGGTAACAGCTAGGATATTAAACAAGCCTAATGTTTTTTTGTTTGGTTTTTTTTTTGGTGGGGATTTTTTTTGGGGGGGGTGGTGACTTAATGCAGCTAACACAAAAAATTGCTGTAGTATTGCACAGGTTGTCCTGATGACACTGCAGCAGGAGCAGCCCACCTTGGCTCTTGAGCTGCATATAACCCTTGCAAGTTCTGAAGTGCAGCACTGGTGTCACTGGTAGCTGGATGAGCCTAGTACATGGACTTTTCGGTGACATGAATCTCTATGCATGGGAAGCTACAAATGAGAGAAGACTGCCTACACCAAGATTACTGCATGGTTCAAAACCCAGCATCATGCAAAGCAGTGCTTCATCCTGCAAGAGGCTAGCCTGGCATCTGAAATGTCCTGGCCATCTTCTGCCCCAGAACTACTACTTCTGCCCTTTTGCTTCTGAAATATAAGGTGTCTGGGGTTTGGCTCTTGGTCCTTTGAAGAGCTTTGTGGGCTTCTAGGAACAAGATCAGACATTTAGTGTAATAGTGCAGAATATTAAGTAGGTTTTCAGGTGGGTTTTTTGTTTGTTCTGGCTTAATCTGGTTGACAGCCTGTTCATCTTGAGGGGTTCTTTCACAGAACTTTTCAAGGTTTGAGACTTGTCACATATGGTTCATGTGAGATGCTGGTTTCCAGTTGAGTGCTAGATATTTCCACGTGGCTAGATGCTAGAATTGTGAAGGTATTATTACACAGCTGAAAATGTTAATTTCACACAGCTGAAAATGTTAATTTCTTTCTCCTCCTTTCTTTTTGCTTCATCTGAAGGAGGAGGTAAAGGAAGGTAACCAGAAACCCACATATTTAAAACAGAGTGAAGGCTTGGAGAGGTGACCTCTCTTGTAAATCTTGCTGTGCTGGTTTTAATGTTACTGCCATTGACTGCGTATCCTCACCCTACTACCAGAGGTTGCCAGGAACTGGGAGGAACGTATTCGCTAATACATTTTCTTTAATTTTAGTGTGTTTTACCTAGTTTTACCTTCGTGGAAGTAGATGGGAGAAACCTGGCTTCTTAGAAATCCAACTAGAGTGCACAGAATTGATTTTGTGCAGGACAAATTTTTTTTATATAGACTCAGATTAGCAGTTTTTTGGTGTAGGCAAGTTTGAAAATAGCCTTTCGTCCCTACCTCCTTCGTTTGGTGCTTGGGCTAGAAAACAAGCATGTGGACTGAATCAGTTGAGGGCTGTGCTTTTCCTCTTTTCCTTCTGCCAACTCTGCTGTGAATAAGGTAGTAGCATCTTGAAACACTGTGGAGTTTGTCAAAATGCTAAATTTACTGGCTTTTTCTTTTTTGCTTCCCCCTCCCCTTCGCCCTCGGCTTGATGTCTTCGCTTTCAGACTTGTTCCAGTGAGGCATGTGAATATGGTATGTTACATGATAGTCTGTCAACAATTTCATGGTCACATTTAAGAGGATGATTTAGCTTGTCCCTTAATGTGTCCTCAGTCCTGTAGTGATAAAGGTGATAAGAATTAGTAAAGTATATGCAGCTTGCTGTAAAGTATCAATGTATACCTCAGATATTCAGTGTTTGTTTAGTAAGTTAGAGCTAATTATTTAAGCTGAGGTATTAATTTCTGGCCTGTGTGAATAACCTCTGGTATTAGTCTTTGGGCATGCTTCTATTTATCTGCATTTTCTGTCCCTGCAATTATAATTTAGCATCTAAGTCTAGAGACTCCAAAGACTTCCTGTATTAAAAGAAAAAAAATTGTGAGCAAACAAATTTTCACTAACAACATCCTGAATGAAACTTCATACTGAGTGAACACAGGGAAAGTGATGTTTAAAATCATGATTTTGGACTTCTGGTAAGCATTACTAGCTAGGTGTTAATTAAAAAATGTTCGTTCCTGTACCTTTAAAAATTAAAATACTCCCGAAACAGGTTCTAATAACTATTAACAAGAGCTCAAAGGGGACATAGTAGTTTACAGCAGAGAGTTATAATCTGATATATTGTTCATTCTGCGTTCTTGCTTGAAAAGTTCAAAGTAGAGTTGCTGTTAAGGAAGTAGTGTGGCTTTAAAAGAATGTCTGTGGAAGGGGACAGTGTAAAACAAACCAAATAACCCTCCTCTCCCCTCCAAATGTAACTTATGTAACTTGGTGGCATTTGTCAGGAAATCATTACTTCAGAATCCATGACATCTAATAAGACATGTAGGAGGCAGCTTTTGATTGCTCAGTAAAACCATTGTGGCTGACTCAGCTTAATAATTGCAGATTGCTGCAAGAAATTATTTTTATACTTCATCTTGGGGAAAAGTTTTGTTTGTAATCTCTTTAAAATTTCAATGCAGCATATTTTAGAAGGGTTTTTTGGTTGATTTTTTTTGCAAATGATGATGAGCCTTTAAGACACAGTGGCCTAAAGTAGATATGCACCAGAGGAAATTTATCGGCAAAATCAGCCCTTAGCAAATACAGCTCATTGCAGTGTGGTTTAAACTTTCTTTGTTCATCCTGTGACCATCTTCTTCCCTTTCTAAATAAGCTTCACTGTCAAAGACATACTTTCTGCCATACACTGAGATTATACTTGCAATTCTTGCTGTGATGCATTGGCCAACACATCCTACACCCAACAAATGCATTTGCAACAGAAACATGCAACGCAGACTTGATCTGAGTCATGGTATCTGGTGTTACAGTTAATGAGTCTCCTTGTTCGTGGAGGTGTGGGGTGTGCAGATGGAAGGAGGAATGCTGGATGGAAAAATCTTACATTTTCTTCTTTTAAAAACAAGGTAGGATTGGTTGATTGTATCTTGGTTTGGTTTCCAACCCCCAGTGTTTTGGGGAGTGGCCGGTATGTGTCCAGTTTTGAGCTTAAAGTTTGAACCGAACTTCAGACTGAAGGGGTTTTTGTGCACTGTAGAAAACAGAGAAGAAAGTCACCTTTGCTCTTCTGGAGGAAGTCGGTGGTTGGATTTATGTTGTTGACAAAGAGTATTGATTTATGGCTCATTTCTTGAAGAAAGCTGATAAATACTCTTTCTAGTATGATGTGAAACAGACTGACAATATTCTTTAAATAAACTATGGATTAGATTTGTTTAAAAGACAAAAAACCATAGTACTCAGCTGTATGGAAGTTCGGTGTGGTGAAGAAAGAAAGAAGTCTGTCCGTGGAAAAGCCATCTTTATTTGGCTGTGTTCCTGGAAAAAATAAGACTTACCCCCGTGGAGGAGGGGAGTGTATTTCAGTACTGGCCTCTGTGGAGTGGTCAGATAAAAAATGTCACAGGTTAATACGCTGTATAGAGGCTGTCAAGCAAATACAGTTATTGCAGTGCAGTCAGTAACAAAGGAGGACGTAGCAGGGCCACAAATTGTGATGTGGCCTAGTAAAATACCTAAATAAAGAGTTTCTAGAATGTGTGCAGTGGCCCCAGGATTGGAGAAGGTGGTTCACCTTACAGTCGGTGTGCTGGGGTTGCTGGCTGAGCTTGAGTCTAAGGCAGTAGCATTCTACCATTTCAGGATATGTAAGAGACCTGAAAACACAAAAGTTAGGGCTTTGGGTTTCTGCTTAACACTTGGAGAAAGTTACTACTTTTAACTCTGTTGTATTATTGTAGCCTATGTGGTGAGTTTCTGGCCTGTTTCTTTGTAGGGGATCCCTGCTTCCAGATGTTTTTTAAAACATCTGGCCCAGTTGTGGGTGTTTCACAGTAAGAAAGCAATAGAAGAACCTGAGCCTTGTCCTTGGGAGCAGAGTCGCTTCAGACGGGCTAGTGATGCTGTTCCACAGCAATGCTCTAGATTTTAAAATGTGTGCTTTAAATGTTTATGTGTGGATGAGAATGTATATGTAATATGTATTTGTGGTGTCTGTGTCTAGAGCCAATTGTATCTTTTGTGCTTGAAATGTGCTAATTGTGTTGTACCCTAAAACCTATTGACCAACTCTTAAAACATCTCCTTTCCCCAAACAAAAACAAACCCTAAACAAATAAACCACAAACCCCTACAAATATGGAAGTCATTTTTTTTTTCTCCTGTGGACTGATAAATAGAAATATAAGAATAGTAACACATTTTCTGGGCCTTAATATTTTAATTAGAATCCTAGCACTGCTCTCTTGAAAAAAAAAATAAAAATCTCAGCATCCATTCTGTGTGTCTCTCTTCGCTTTCCACCCCCTTTCTTTCCCCAGGGTTGTTTAACACATACTTTACATTTTCATTTCTCATGGGAACCTTGTTTCCTACTTTTACATCTTAATTCCATGTTTCAGCATAAAATATTACTTATATTCAGTGTTCTCTGTCACTTCAAGCAAGAAGTGGTAAAGATAGGAGATTATGCAACTAAGAGCACTGTTAAGTCAGAGAGGGTTTTTTTCCTACATAAAGCTGTGTAAGTTTGATATTTATTTTTCATATTTAAAGGATAAGTATTATCTCTATTCTAGCAGGTTGCTAAAAATCACCCTACAATTAATGAAAGCTGTCTTGCAAATTAAGCTTGTGTGATTTGTTTTGCTGAATTGTATTGATGCATAGAAATAACCTCAATTCTTGAGCAGAAGGTTCTTTTACGAAAAATGCATTTACTTGTCATAGAGTAAAGCTATCTTAGATCATTGCCTCTCTTAGGTTAAACTCCTGCAGACCTCTGAGGAGTGATGCTGTTTTGATATTTCTTTTTTATTTTCAGGATGCAATTTGCTCGTGTACACTTCATAGAAAGAGGGGTTTTTTTAAGTGTATGTTTAGAACTAGATGAAAGCCTGGTTAGGCTTAGGTAAAAATTAACTTGGGTGGGAAATACTCAAGATGTACACATCATTTATAAAGTAGTAGGCTACTTCTCAAACTGTAAGAAGATCCTGGAAAAATGCATTGAGATGTGTAAAACAAAGAGTACTTATTTCTTATTGTAAACGCTTGTAATATGATGGAGCTTGAGCAGTTGGTAACAATCCAGAGTTGTCTGGTTTTATTGGTAAACTGAAATTTTAAAAAAACTGAAATTGAAACTGGTGTTTCACCTGATGGTGAGACTTCACACAAATGTTCTGTTGATTGTACAAAGTACTGGTGGTGTGCTGATTTTACTGTGCGTTCCTGATTGAAGGAGTTGTTTTATTGCGATAGCTTGGCACGCTGTTTTAAGCAGCATTTAATAATGTGCTTATTGTGGCCAGAAATGATGGCTCGAGGTTCTGACTGAGAATTTCCCTTGGCCCCTAGACATGCATAAAAGTAGTCGCTTGACTGAGGAGAAGGATTGCTGGATGTGGTGTTCAAGCCAGCACTCATCGTTTAGCTGGCAGGCGCAGAACGGCTTGGCTTAAGTAGTCAATAGTGAAACCAGATATTTGTTTTAGTAAAGGTCTGATCACAGCTCATAACCACTAAAAGCTTTAGCATTGAATAAATTATATAGTCCTAATCAACATTTTATAGCTACAAACCAAATTTGGATTTAAAGAGATGGATACTGTGAAGGCATGAAAGTACAATGTGTTCTTGAGGTTTGACAGAAATTTGTTACTTAACTGGAGAAGAATTGTCTCCTCGCATAAAAATGTTCTTCTATTTCAAGGCAGAAATGAGGCTTGGAAAACTGTGAGTTCCTAACCAGAGTTCTCTATATTAATATATCTGGTTTAGCCTCATTAAAACTGGCGAAATCTCATTGGTTTATGTAACCAGACCAATTTGTCCACTGTTTATTAAGAAGCCAAAGTCCTGTTGATAACTGTGAAGCTTAATAAAGAGGTGCTCTCTGCTCCCCGTCTCAAGTCCCTCTGTCTGGAGCAGATTCCCTTTCCACTGTTGCATGTTTTGTCTTTTCTGTATCCCCCTTCCTATAGAATAGATGCTATCAGCTGGTCTCACACAGATAATTAGGTAATGAGTTTAAAAAAAAAAAAAAGAAAGAAAAAGGAAGATGCAGCTATAGAGGATTTCTATGCATCAGCTTTTAAAAGTCCTGCATACTGGACATACCTGAAATGGAGTCAGGCAGCAACTGGGTGAAAAAGCCAGTGATTTTTGAGTTTTCATAGGCATTCTGGTCATCTGGAGCCTGTACAGAGACAGAAGTCTTCCTGTTTTCTTCAGTGAGAATAGGATTACAGATGCCAAAGGGCCACCCGTGCAACAGGGTGGGAAGATTAAGATTTTTGAGCTCTGGTTCCTATTTAAGTTCTTTGTCTCTGTCACTCTTCTTTTGAAGCCTGGCTCTCTGCAAACAACTGCTAGTAATCTGAAGTTGAAATCTTATGAGCTGAATTTCTCATGTGTGGCTGTGAAAGTATTCGTTGTCTTCTATGATTTTTCCAAAACACACAGCATGAGACAGACTGAATTTGCGTAGTTTGGGACTCTTTCCCCCCACCCACCTGCACGGTTTGTCAAATACTGCCAAAGCATCTTGCCTGTTCCCTTCATCCTCCTTATAAATGACATGTCAGATTCTCCTGGGGAGCCTCTTAATATGTGTCATGCTAGAAATACATAACCTCAGCCAAAACTTTGGAGAGATGTGACTCTGTAAAGATGGTGAGCTACGTTATGTTTGCCCACATGTGCACGCATGTGGCTGTTGACATATGTGTGTGTGTAGGCATATTTTATCTGTAGAGCTCACCAGTGTAAATGCTAACAGTACATACACCAAATGAGCTACAAATAAGTAGTGCCTGAAATCCCTTAGAGAAGTTGACTGTTAAATACTAAATGGAGTTGCAGAAATACTCAGTTTGAGTGTAGGTCTTTTTTGAGTGTAGGTCTTTCAGAGGCTTAAACCTTCAGACTTTTATCTGGTGACCCTCATAAGAATGCGCTGTTTGCAACTGCACTCAACCAACCTGCGATTGACAGGACATGTCATTCAAAATTAAAAATGCCCTTCAACATTTTGCAGGACCCAGGCTGAATATTTAGCAGTTTGTGGTCCTGGACATCAGAGGCTGGAGTAGCTATCAGTATTTTTGGAAGGATGGAAAGATGGAGGAGAGAGCAAGTTCTTAAGATACTCTAATAACAACTTTATCAAAATGAGAAGTAAAATTTGTCATATAGGGGAAAGCTTCCTGGCAGCTCTTTTATAGACTAGCAGAAGACCTATATTTAAAACTAGATAAATGGAAAGAAAGCAACCCTGAAAAATTAAGTAGGCTTAAAGAGAACACTCCTGAAATCAAATAGAAAGGTCATCTATGGCAGTTACTTGATACTTAAACCTTGACTTGAGTGCTGCCTGTCATATTACAGATTAAGAAGTCTAATCTTAGGCTCCTGCTCATGAATGATTTGGCATATGACTCTTCTATTGTTGATTTCCAAGGCTGAGTTTGTTTGGGATCCTCATTCTGAATTCTCAGCTGCCTGCTCAAGTAAGAAAGACATTTTCTTTGTGCCAATGAAAGAATCTGCAGAGCCAGTTAGCTATAAAGTAAATTTATGAAGTGAACATATTTTTTAAAAACCTATTTTTGTATGCATGGAAAAGTCATTAGTATTGTGAAAATAGTTGTACTCTGTGAACTTTCTGCATTAAAAAGGATAGAAGCAAATATTTGCATTTTGAAGTGGAGGAAAATGGGACTTTAAAAAAAAAAGCAACACATGGTTTATCACAATTACATAATCAATACCTTTCTTCTTTCCCTCTTTCTCCTCAATATTTGATTGTACCACATACATTATTTGCTTTTCTGACTTTCAGTTTTCAAAGTATGCTTTACAATCAACTTTTTGAGGGACTGTATGAAATCTAAATGTTACGCATATCTTCTGGGGCTGTGGCTTCCAAGTGTTTCTGAAGTTGTTTTCCAAAGTAGCTTGAAGATGGTTTGTAGCCTCTCTCTCGTGCACTGCCTGGTTTTCTAGACTGGCTTGTTCTGGTAGACCAAAGCTCAGATAAAATCACAGCATTAGTAGTCATTTTGCCATAGCAGTATTGAGTATGCTCCTTAGGTAGAGAACAGTGGTTTTGCACAAAGAACATGTGTCATTCCAGTATCCAGACTTAGATGATTGATAATCTTCGTAGTGTAGCACCTAAGAAACTATCAAACTTCTTTTCAGAAACTGTTGAATAATAATTTCAGATGCCTTCCCTTGCAATGGCAAAAGGATATGAGTAAGTTTAATCTATGTAATTTTTTCAGTTAAATAAGGAAAGACCAAAATAACCTTTAAAGCAGCGTAAAGTGTGGCTGCTCTCACCTTTTAAGTACATGTAAGTATATACTTTGTAAATTGAGTTTTGCTGAGAATTTGAAAAATGCACCAGCTAAACAGTGAGATCAAGTGTCAGGTTGATTCTATGCTTGATAATTTTTGTTATTTTTAATGAAAAGAATGGCTAACTTTTTCTTTTGCATGTGTATCTTCTTGGTGGATATATTGTGCTGGTGAACCGTGAAACTTGCTGTTTTCATCATTCTCTGTTACTTCCAGATAAGTTTCATTTGGTGTGACCATGGTCAAGAAGTTCACATGAACATAAGCTGTATCTTGGCAAACATATGTTCAGTGAGTGCTTGACTAATGTTTTTCTGATGGAAAAGTTCTGGCTCCTTTTTTAGAAACAATAAGAAAAATCTATGGGAACAGCTAGTCTTTTTATGGCTGACTTTGAAGACGTTACATGACTTGTTTCTTCATTTCAGCCTGTCCCTCTGGAATTACAAAGTCACCAAGTTCTAGCATCTGTTTTCTTAGTACTGTCAAGAGCTATGTATTCATCTTCACTGAGATAGTTTAGTGTTTTCTTTGCGTGGCTAACTGCAGAGTTGTTGGTCTTTAAAAAAATATAAATTAATACTCTAAAATGATATGAACAATCACTGTAACGAGGGAGTTGACAAAAAGGTTGTAGGCAGAATAGGTAGAGAACAAACCTTTTGACCTTAAATCATTTTATTTCACCTAAAATTACCCTGTTTTGCGTAACTGAAGCTAACATTGTTTTGAGGTAGTTGTGTTTCTGTGCATGACAAGAAATCATGTAAGTTAATAAAGTGGTAATTTATGGCCTGGTGCAATCTTCACTTAGACATTTGTAGGCTAAGTTAGGCAATTCACATGCCCTGTTATATAGATAATTTGATTACAACACTTTATTCAGTGTTTCAGTAATAGGAACTGTTGACAAGAATGGCCATGCCCAATTTTATTTCAGAGCTTAAGTGTCTTATTTATCCAAGAGCTTTTTTCATGGATAGATTTGATACCTTCTTTAGGATTCAAGGTGCTTGACGTTCTTGGAAGCCTATACTCTCTGGTCATTCAGGTGCCTCCTACAAAACCATGTGAGAAACAGGGTCTGTTTTTCCTCCTTTCTTACCACTTATTTGCAATCAAAATGTTTTGGTACTATTCTTATAAGAAGCAGAGTTGGTTTCACATATTATAAAAGAAAGAAAACATTTTTCGTTTTGCCAATCACTTCTCTAAGAATGGCTCTGCTTTTTCAGACAATTTCAGCCTTTAATCTGCATTCTAGTGTTGTGCCTGTGTCACTTGACATATTTTAGAGCTCCCAAGAGTGGGCAAAACTGTAAGTTGACACAACTTACAGACAAACTCTTATTTCTGCCAGAAGAAATACAATTCAATTGAATTGGTATTGTAATGGTACCACTGGGTGTATTTAGTTATAAAATTTTCTCCCCCAGTCAGTGATAATTTCCAAGGTGACGGTGAGTGGGCTAAATGTACTGCACTGGGGAATTTGTGCATACATGGAGACTTAGGTGCTCTTTTATTTCTTCTTTTCTTTCTTTCTCTTTTTTTTTTAATTCATTAGCTGCTTTTTGCATGGAAACAATTAAGTAGAATACTGTATGATTGTGGAATGATTGTGTAATAAATTTATACATCAGCATATGCCCATGGTAGCTGCAGGGTTGGAACCACAGTCCATTTGGAGGCATCTGTTGTCTCATGCATTGGTTGCTCAGTCAGTGGGAAGAGGTTGTGTGTGTGCCCATGGCACAGAACTGCTTGACTGACTCATCTAGCTGTGCAGAACTGACTGAACAGCTTCACATGTGAGGTGGCCAGATCTGGTCTGCATAGGAGACTGCTCAAAAAGCTGATACCCACAGGCTCACCGTCACAGCAAGCTGGTTTGAAGATGGTGGCTTTAAGAAGCGTAAAGTGTATTCCCTTTCACCTGGGTCTGATTCTTGGAGATGGCAAAAACTATTTCAGCCAAGAAATAACTGTCATTTTGGTCTTGTCACCTTGTAGTGCTAAGAAAACTCCCAGACACTGTGGTTGAGCAAGCAGTGATGGGTTACATGGGGTCTGTGATGGTAAGTCAGTGCTGCCAGTCATCTGGCTGGGTTATGTTACATAGCTGTTGATGTTTTCTGAACCAGGCCATAGTGAGAGCCGTGTGGTGAGAAAGTATTTACTCTGCAGAAGGCTACAGAGAACATAAAGGTGGTGGTTGTGAAGTAGGTATGGCCATGGTTATAAGGAAAATAGTTCTCCTCTGTCTTTAAGTGCATAGACGATAGTTTAGAAATCACAATGCTGCACAGAGCCTCTGACAGGTGGTTGCTTGGGTGGTTGTTCAGTTTATGTTTGTCATCTGTAAGGGCATGAGCTGTGAGTTTTCAGGATAAATATAGTGTGGGGAATGGTGGTAGCAGGGAGTCAGGAAGCCTAGAACTGGATATTGTACTTGAGGGTCAGATGCTATTTAATGTTTAAAAGCTGTCAAACCACTTGCATAGATAAATAGGTGGTCTCTTGAAGGGAAGGTTTCTGTGTGTAACCCTTGGTATGATAAAAGTTTAACTCCTGTGTTTAGAAGCAGATCAGGCCATTATATAAAGTAACAGGCGTCCAGACAATGTGGACATTCTTAAAGTGTGAACAGGTATGTTTTGACCAGTAAAATCAGTGTGTAGAAAATAACATCAATATGGTTGGGTTGTGTCGTATGAGCTTGCAGAGCTTCCTTCTTCAGGTAAGGAATGTTTAAGTACAGGTTCTGTTGAAGGCTTTATGCTGTGAGTTGGCAATAGTTACAAGCATGTAAGTTTATAAAAACATCACACATTCAGTGGTGCAACGCATCTAAAAAGACAAGGGTTTTGGTAGTGCTGCGGCCTGCCTTATCTCCATGGATGGGTGGAATTGATTTGTGTATGCTGAGCAAGTACACTGCTTACTGAAGTGTTTCACAAGGGATGATGGATGGCTGAGGATTCTGGTTTTGATTCTTCTTTGTGTGCTGTGTTGGGTTTTGGTTTTTGTTTGTTTTGGTGAGAAATCTTGGGAAGTCCCTATTCCTGCTATAACTTTATTTTTCAAAACATTTGATGTTGTTTAGCTGGTTTGTGAGCGTAGCACAGGTTCTCTGCTTTTCCTTTTCCCTCCTCCCAAGTCCTGCAGATGCCTTCTGGAAGAGGTACTGAAACACGGTTGTCACACATGGCAGAGGCCTGGCCCTGTGCTAGGCCTGGCCCTGTGCTAGGCCTGGCCCTGTGCTAGGCCTGGCCCTGTGCTAGGCCCGCCTTCTGTGGCTGTGTTTTAAAACATCCAGAGCGGCAGCTGTGCTGCTGCACATTCATCATAACAGCACTTCTTGTCAAACAGTTTAGATGAATTAGAAGGACTAAAGCAAAAAATGTGTTTCAAAACCTAAAAAAAAGTATAAACACTTTTGGGAATGCTTTGGGGGATGCTGAGACAGACTCAAGGAATGTTTGTGATAAAAGCAATTCTTTCCATTGTTGCATCCCCAAATGCAAAAAATATGGTGCTAATGTGCTGCTGAACTGTTTATAAAGAAATAGAGGTGCTGACCTACCTTCTTAATTTGAGGACATGAATTATATAAACTACATTAAGTTGTGAAGTAAGAGCTAACACTTCCATTAAAGGATTTTCAGTTAGTTGAAGTTGGTGTAGAATTATCTGGCAGTTTATTTTTGTAGGAAATGCCAATTCATCAAAAATGAAATGTTTTGTGGAACATTTGTTTTGACAACTTCTTCATCAGACTGTCACCCTGGTTTGCATGTTTGAGCCCTGAGCTTCCAGCTCCATTGCAGTCATCCCACAGTAGCTAGCTGTATGCTGGTTGAGGATTTTCAGCTGTGGTAGAGTTGTGATCTTCCCACTGTTCTTAGGTGTTTCCATCCAGGGAGATCTTTCCATTTCAAATGTTACCCTGAAGTGTTGTTCCACTTCAGTGATAACTTGTAAACTCTGGTTTACAGTATTGGTTTGTTTCATTGATTACAGCAAGACTTACTTGAGTGTGGAAAAACTTCCTCATAAAATAACCAGTACTGCCCATTCTACATCCCCAGTTCTCATTGCTTTGTCAGCTCTTCTTTGTCCTTGCACTGTGGTTTGTCCTACACTGGGGATGGCCCACATGGAAGGTAGGAGTAATACTTGTCTGGGTCACCACAATTTTAATAACTGTCTTGCAGACTCTAGAAGGCAAGAGGGTAATAAAAATATAAAGGAGGGGAAAAAATGGATTTTTTTTTTTCCCCCAGTAGACAGGAACAGAGCAGCTGAAGAGAGATGGGGTTTCTTCCCCTTGTCAAGAGGTCTTTCCTGTGATGGTTGACCTGTATAACCTTGGCTATGGATTCTGGTTATCATATAGGAACGCTAATTATCTATTCATTGTTTTCAGAGGCTATGTTTTTTTTCAGAGTTACTAAGCTGTCTATCAGCTTTCAGGTTTTCTTTTCATTGGTGTTTGTTCTCTAAGGTAATTACAAATTTTAAGAACATGTTTCAAGTTCTGTGTCACCTCTATTAAAGGTCTGATTTTCATGGTGACATATCAAGTCCACACTATGAAATGCAGAAGCATTTTTCTTTATTACTTGTTAAAAGCAATGTCATTAAATTGCAACCAGCAGCCTTCTAATTCACCCTGTGATATGTTCATCTTTTGTCTGAATACTAAGCAGCTTACTATGTGAAAGTCTGGTTGTCTTTAAATATGAGAGCAGATGCAAAAGAGGAAATATACACAGTTGCTTTAACAGCTTCTTTCTATCATTTGGTAGATGTTTTTGCTCCATCACCTTCCAGCACAGGATGCATTCTTGCTTCTACAGTTAGGATTGGGAGGAAAAGAAATAGCAGCATTATACTGCGAAAACAAATAGTTCATGGGCCTCATCTACCACCCCAATCTTGTCAAGAGAGCTGCTAACTAAATGCTTGACCTGCTTAATGGTGTGGGGATTGGATACTGTTTTGGTGGGGCAGCATAATTAGGGACAGGTTGTGCTGCAAACTAATACTTGTTTTCTCTGACAATTTTGGCTTAAATACACACTGCTCAAAACCAGTCCCGGCACAGATTAGTGCTTCTCGTGAGGGTTTAACCAAATGAGCAGTAAGCCATTGCCTGCAGTGGTACTACAAGATCCAGTGTTTCTCTGTCCAGACAGCTTCACCGAGAGCGCTCTGTTAGCTGTCTAGCTTTCCATGGATGTCTGGTGTCTCTTGCTGTGGATGTGATTAAAAGCCAAAACATGCTGCAAGTGTGGGAGAGTTGGTGATGGGTGGCAATTTCTGCTCCCGACCTTGGGTCACACGTACGAGTGCTAAGGGAAAGGATTGCTGCAGCGTTTTGCTGTACTCTTAATTAGCTCCTCTGAGGTTACAGGCTCGTGTAGCAGGGAAGAGCGATTTTCACTGCTCTTTACACTGAGCATTTCAGCTTGGGTTATGGTTAAGCTAGCAGTGAGCACACACACAAAAAACCCTGATGCATCTAGGAGCTGACAGCAGCCTAAAAATAAGGACAAGCATTTGTAGCTAATATATGGTACTTGTGTGAATACTGGAGGTATCCAAGCCTAAGTCAGAAAACAAGTCCCAGTTTGATCTTTGCAACTTGTTACCCAGTTTCAGCCCAGTCAGGCCCCAGCTTCATCTCCCCACCTCAGCCTGGTGGCATTGTGTAGGTCTGTAACAGGGCACCCAGGTGGGGCATACTAGCTGCAAATGCTGTACCACTGGACGTGCTGCATTCAGTGCCTCTGTTTTCATTAGATTTCAAGAAATCCAGACAAGACATGCCTCTAGAAGACAGTTTTCTTAACTCCAGCATTCACAAAGAAACTCAAAATGGTCCTTGTGATTAATACTGCATTCCCTTAGAGGGCTCTCAGATTATTTAGAAATAATCATGATTTGTTTCAGTGCCAAACTTTGTGAGTGCACTTGATATTTATGGACCGTAAAAAGGAAGGAGGCAAAAATGTACATTCTTGTTTTGCAAAATTACACTAGTTTAACAATCAAGCTTAAAAACAAAACTACCCCCTAGAACAAACCCTGTAGATGTCAGTTTATTGGGTGGTTTCTTAATGTGGTGTAAAAGACTGAGCAAAAGACCATCTCATTCTCCTATTCCAGTTCAAGAAAATATAAAGCTTTATGAAAATTCCCACTCTGGAGACTCCCTTGCGGACATTGACCTTGATTCAGTAACACCAGGCTGGCTTGCATATATTTTAGGCTTTCACAGTCATTAAAGCACTGTTCCTGATAAAACTGCGATGAAGGCAAATATCTTTGTACTTCATCTCTATTAAAATAATTGTTTTATCTATGAAGCAAATTGAAGCCTTACACTCCTTTTTTTTCCTCCTCCTTCTCCCCCTCTTAATAGAAGTCCTCAAGTTAGAGCATTCATTTCCAAAGCAAATTCAGAAAATCTTGTATTAAGCATTGCAGCACAACATAGAGGAGCACTGAAGGGCTCTAAGTAGAGATTTTTGTACTGAAAATCTTAAGGTGATGATAAAGCCATCAATATGTGCAACCCTGTAATTTTATATATTACTTGGAAGTTCAGCTTCTTTGCTTCCCTGAGTACAGAGCATGGTATTGAATAAGGCTCAAGTTCCTATCCTATAAAAAGGCTCGTATACAGAATGAATTCTTGCTGGCCTGGAAAAGCCTTTTCAAGTAGTTATGCCAGCTCTTTCAGTTGATCCCAAAGACATTAGACAATTAGACTGGAGGTAGGGGAAAAAAAATACCTCAAGGCCCCCACCCCCTTTCATCACATTTATGAGCTGTGACTTAGGAGTCAGCGTTGTTAGCGATGTAGGGAGGGAGTTGGTTAGGAGAAGCTTTCAGCAGCTATGGCTATCTCTACTGCTGTCTTTAGTCCGTTTTCTTTCCCCATACTGTGAAAAAGCTGGATTTTTCTTGGATTTTTAATTAGTCAAGTTAAGGTAAATAAGCATTTGTTTCCTTTAACAGTAACAGAGTATATTCTTCTGATCTAGCTCTTCTTTTTGAGCAATTGGCCTGGTTCTGTCAAGCTGTCAGTGTCAGGTGCCATGGAATTGCAGTCTTCCCTGCTCTGTCTGTGTCCTCTGCCTCCTCGCTATTATCAGGATGCAAAACCAGCCTATTCTGGCAGCTCACAGTGCAGTCCATGAAAAAACACAGGAGCAAAGTAATGAAGAGTTAAAACTTCCCTGAATAAATTCACTGCCTATATTTCTTACCTGCTTGGGGAGAAAGTCTTACTGTTGCCACCACTTCAGTGTATTGTTAGAATAACGCTGTCATCTTATTTGAATTTCTCCATACAGTTCTTTTCCCAAACATATTTCTGTCCTCAGTGGTAATCCCAAACTTTTTTGGTTTTGTTACAGAACTGGAGAACTATTCCATTACAATTAAATTCATTTCAGAGGAAAATAGTTAAACAGTAATTGTCAGTAAAGCAGATTAAAAACTTTTGGTAAAAGTGGATAACGAGCATGAAGGGATTACTGTTCGCGACTCATAACAAAAGAACGTATTATTATCTGAAGCTGCCCATGGAATGGACAGAATCACAGAATCGTAGGGATTGGAAGGGACCTCGAGAGATCATCTGGTCCAACCCCCCTGCCAAAGCAGCTCCCCAGCTCATATTGCACTGATAGGTGTCCAGACGAGTCTTGAATATCTCCAGAGAAGGAGACTCCACACCCCCCTGGGCAGCCTGTCCCAGGGCTCTGTCACCCTCACTGTGACAAAGTTCTTCCCCATGTTGGTGCAGAACTTCCTGTGCTCCAATTTGCAGCCTTTGCCCCTTGTCCTGTCTCCACAGACCACTGAAAAGGGGCTGGCCAATTCCCCCTGCATCCCATGCCGAAGATATTTATAAACACTAATTAGGTCCCCCTAAAGGACCTAAAGGCTAAAATGGACCTGATATGAAAGGAATAAATCAAATTTAGAGCAAAATACTATTTCTTTTTTTTAAGTGCACACAGATTGTTGCGCTTGAGATTTGAGTGCATCCCTGATGTACATAAACTCAGCTCTTGGGGGAAAAGAATATCCATATGTGCACATACAAATCTGGGGATTTTACTTTCCCATATTTTGTTACGAGTGCTGGCTGATGCAAAACTTGGAAGGGTCAGGCTGTATTAAGCATGTTACTGCATTTCCATAGAAAATGTAAGCTTAAAGGAAAATCCAGAACCCAGATGAATTAATCGTACTTTGCCTTGGGACAGAAATCATACACAGCAAAACCTGTAAATTATGCATGGCGTGGACGCAAATCTCAAGCTATCAGCAGTCATGCTCAGTGCTGCCTTTATTAATGAAGTTATCTTTTGGCTTCAGTCTTTTTTATCCTTAAGATTGTAGTTGTAAATCTTAGAGGAGGTTTGGAGAAGAAGTGTTTTATCCCCTTCAAAAAGAAAGAAGGGGGAAAAAAGATACTAACGCTGTCCTACTTCAGAGCTTGAGACTGATATGCAGCTGCTTTGCGGACTTGGGCTGATGGTGAGTGGCGGCAGTGTTCAGTCACCTTGAGAAAAACTTGAGTTTACAGTTAAGTAAGAGTGGGGAGGAATAGTGTTACACCAAGAACTAAATCCTCTGTATTTGGGTGTAAATGCTTATAATGAGAATAGTAGGAGAACGGTAATAATGGAAGTTTAGCTTGAAAGGTTAGAAATTAGACAATTAGTATCGTTTAATTCTTCCCATTAGAGCAATTCTTGTAGAGTACAAAGGGCTGCAGTCCACTTTGCTGTATGCCAGTGGTTAGAGAGAAGAGAGTACTGTGGCAGCTGAAAACACCAGTATCTCTCATGATTTGCATGCCCACCACTGGAAAATAACAGCTGTACGTAGTTGATCTTGCCTAGTGTAAAGACCAAAGGTCAGAATGTGACCCAAGTTTGCGTATTGGTTAGTAAACTATTAAAAATGAAGTTTTTGTGTGAATTTAATTACTGATAATTAAGTTGGTGCTGCTTCTGCATAGCTGTACCTTGCTGTTGAAATGCAGTTGGACTGGGGTGGTATATCAGGATACTTCTTTTTGCTACTGGATCTACCGATTGTTCCTGAATTTCCTTCATATAAATTATTACAGTAATTTTGGCAAGATTGGAGTGTTAATCTGCACTACATCTTCAAGACTCAACCTCTTCCATGTGTTCACCATGTTGGTTTTGGGGGCTAAGACAAGATTGTCATCGGCCACCAGCTTCTCCTTGCATGTGCTTTGCTACACATAACATTTCTGTACCTCCACAGTGTCTCTGTGCTTCAGCTGCCTGGAAGCTTTTGTATCTAGTGTGAACTTCTGAAGTGTCAGCAGATGCCCTCACAGTTGTGTTCAGTTCTGGGTGAAGCTTACCTCAGGCTGGCATCACCACAAGGAACGATCTCAACTTTTTGTGTACCTGTCTCTGGGATGGGTCCCTTCTCTTGTTACCTTGTTTTCGGTGGATTGGGTTATTTGTTTCCTGTGGCCTCAACTTTTGCTTTCAGTCGATCACCTGTTGGCCATGGGCAAGAATTTAGGTTACCTGCTGGGGGACAGGTCCTTTGTGTGCACCGTGTTATTTGTATGTCCTCTAGTACAATGGTTTCCACTTGCAAAGGAAATTTACTTCCAGGGAGTAATTCACATAAAAACTCAGTCTGCTGTCCAGTTTTGCTTTGTCATGTTTAAAATGTGGGTGTTCTGTTTTCACTGGCATATCTGTAATTCAGATGTGAGCATGTACTCTCCTCTTAACCTTGCTCAGTGTCCAGTCTGTTCACTTCTCACTTCCCAATCCAACTGCCCTGTCCTGTGTTCTGTGAGGGAGTTCAAAAGGCACCTGCAGAAGAACACAAAGGGTTGTGGATTTCTCCCACTTGTTACTTGCCTGGTAACAAAGTATCATGAAAAAAATTTAAAGGTAAGGGAACCCTGCAAGGCCAAGTTTAAAAGACAAAAACCACCAGCAGCTTTGGGATGTGATGGAAGTGGAGTTCCTGGCTGTATATCAGGACACGCATCGCTTGCTTTTCTTGTGGCATTGTGCATTGCAGGTTTTAAGTATTACAGACCTGAACTTCTCAGTTTTCCCTCTGGATGTGTTTATGTTTAAATTCTTCTTCCAAATATTTATTCTTGAGTTATCTGGATGGGTTCAATTCCTGTTAAATGAAAAAGCAAGCTTGCCCTTAGAGCAAAATCAAAACTGAAAATCAGTTTGTAACTATAAGTGTCTGCGTATGGGCAGAAATAACTTTCCACGTGTTGTGCTGGCTTAAATCCTGCTGCAAGGGGGAGAGTGACCCTTCCACTTTGGTAACAACCAGTAGTGGTGGTGTCTCCAAATGGCTTCTCTGAAGAGTAAATTATGGTCTATACGTACTACGGTTGTAAAATGAATTAACTGTCTTTGTGCCACGTGTCCACAAAATTACTAAATACCCAGGATAGCAGGTACTAATTTTTTTTTAACAAGCTGTAACTTGGTGGTGGCTTTTTAAACTTGGGTTTCTTTCATTCTCGTTCCTCTTTCTCTTGTTTTTGCTCCTCTTTCTCATTCCTCTTTCTCTCTCTCTTTCTCACTCCTCTTTCTCTCTCTCCTCTCTTTCTCTTTCCCCAGTAAAATTCTTAAACTGTGAGGTAGGGAAAGAGTGGAGTAAAAGAGGCACTTCTAAAACCTCCTTCCCTCCCCTCTTGCAACCTGTCCAAGCAGGGTTAGTGCCCAAGCTCCTGTGCTCCTGGGTTCAATAAACAGATTGCGCCCACCGGTTCAGAGCAGTATGAAATGTCCCCACCTGTGCACGTTGGCTTTTGCTGGGCTCAAGTTTAATGTTCCCAATGCTTTATTTTCTCCATGCCTTTTTTTTCCTGCTGATTTTTAGCAGAAGAACTATAGTGAATGAAAACCCAGCAACAACTACTACATCAGATTAAACCAGGTGTTTAAAGTTGCTATTTGCTCTTCCTACATGGAAAATTTGGGAGCATTTTATTGCTGGATAAGAGATTGACAGATTTCCAGTGTAATACAGTTGTATACTGGAGGGATCTCTCATACCTAACAGTGAGTCTTTAGAGTGCTGGCCTGTAAAGTCACAGTATATTTAGATATGAGAGATGTCTATTTGTGTTTGAGGTTTTTTGTTATGCTTGTTTTACATGTATTAGCATATAATTTACTTTATATGAGGTTAGGTTTTTGTTTACTCTGACAGCTGGTTTTGCAAGTTAAATGCAAAGAGCAATTTCATTGTTTTGTTAAAATAGTCCAAAGTAGTTGTATGAGTTTTTCTGTAAAACCACTCAAATTATCTTCTGCAGGAAAAGCTTTGAATCAGACAGATTTTGTTGTGTTTGCGTGGTTTCTCACTGTTTAATAGCCTCTAGTGTTGCATTCTGAATTGTGTCATGTGATATTGGGGTTAGCTGGGCTGTTTTTGGATCAGACCTAAACACTAAGTAAAACATCTAAGTTTGAAAACAGAAACTAGTAAGATTTGCCTAGGTGGGCTTCTTCAGTATCAGCACTCTACTTGGGACTTTTGCATGGGTTTTTTGGGGGAGGGTTGGGGGTTTTTTTAACCTCTCTGGAAGGTTTCTGAGTTGAGGAGGGCAAACAGGCCCGCTCGTACTACCTTCATCCCCTTGGATTGGCACTGCACAAGAAGATCCTCCATGCTGCACAAAACTTGGGCCATATGATGTATCCTCTGGACTGAGGGGTATTCATCTCTTCTGCCTGGGCTGGCAGTAGCTAGCTTGCTTGGAGACTGTGAGATGTAAGGGAATTAAAAAGGAGAGGTGTTATTCAGCAGGGACGTGAAGTACATGCAGAGGAAGGTAGCCACCCAGTAGGCGTAAGGAGAGGATTTGGTCCAAGCTACATTAGTGAGTCAATTCTCTGCCTTGGCATTGATTCAGGAGAGGTGGAAAAGTGGCAGCCTTAAGGTGTCGGGTCTCTGGCAAAAGCAACTGCAAACAGATGGGCCAGCTTTATCAGTGTAGTGCTTATTGGGCTGGAATGCAATGGTATTTAAATAAGCAAAATATTGCTGGAAACTTATTTTCTCCTTCTGTGAACATGAGTTTCACACTAAGAAAATTTTTTGCTGACTTTCAAAATAGCTGTTTTTTAAAATAAGAGATGCAGATTTCTAGAGGCTGCTTATATATGCAGAATGGGATAGTTCCCCACAATGTTGCCAAATAAAGGTAGCTTTCCGTCTTCCTTACTGTTTATCAGTATATCCTTGTATCAGTTCTGTAGTATCCATTTCCCACTCCCCCTCCCAAGCATTGTTCAAAATGGGATGTGCCGTCTTCCACACGTTGTAGCGAAGAGTGAAGAGCACTTCTCTGCCTGTTTGGAAACAGCCTATATATTTTTTAAAATGGTATTTAGTATAATGGTTTTAAATTACATGAGCTGATGGCATACGATCAGCAGGTTTTTTTCCATTTTTTTCCACCTTTTAACCTTCTGTCCTTCCCCCTCCCTCCCTTTTTTTTCTTCCCCTTTCTGACTAGATGATACACTTTTGAATGACTGGAAGCATACCTATTTAGGATTTCCCCCCTCGGTGTAGTTTGGTGGACATTTTCTTCATACTGTGTTAGAAAGCATCTTGTGAGACCTGTGCTTGGGGGAGGATCTTAGACTTCCCTCCCACCCCATGCATCTCTGTGCCAGAACTGATTTGTACTCAGTGTGCATGGTTAATGTTGGCTCTTGCCAGAAGAGCAAGTAAATGACCTGCCAGAATCTTGTAGGGAGAAATGCTAGTGACTTGGTTTTAAAGTTGTTTTAACTGGTTTTTAACTTCAGAACTCCAGGTGCATAAATACCAGAAGTGTAACTGCTGTAGAATGCCTTGCTACTGTTTTCATTAAAATTGTACCAGAATGCTTGATACTCAGCTGTTTAAGCTAGGACTGTAAAAGCAAAGGCAGCATTAGTTCCACTGCTGCAAATTCTGATCTTGAAAAGGATTGAGTGAAGTCTCAGGCATCTCAGTTATCCTCCAATAATGTTTGCAATATAAAAGTGAAGGGGTGTTTGCCTCATCCCAGTGAGAAGCCTTTGGCCAGTATTCAGACTGCACTTAGTGGGCTTTTTTAAATGTTCTGTGAAAACATTCCTCGTCAATAAAAGCCAAGCCCACCTAGGTTTGTTTCTCCAGAATTAGGCCTCTAACCAAATCTCCTGTGTAATGTAGCCTGTCTCGTTATGCATTAATTACACTGTGTCCCTTTATTTCTACTCTCTTTACCTTCCGTAGAGCGCTCCCTCCTTTCTCTTTTTTTTTTTTTTCCTTAGTGAACATCATGTAGCTTTTGATGGGTTAAAAATAAGGCCTTATTTTTTGTAATTTTGTAGTATGAAAAGACTAATTGGTGCATGCTGCTTTCTTACCAGAGAATAAGTGATTTAGTGAGTCTAGTGGATGATCAAAGTATAGAAAGAGAAAAAAAAAAAAAAACCGGTCAAGGCAAATAGAGCCATTTTAAGAAAAGCTGAAGTGAATGAATTGCTTGCTTGTGTGTTCCTTACTGAGGGCATCAGGTTGGTTTCCATGTCAACAAACTGATAAACAAAACACAAGGACAGGAACTTCACTGAAAATGTACTGAAGTCTTAAATGACACTAATTCATTTAATATTTAAAAAAAAAAGCCCAAGGAATGATGGTTACATGTAAGTTAGACTGATTTACATACCAAACAATAGGATGGAAACTGAAAAAAGAATTAGCAGAATGCTGGAAATGTGATATCAAAGCCATGCATGAGTCAGCTTGGTTTGGTGGAGCACTGAAGTTCATTAGGGTTTCTTAGAGGAGCCAGGAATCAAGAACACAAAAATGATCTAGCTGGTAATAGCATACGGAGAAAGGGGCTGAATAACAAGGGGAAGTTTTACTGATTAAAAACTTACTTGGAATGATTTTTTAAAAAGAAATGTTAGTAAGGAAAGCTTGCAGAAGGATCTCATGATGCTGAACATGCTGTTCCCCAATTTCAGTTGATGGAAGACGGGGCATCTCCCCAGTAGTTTTTTCTGATAATTTAATCTCTTTCCTCTTCTTGTTCCTGGCAGTGCCAGCCTGCCTTCTCCTGTTCTGGCACAGGTACCCACTTGATGTTATGGTGAGCTCCTTCAAGGAATTGATTGTGCCACACCTTAATCCTCTAAGACAGAATAAGGTGAAGCAAGTCGGTCTTGGACAAGAGCTGTTAGTGTTGCAAGCTGCATCTGCATTAAGGGTTGCTAGGATAGTTGTACCAGCACGTTCTCTGTAATGTGAGTGATGTTGTCCTATCTCTGTAGTACCCTGTGTGCAGTTCATAAGTCAACATCTTGCACAGTGACATTCAGTGGGACGAATACATTTTTGCTTGTAAGAAACAGCCCCAGATGCCAAATGGCAGACTTTTCCCTTTCGCCCTCATTTGCTGGGTGATGTGATTGGGATGTATGACTGCTGTTGCTGTGGTGGAGCAGGGCGCGTGTTCCTAGGGCTTCAAACTGAGATACAAGTGCAGGGGAAATCTACGCTTCCTGTGTTCAGAAGAAGAATTCTCTCAGATTTGTACTGAATGACAAGAAGCAAGTTTGGTTATGACAGTATTGAAAAGATGTTTGTGTATCAAAGTAGGGAGTGGTAGCAGCTGACTTGACTAGTTTTAGCCCAAGGCTCATCAAAATTACTGAATTTTCTTTTACAAACTAAACATTTATGGTGCAAATGTTTGTATTTTTAGTGCAAGCCCCTGCAAAGAAACATTGGGTTTTGTTGTGCAACAAACTTAAGTTGTATCTGGGAGAGATGGTGAACAGCATTCCACCAGTTTCTTGCTGCTCTCCACCACTTGTAGCTTTATTGTAGCTAAATATTCCTTTAAACTTGCTTTCAGGATTTTGTTCAGTTCAGAGGTGTGTAGATCTGCACCTTCTGATAGGATCTTAGAGCTGCTTGAAACGGGCTCTTCTGTGTGCGCGGGCTCCTCCAGGGCAACGCGAGCGAGTACAGCTGGAGGCACTGCCAGGGCAGGCCTCTGGGAGAGCTACCCAGCAGCCGCAACAACACGCCGTCCTGGCTCCGCTTCCTTCCTGGCCTCTGGAGAGACTGTGGCACAGTTGTTTGGGCTGGGTTTTGTGTGTTTGTTTTTTTGAAAGTCTGTCAAAACTGCCAGCTGGTTTGCTTTCCTCTCCTGGTTTGTTTTTTGTTGTAGTTGAAGAACCAAGACAGGTTGGAAAGCAAGAGTTTTCCTTTTGTTAATTCATCCATCTCCTGTTACATTAACTTATGTTTAATTTTCTGTTGGGTTAGCTGCTGCTAAAAGGCTGGGGGAACTTCGCAGGATCCAGTGTATTCTGTCTGGAGTGATTCCTGTGCAAAGGGCTGGCTCAGGCCTTCCAAAGCATATCTGCATCTTTCTTCCATCTTGCAGTCAGCTAGGGTCTAGGGGTGGTGTTAAATGGGTAACAGAGAGGGGCAATTGGTTCTTTCTATGTTTAGCTTATAAGCTATTACTAGCTTATAAGCTCCCTTCCAGTACCTGAAGGGAGCTTATAAGCAGGAGGGGATTCGACTTTTTAAAAGGATAGACAATGGCAGGACAAGGGGGAATGGATTAAAACTAAAGGAAGGAAGGTTTAGATTAGATATTGGGGGAAGTTTTTACAGAAGGAGTGGTGAGGTGCTGAAACAGGCTGCCCAGAGAGGTGGTGGATGCCCTGTCCCTGGAGGGGTTCAAGGCCAGGTTGGATGGGGCCCTGGGCAACCTTGTATAGATCCAGGCCTGAGGTTGGTGGCCCTTTCTGTGGCAGGGGGTTTGGAGCTCTATGATCCTTGGGGTCCCTTCCAACCCATGCCGGTCTATGATTTGGATTAAACTGGGAAATTGTTGTTTCAAACATTGGTTTTAAATGCTGCTAAGTTTTGACAAGCTTTGTCCTGCTTGCTCTACTAGAAACCAGAAAATGGCTTCTGTTCCCTAACTGTGGACGGCATGTTGTTAGACCATCTGTGTCTGGAACTAGGAAAGGTTAATTTACAAGTTCAAGGAGCAAGAGACCTTTCCACCTGCTTAAACAATTGAAATTCTGCCTTTGTGAGCATTTGGCAAAAATAGCTGCTGCTTGTTTTTTAATGAGCCTCTTTCTCTTTTTCTGAGGGATCAGTGACCAAAAGGACAGCCACATGCATGTGACTCGGCAGTCTCTGCACCTTACATTTTGACAGCTAAGTCACATCTTACTTCCCATGGACTCTAAAACATCTGTGTGGAAATGAAAAACAATCTTTCATCAGGTTTTTTTGTCAGATTGCCCAGCATATTCTTTAATTTAATTTTTACTTTAATTTTAACAATATCTGAAAACAGACAGCAGGATGGCTGAGAGCTACTTTGGCATACTGAGTTGTTTCTGTTATTGAGAGTATCATGTGAGTTTGTGCTTCTATGATGATTTCTTGCAAATGACTTCTAGTGGTTTTGCTAAGGCATCCTTTTCAGGGCTTGTGGAAACCATCTCCTAAAATTCAGTCTAGTTTTATGCTGTGCTGTTGATAGTGATGAAACAAAGCATCAGCTTCTGATCACTTCCATCACAGATCTTCTTCTTTCCAAAACTAGAATGTTGCATTTATCCCTTATTTTAAAAGTTAATTCCTAGAAAAGGGAAGGTCTGGTGATACTTTTTCTCCTGCTAGATAAAGTCTGACTGGGAGACTAAAGTAATCTCTGAAGTGGAAATCCCCACATTGCCATACTGGTTACAGATGGGTCTTTGCCTCAGTAGTATGCTCAGTATACTGCTTGGTGTCTGAGGGAAAATGCAGTCTTTGGCATAGAAGTATTGTTACCAGGATAGATTCTTCCTCCTGAGAGAACCAGCATAGAGTATACTAGGGAAAATATGTGTATCCCTTATATGTGTTCCAGTTGACCTTCTTCTAGTATATGGCAGACATACGTAGATGTGGGATTTTGCATGTGTGTTTCTCCTGTCTGTTGAGTCTTTTAGCATCCCTGACAGATGAGCTATGGTGGCTGCAGTAGTTCAGCATTACTGACCTCCACTTCTGCACAATGCTACTGCTTTGTCAGCAGAAATGAGATGTGTCTGTTAAAGTCACTGGAGAGACTCATGTCTGGTTTTGATGGTCTGTGCACTAATACTCTGTGCTGTGAAAAGGAATAGCTGAGGTACAAGCACCTGTGGAGTTCTGTCTGTCCTCCAGCCTTCAGCAGGGTGCAGGGATTCAGGTCATTAGGATGGGGGGAATTGAAAAAGGTGTGATTCCGTCTGCTAGTGCTTGCTTGTCAAGTTGTTCAGTCATTTGCTAGGTACACTGATGCTTTTGAGGAGAGTAAAATACAAAGGACTTGGTTTTCAGTGAAAGAAATCTTTGGCTTCGTCCAGTGTATGTAGCAGTGCTTAAGACAGGTGGTTCTGCACCAGCTGTGCCTGCCTGAAATGAGAAACTACAATTTTGTTTGGGGCCTGTGGACTCCTAAACCCAGGAAGTTTATGGCAAGGAGATTCAGTATGTTAGGAGGTTAATAGCTCACTACTTACTTCACACCCACTCCCCACATAGCTGCTCTTAGCACATTTAAGAGTGATGTAGAGGCAGCTAAAAAATTAACTTGCTGCTAAAATTAACTTGAACAAAAAGTTGTCTTGAGTGCATTGAATGTTAACATAAGAAATATTGCAGAGCATCTCTGAAAATAGCATTCAGCTAATGCCACACTTAATTCACAGGGGCAGGCTATTTTAAGAGAGTACAGTTCTCAGCTAGATAAGAACCTGTTTTTTCTCGTGTTTATCTTGATTGTACCCCAAAAGGATATTTCTTCCCTTTTTATGAATTATCTCCACATTTAACTTGCTATGTGCTTTTTTTTTTGCTTCTCTTGGAGGACAGAAAATATTTCCTGAATTTTGCAATCGGTTGAGAAACTTGGTACAAAAGACTTCTTGTGGTATTTTGTTGTAGTTTAGTGTGGCTGGGTTCTGATGGAGGAGGTGGGCTGCAGGGGTGGCTTCTGCAAGAAGCAGCCACAAGCTCTCTACAGGCCTGACACAGCAAACACCAGTCGGCTCAAGGTCAGAGTTGTTGCTGACCAAGGCCGAGCCCATCAGCAACGGTCACAGCGCCTCTGGGAATCACATTTAAGAAGGAAAAAACGGCAAGCAGCTGCATTTTGCCACCAGAGAAGGGAGTGAGAAGATACAAGGAGCTTTGCATACACCAAGGTCAGTGAAGAGGGGAGAGGTGGTACTGCAGGTGCCAGAGAGAAAGATGCCCCTGCAGCCCGTGGAGAAACCCATGGTGGAGCGGGTGTCCCCCCAAAGCCCATGGAAAAGGCCGAGACCCCACCTGCAGCCCATGGAGAGGCCCCACGCTGGAGCAGGGGAAGACATACAGAAAATGCTGTGACCCACATTAGAGCAAGCCTCTGCCAGCACTTGCAGCCCATGGAGAGAGACAGAGACACAGAGAGGAGCAAGAGAGAGATCCATGCTGGAGCAGGTTTGCTGGGGGGACTTGTGGCTCTGTGGAGGACCAGGCTGGAGCAGTTTGGGCCTGAAAGACTGAGAGACATTCTCCCATTTTTATGACTGCACCCCCTAGAAGTGACACACCCTGGGGCATCTGGTGAAGAGCTGAAGCCTTGTGGGAAAGGACTCATGTTGGAGGAGTTCATGGAGGACTGTCTCCTGCGGGTGGAACCCCACGCTGGAGCAGGGGAAGGGTGTGAGGAATGCACCTTCCCCCCTTCATCCTAGCTAAGAAAGAAAACAAGTCATGAGGAACTGACACAAACCCCCATTTCCCCCAGTCCCTGCCCCTCCCCATGCCACAATGGGGGGAGTAAAGGAGCAAAATCATAACTAAAGTGAAGCCTGCTAAGAAGGGCGGGGTGGAGGGGGAGGTGTTTTCAGGTCTGGTTGTACTTCTTATTATCTGTCTCTGATTTTACCACACATGCAGTGTAATAAATTAGAGAGTTTCTTTCCTTTATTCTGTGTCGAGTCTGTTTTGCCCATGACGCTGATTGTGGAATGATCTCTCCCTGTCCTTATCTTGACTCCTAAGCCTCTCAGTGTATATCTTCTCCCCTGTCCAACTGAAAAGGGGAGTGACGGAGTGACTTTGGTGGGCATGTGGCCTCCACCCAGGGTCAAACCACCACATACTTTTAGTTGCCATATTTGAAAACCCATTTCTGTTTCATTCAGTACTTGTTATGTCGTCCGCATTGCAGTCTCCGTCTCTCACAGAATCACAGAATCGTAGGGGTTGGAAGGGCCCTCGAGAGATCATCGGGTCCAACCCCCCTGCCAACGCAGCTCCCTATCCCATATTACATAGATAGGCATCCAGACGAGACTTGAATATCTCCAGCGAAGGAGACTCCACCACCTCCCTGGGCAGCCTATTCCAGTGCTCTGAATGCACTCTGCTGGGAGTGCTCTCCGTGAACCTCCCTCAAGAAGTTTCTGTTAAGGATACCTGAAGGGCCACTTGTTTCAAATATCTTATCTTAAACTCCTGCAAGGCTGCAAACAGTTGTTCTTAAGTCGAGAGCTATTTTTGATAGCCAAGCATATATTTATTGTGTGTAACGTTCCTGAACTACTCCTGCGCCCATCACTTAACTTTGTATTTCTTCATTAGATGAGTGCCAGTCCTGATAGTGCTGGAGCCAGAGTGGGCTGCGCTTCACAAGGACCACTGCAGAGCTGATGAGCTCCACAGAGGTTGCTGCACTTCTGAAACCTTTGCAGGCTCTGAAGTTTGGCGGCTGTTTGGGTCCCCGTAGAGCTCAGAGGTTCTTAGGGGCTGAAACCAGCATAATTGCAAAGTTGGAGCATTCATTGTGAAGGGCCTCACCAAATAATTGGCTGTCCCAATTAAGCAGCTGCTCTTCCCACTGAATAATGCTCAGGAAAGTAAACGTTTGCCTGCCCTGTAAGGTGTCCCAATTAAGTGCCTTAAAATCAGCTAACTGTCGCGTGGGGTACCTCTGTTCAATGAGCGAGACAGTTGCAAGCATCTCGATGGGGGCCGCTGTTTTAATGACGCTCCTAGCGGGACCCCAGTTTCGTGCGGGATGGCAGGGCTGAAAGGATCTGCATCGGTGTTGGGGAGCGGCGTGGATCAAAAAGTTGCAAAGCTGATGGGTGCTGGCGATGAATTTCTCTCCCTCTGTGCCTGCTGTCAGAAATTGGTGCTAAATTATAGCATTTAGTCTTGGCATTTGTACTCTCTTGAGCTTTTTTCTACGTATGTGGGATGTTCCGCTGTCAGTGTGCCTAGACGTTATGAGCATTTGAGAAAAGAAGCTCTGTTATTTATTATATTTGTTCATCATACAGAATGGAACCAGGAGATGATGTTTCCTTTTCCACTCACCCCCCTCCTTGCCAAAATCTTTTAATTTGGGGCAAATCTGAACTGTGAAGTTACAGCTGTACAATGCAGAGTGATGTCTGATGTTTTTTAGGAGGAAGTGTTATTGCCTGGGTTCACCTTACCTACCCAAAATTAAAAAATACTGAATCTAAAGATGCATAGAAAAAAGCTTGCAGGGGAAAAAATTGTCAAAGCTCTTCCTTTGTTTGTTCATAGTTTCTATAGGTGGTACAACCTTAAAAGATAAGTGAACATTCTGAGCCACAGTCAAACAAAATACCAGCTAAGTAATGATGTGTAAGAACTCTCCTCTCTTCCATAAGTATAGTTAATGTGTCTTGGTCCTTAAAGGTGTGTGTAGGGGGGAGAAAGCAGTATAATTCCCTGCCGTGAGCATCTAATATTAAAATTACAAGGGTAGATTAAAAAAAAGCAACAGAACTTAACAGAAAAACACCAACAAAGCGTATTTCTGTTTAACAGCTCACAACCATTTCCCAAGTCTGTTAGCACTAAGTCTGAGAAGCACAGCATTTAACGGTCTGGAGTAAAATAATGTAGCCATTCAAAATGTTATTTAATTTTTTTTTTTAACTATGGTTGTTAATTAATAGGAAAAGAAGACTGGATTAATGGGATCAATTTTAATCTGCTACTGTATTCTTAGTAGGTTGAAGAGAAGCTTGGCTCTAAATGAGTTGATTTGATACTAACTAAAAGCTTTTCCTGCTAGGTCAGATACTTCTGTTAGGTAAGAAAGTATGCCACATATGTTGAAAAATCCCTAGGCATAGGGTACATTTGTTCAGTTTTGCAGTTTTTAGATTTGATTGTGTTGTTGCACTACAGTTTCCCCATGCTGGTTTTAAACTCCTGGCAAAGATGGGTTTGGATGAAGTATCTGGTATGTGAAGTACAGCAGGGATGTCTGGACTGGCATGTGTCACATATGGGGTTTTTTCCTTAAAATTCAAAAATTACTATGGATTTTAATTGTAAATTTTTATTTTCTATTCTTCTGGGCTAGAATTAAAATCTTGATTCCTGGATTGGAATTTTACAGCAAGGTATAACTAGGTGTTATAACAAGATAGAACAGCGGTCTTCTGGTGGCACATAAATGCCATAATTACTTTTCAGTTAATACTTGCTCTGTCCTGTGGGCTTTGGTGGTGGCTGCTCAGGTGTTGGTTTGTTGGGCTTTTTTTTTTTTGTGTGTGTAGGGGTTTTTTTTAATGGAAATAGTTAAACACATTTGAAGAGGATGGGGAGGAGCAGAAATGACCCTTGCTTTGTCTGAATGGCTGGCTTACCATTGTTCAGTGTGTCTGGATGTCATCACATCTTCCTTCCTGCACGGTCCCCGTATGGATTACTTGCCGGCCATTATATCACGAAAGAAAAATCCATAAGCCTTCCAGAAAGGAGGGACCAGCACACATGTGTGAGCAATGGGATATTGCCTGAAAGAGGGATCAGAGAGATCTCTGTAGAGAAAATCTGTAGAAAGATGTCTGCCATGATGGGAATTTGCAGTCTGTCCATCCCTTCCATTCTCTCCTGGGTGTTACCCCGGTCTCCCTTGCTTCTTAGCTGTTCAGATAAAGTGTGATTATGACCAGGGCATTTCTTCTAGTTGTTTTACACACTTCTTCCCATCCCCTCCTGCTCTTGCACCTGCTGCCTGTACCTTGCACTTGCTCAGCTGCTGCAAAAAAAGGGCGAAGTACACTTTCTGGGTAAGAAAGGGTCTGATGTTGGCATCCATGCTGGTTGAGGCAGCTATAGAAACCTTCACCCTGCCTGCAAGTGGAAGTGTTCATGGAGGTGTGTGCTGGAATGCGTTCAGGCTGATGACTGATATTGATGGGGTTTTTTTAGCCCAGACCTGCACCTTGAATCCAGTTTCCTCCATGGCTCTATAAGCTCTGTACTGGAAGCAAAGATGATCTGCAAAAATTGCTTAAAAGCAACTGCTACCAAAAGAAATGCTCATCAAGCTGTAACTTGCATTGCTTTTTGCAGCACCAAAAAGCCCTGCTTCCCAAGTGAAGCGCAGCCCTTGATGCCATCAGCCGGAGCTTGGCTGGTTCCAAAGAGTTTTAATGGAGACATTAAAACCCCCAGGCTTTCCAGCAAGTTAGAGGAAAACAAACAGTGGAGGGAAAAAAAAAACCCCAAACTAGGAGAAACCGAGCAGCGGTCGCTGGAGCTGATTGGAAATGTTACTGAATGTTAAAGCCAGCTCTGTGTGCGTGTTCCTCTGACAAATTAAATAGGGCTGGTTTTGTGAAGTCTGGGAAGGCTTTTCTTTGTTACCAAACTTCCCTTACCTGTTTTTGCTTGAGTAATTGCAGTGTGCATGAGGGGTGAGAGGGAGACAGGGAAGAAGACGAGGCTGTACATCAGCTAATGAGCTGTTTCAACCTGAAAAATCAGTCTAGCAGGGTGGCCAGTGCCTTGGAACCTATTAACCTCAGTGAAGTATTTGGAAGGCTAGGACTTGACAGCTGGGGCAAAGAAGGGTCTTTTTAAAGATGTTTCAATAAATCTGTTTTTCTCTCTTGCTCACATATACTCACAGGTGCAATGCTGCCTGACTTTTTAAAATTTTTTTTTGTTTTGAGTGTATATGTCTCTTACTACATAGCTCGACCAGGTGACTTGCAACTGTGCTACCTACCTGGAAATTGGTGGGTTTTTTCTTTCTTCCTCACAAAAAACCAGTTTCTCTGTAGCACTTGTTCTTGCCTACAGAAATCTCACATGTTCTCTTCAGGCTTTTGTGCTCTGTATTTAAGACAGGCATGTTGCTCCATAAAGAATGACTCATCTGGAATTGAAGAGGGCACTATTTGTATTAATCAGCTGCATTTCGGTCTACAGATATAGCTGTGCATTAAAACAAACATGCTGCAGACATGAATTAAGGGGGAAAATATTACATGGAAATTCCCCACTTTTTAAATTTAAAAAAAAAAAAGTTATTCTTTGCCAAGAATAATCTCATCTGCAAATTCTTAAATGTGTTACGCATTTGTTTTTCTTTAAGGATGGGTGGCCAGGCCTCTTCACATGTGGGCACCATACAGCGACATATTGTGGTTGTGTGATGATCTTGGGTAGTTTAAAGGCTACAGTTCTTTCCTAATCTGGATTGTTTTGATTGAGCCAGGTTAGGGAGTGCAGATAGAAGCAGGTATGCAGGCAGATGACATGAGGTTATGAGGAGCAATTTAGGACAGTAGTCTTCTTGTCTGTACCAGCTGCAACAACAAAACAGAGCAAGCACCACAGACACACTTTGTCTGATCTGTTTATATTATAGGCTACTACTGTTTAGTTATGCATTCTGTTAACAGCCCACAAAAGTAAATCCATTTTCTACCACCTGCAGAAAAAGGACAAATACGCTTACCCCCTGCTAGTTTCCAGCCATAATAGTTGTTTCCCTTGCTTCACCTCAGTGTTAAATGCAGTTAGGGAGCTTCCCTCCGTCCACTACTTGCCAAATAATGTTTAAACATGTGCCAGTATATACTAACATGTTTTGAAACTTACTTGTTTCCCCAGTCTTAAAAGATTTTATGGAGTATTTTGCCTGGTTACTGCGTGCAAGCTAAACACGTTGACTTAGCTGTTTCTGAATTTCTCTCTAAAAAAGGTTATGAATTGGTCTTCAATCAAATCCACTTCACTGTTGTGCATGCAGCTGCCATGTTCACTATAAATCCACACACTTTTCTTTCCCATGTCCCCCAGTGCTCTGACCCACATTAAAGAGGCTGTTGTAGTTTTATGATAGTATCTCTTTGCTGTTTGATGTTGAATTATGAGATTATTGTCAAGATCCTTTGGATATCCCCAACAAAAGAAACACATGGAAGTATAATGGACATAGTACTGTGGGTTTGTCTTAAGTTGTTTTTCTTCAGTGTATAACTTTGTTCTGTTGTGTTTCACGGACATGTGTACCTTACTCAGTACAACAGAGCTCAGCAGACACTCTCTCTGCAGAATATTGTGCCTTTGCCTTTACTGAAAGTTTTATTCAATGTTCCAGTTGTAAATTTATAAGTGATTGCTTTTCTTTTTTTGTCTTTTCTCTCTTTAAAATAATTATAGGTTCATGTATTGGACAGACTGGGGAGAAGTGCCAAAGATAGAGCGTGCTGGGATGGATGGTTCAAGCCGTTCCGTTATAGTCAACACAGACATATATTGGCCAAATGGACTGACACTGGATTATGAGGAACAGAAACTTTATTGGGCAGATGCTAAACTGAATTTCATCCACAAATCAAATCTGGATGGAAGTCATAGGTAAGAAGTTTTTGTTTGATCTACATAATGCAGTGCTTTTCTTAGAAGGTGTTGCCTGAGCAACATCATAAGCTCTGTGGCAGAAAATTGTCATGGTAGCAGTCACAAAATGTTAAGCAAGCTGGTGGTATTAGAAAATGGTATCCTTCCCCATCCTCCCCTTTCCAATGATGTGAAGTTGAGTGTGTGCTCCTCTTTGGGGTATCGGGTAACTCTCACGAAGTCTGCTCTCAGAACCAGTCACATAAAGAAATGGAGTCCTGTTCTTACTTGTGTAAGACTATAGAGTAAAATGGTCACTTGCAGTAAATCTTCTGGGTTCTGTTGCTGTGATATTCAGAAAAGCAGAAATTAGTCTAAGAAACAAATCTTCATATGCTAGTATTTCAGTTGCATTGATTTGTAGGGTTGGGAAATGGGTGGAAAAAGAGTCTTTACAAAGAACTATGTGAAAGTGACTGTTTTCCTCTAACAGTTTTTTAGTGATGATGTAATTCTTTTTGATCCCGTCATGGCTACTTCTTAACAGTGTAACTGGTACTTTATACATGCATTTTTCTGGTACTTTATACATGCATTTATCCCTAATTTGGGCAGTGACCCTGTTCATTAAATGAGGTAGTTTTGACAAGTATGCCTGTACACACAAATGAATCACAATTAGCTAGTTCCAAAGGCTTATAGAGATATGATTTTTTTGAGATCATCAAATTTTGATGGCACTTCAGCAGATTTATCTATGCATGAAATATCCTTTCTTAGACTCTTACTCTGATCTCTTAGGGACTTGTCCCTTCTTTCACCACAAATGTTAATCTAGCATAAAGAAATCAATCATATTGACAAGATGGGTGTTTTGTGTGGACTTGTGAGTAGGAACATAGGTAGCACACATGAAATAGATCCACTGTCTTCCTGCAGTATTTATTTTGAATGCTAATTTGAAAGGTTATGTCATTTTCTTAAATTCTGCCTGTTAAGACACCAAACGTTCATGCAGTATTTTAGTAATGGTGTTTTTTTTATAGAAGGTAACAGTTTTTAATTTGTCTTTGGATAGAAATATTATAACTAGTTTTGTTAATTCAAAAGATGGAGAGACAGATATCTGTTTTGATGTAGTCCTTAATTTGCTATTTATTTTACAAGAAATAACATTTAATAGTACCAAAAAAAAAGAGAGAAAAATATTTCCTAGTGATATTTATTAATAGAGAGATCATGAGACCAGATGCATAACTTTAAAAAGGGTCATCTCTACTGAAAGCAATCGCACATGGGACTCAGTGTGACAGATTGCCACCTGAAGAACTGTGCTCCAAAGGTGTATTTCTCACACCAGTACCAGGTGCTCATAGCTGTTGTAGGAGTAACACGAAACAAGCAAAACCAAACCAACCCCATCTTCGAACACCAGCAAGAGGTACCTTTCCAAAATGGCTATCGATATCATCATACCTAAAAAGCACTTCAGTGGCTTTCCTCAACAGGGGAATTTGGAGGTTCATTTTATTCTGGAGTAACTCCTTTTTGTGCTCTTCTTTTTATATGAGAGGGGAAGGGTGGCCTTGGTGTAACCACACACTACTGCAGCCTGGCTGATGCCCTTCTAGAAGAGATCATGTATTAAATGTGCTGCATTAAATTATTCCAGTCCCAGGCCCTGAAAAATGAGGCAGGATCTAGAGGTGATTTTTGAAACATTAATTCTCGAAAAGTCCACCAATCAAAAATCAACACTACCGTCCCCTAAATCTGCATCTACGTGTTTCCTCCCTGTCTTCTCTGGACTCTCCAGTCCTTATGGCTCCAGACCAACTTTGTTGTTTCCTACTGGCACCACTGTGTTTTCAGTCTTCCTTTTATACAGCCTTATTTGCAGTTTTTCCCATACTGGTGGTTGGTTGGACAGCATTGTAAATATACTTGGTTTGGTGTTTTTTATTTGATTTTAACAGTGTTTCTTGCCTGGTTGACCTTTGGCTGACCTGGAAGCAATTCATTCTAGAAATAAGGCTGTGAAGGTGTCAATCGCCCTCAGTGTGAGGGGCTGACCAACCTTGTCTGCAGAGAGCTGCATTGAACAGATGTGTCTCATGACATAGAATTGAAGTCACCTGCATCCCAGCAGTTACCTCATTCCAGAGTAAAGTCTCTAAAATGGGTAAAACCTGAAATAAAGACCCGTATAGACAAGTAATTTTGGTGGTCTTTTTTAGATCTACTAATTTTTTCTTGCATACTCATTAAAAGAACACAATTAGTCTAATGCTTTAAGGTTGTTGATTTTATTTTTTTAAAACTGATAATGAAATGTATCAGAAATATTTCATGATAATGTTCTAATACATTATGATTTGAGGGGGAGAGAAGGCAATTACTGTCTTTAGAGAGGAAAGAAGCACATATGACTTCCCTTAAGCGCTCAGAAGCTCACAGCTCTTCCACCAGCACCTGTTTTTCCCTAGGCATGTGAGAAAGTTCTGAAGATTCAGAAAATAGTCAACATCTGTATCTAGGAGGGTTTTTTTGGTTGGTTTTTTTTTTTTAGTCTTTGCAATTACATCATCAGGAAGGGAAAAAGATTGCAGAAATGAAGCTGTTCTACAGTGGGGTTTTATGTATTTTTTTTTTCCTCTGTTAGGATCTCTTAGCCTTTGTCTGCTTTAAGAAAAAAGATCTTCTGAGGCTGAAGCAATTCTTCTTTGTTAAATACTGTCTTCAAGTTATTCAGCAAATTCACCTGTCTCAATGTATTTTACAGCTGTATTTCTGTGTTTTGGCTCTTATTTATTTTATTAATCTTTTTCAATAACTGATTTTCTAATACTGAAAAAGACAATTTTGAATTCTGCAGACGTTAAAAAAACCCAAATCCTGAGATCTGCCTTTTAAGTGGTGGTGGGGGGAACCACAGCCAAAAAATCTAACCACAAAACCTTATGTCTTTTTTCCTACTCAAACCCACCCCCCCAAAAAAAGAAAAAACTCAAAAGAAAAACTAACTAGACTTTTCTGGGAACACTGGAACTAATAACATCTGGATTTAGAAGGATCTTATCCCTCCACCGCAGCAGCAGCAGCAGTCCCTCTGGCTTCTCTATGTGCTTATGTCCTGGGCGCACACACAAACCACACACCCCCCGCCTCCTCCTCACTCCCAGTTTTTCTCTTCCTACTCCTTGCCATCCCTCAAGTCCACCCATGGCTCCTTATATTCCTTCCCCCAGCATTAATTAGCCTGTTTCCTCTGTATACTCTTGCTGGGTCTGGCAGGAAGACTAGGTGTTCCTGGGCAGCTTATTTCACCTGCTCCTCTTGTCAGGCGAGTCAAATACAGGGGATTTAGGGTCACTCATGTCTTCAGGGCCATCCATTTGTTAAGGAAAATTTGTAAGAAGTGAAAATAAAAACTTCATGTGATCCCTGCTTTCCTGAATGTTTGGCCCAGAGCTACAAGATGCGCGTAGGGTGTGGAGTTGGAGGAGATGGATACTGAACAGACACACCCAGCCTGATCAAATGGCCTTGCTTCCGTGGGAACACATGACGTTGTGTGATTAGGCCATTTTTCTTCCTCCACCACCACCTTTTAAAATCCCCTTTTCAGAAGGCTTACTTTTCCTTTAAGAATTAAGAATGGGAAAGGACAAGATCATTATCGTGAAGTGCCTAAGCTAACCAAACCCAGACTTTTTGGTTTATTTAGAAACTGTTAGTTTTAGTGATTTGTTCGTAATATTTAGACCATTCATTAACTGCTGTTTTATATTTAGAAAGTAAGGGGTTGCTTGTTGTTGTTGCTATCGAAATTCTTCTTGGATTCAAATAGATTTTCTTGTTTTATCATTGCAAAGTGGTTTTATTTTTTCTGCTGCTTTACCTACTGTCAACATGTCTGGGAAAATATGCTGCTGGAAGATGGAGCTATTGAAGAAGTGAAAAAGGCAATTGAGTTTCTGAAAGACCTACAGCTTCATAAAAATATGGTGTTCTAGGTCTGAATAGTTCTGGTAACTTTCAGCAAAGGAAGCAGAGAAGTATAGATTTGATCTGTCTCCAGGTTTTTGGTGTTGCAGAATGTGAAGTGGGAAAGAGTGTATAGAAGATAAATGTGACTAAAAGCTTAATGTAAAGCAGGGTGACATGAGTTTTAATTGCTTTCAGGGAAGTGAGAAATAGTTAGCAGGAACTAACATCTTTATATCAAAAAAGAATTTCAAACAGTTCAAAGAAAACCGCTTTTGTGGTTTGGATGGTGAGAGAGAATGCAATGTAAATAGGAAAAGATTTTAATTAGTGTCACTGACAGTATTAAAGCATTGACGTTCTGAGCTCAATGGTCTAAAATTTGGAGTGAGTGAAAGGGAAATGTTCTTGGCCTATTCCTAAGGCTGTGAGGAATCTGTAACTTTTTGTGTCTTTTTATTCCTGTAGTCTATCACGTCTCTACACCTGGCACTACACAAGAATTAAAATTTAAAGATTTATATGTCAGAAAAGGACATTGATATGCATGGGTGCTTTGCTTCTTGCTTGCAGGGGTTTGGCTAGCAGTAGAGAATAGAAGGCAGGTGGGAGGAATATGCAGGGGGAGAAACAAAGCTCTCTTTTTTTGTCACCTCTTCGGACAGGACCTAGATAAGCTGCCTTTGGAGTTGGTGAGCCTCTCCATCAAAACTGGTCAGCAGCATGACAGCACAGGCAGTAGCAATCAGTAAATCTGTGGTAGATTCATAAATTCAGGAGAACACCTCTACAGCAAATTTTACAGGGATGATGTATCGTTCATTCCCTGCTAGCCCTGGGACTTATTAGCCCTCGCTACTCCAGTGATGGGCTCATTAGAATAAAGAGGAAGAGCGCAGAAGTTGATGACTAATGCCCTTGGTTTGCCAGCTAGAGAAAGGATCGAACAGTTTTTCATGTCAGAATGTAATAATTAAAAAATGAAATTGGTGCACAGAAGAGATGGGTTTGTTTTTTACAGCTCTCGCTCCGCTCTTATCAGAGCGAACAGTTGCTTTTTGTGGGACTAATTAAACAAAACTGAATTGCAGACAGCTCTCCTGTGAGTAGAGTACCCGAGATAGGTTGGCCTGCTAAGGCAGCTCTTGAATTAATTTTCTCTTCTTTTCCCCTGCAGCAGCAGTTCTAATTAATAAGTTAACACGTTACTGGCTGAAGGGAAATGCACTTACAAGGTCCCCCAGGAAGTGTTTGTGCTAATGAGATGGGTTTTGAGGCCACTGTAAGAAAACATACTTTCAGCAACTGTCAGAAAGCTGGGAAGCTCTTGCGAGGAGGTGAATGTCTTAAGTTTGCACTTGAGCATTGATTTTTCTAGTTTCTGTTTTCAAGCATCGGCTCATGTCTGTCTGCCAGATGATTAGTTGCGGATTTGATGAGACACTAAAAATACTGTGTCTCTGCATTTAGAAGAGGGGTTTTTTTTTTCATTATTTGCTTATAATGTGTACAATATATGACATGACATGCAAGGTATAAAGTCCTGTGTTCGGTGTGTGTCCTTGCGTATATTTCTGTGAGAGAAAAATGCTTAATACCCTCAAGCAGTGAGGAGAAACCAGTCTATGGTGAAAAGCCTGTTTCAATACCTCTCCAACACATTACAGGCCAGTGCAGAAAATGAACAGTGCCCTAATTAAAACTGCTAGAGAAGCCTGCATAAGCAGAATTAATTAGATTTGGACACAGAGCTAGGGTGAATTACTTGGTGCTTCCCCAAGGTGCTTCTGAAATAAAATACTGGAAAGGTGGAGCTTCAAAACATCTGTAGTTGACTGTGTGTGATAGACACACTGTATAGAGCTAGAGTCATTAGGCCACAAGTCTCTGCGCATTCCTAGACTTCAAATAAAAATAGTACAGGGTGACTAGCTCACGTGGATCAACACAGCAACTCATCAATACTGCTTCTGAGACTGCAAATGTGGACTTGGTTTGGGATCACAGCCCTGCTGAAAGCAGAGGAAGAGCAGCTTCATGTTAGGAAGCACATAGACCTCTCTGCACTCGGTGGATCTACTGGTGCACCTTTCTTCTAAACTCCCTTATCCCCCTCCTGCTTGCATCCAGCCTCCTCCCCTCTTGTCAGAGGCCTTTCATCATCTACCCTGCCTGTCATTGTAGTGTTTGCCTGAAAAATGACCTACAGAATGACTTCATCTCTCAACTATGGCTTTACTTGTGATTGACTTTTCCAGTCTTTCATTGAAGGTGGGGTTTGAAATGTCATTGCTAGACCTGTTATTTATATATATACTTTCTGGAAACACATGGCAATCGTGGCTTAAAGAAGTGGCAAAAGAGAAAATATTTTGGTTTCAAAAGACAGCATAATATCCCACAAGTCACGTTTCTTGTTTACTTTCTCATTAGAGCTGGGCTTGTATTCTGATAGGAATATTTGAACAAGCATTCATGGTAAAAATCCAGCTTCGTTTTCCCAGTTTGCTTTGCAAAGGTATTTGTTAGGTTGGCAGGAGAGGAGACCTTGTAAGCTTCTGAGGGAACAGGAGCTCCCTACCATCCTTGTGGTGTCCATTGGTCTTTCATCCTGCTTCGTCAGATGGTCTGCAGGATTCATGTTGTAAGTGCTTCAGCCACTTGCTAATATTTCCAGTTGTCAGGAGTCAAAGATGTGTAGTTCTTGTGATTTCCCAAATGCTCAGGCATTAAGTAATGTGAGGATGGAGAGGAACATTTGTGTAAAACATTACAGCTTGCTTCATGCAAGCATGTCTGTTACGTGCTTTTGTTAACATCATGAGCACTAAAAGCAAGGTCCAGAAGATGGGTCTTTACATTTTTATATGGAGATTGAGCGCAGGCAACCCCAGAGATCACCTGAAAGAAGTTTTGCTATCGTGAAGCTGGAATGCTAACAGTTTAGAGATGTTCAGGCCAGGAGGTCTACAGTACCACAGGTTTTCTGCTGGTGGTCTGATCAGTATTGACATTAGAGAACTGTGATACAGCCAGAATTGAAGGAATTTGGTTAATGGAAAGTGTTTTCTTGTTTATTTTATGGAGAAATGCTATTATGCTTGGATATAAAATATCATATATTAGAATTCTAGGGAGAAAAAACAAATTCTGATGATATTTTAAATTCATATTACCTTGATTTTTGGTTGCTTTCTTTTGGTGTGAAGAATTCTTAAATTTCATAGCCATAATCTGGTTTTGGATTTGAATGCTAATATTAGTTGAAAGAAATGAAGGCAGACTAAGGAAATTCTAATTGTGATAAAGGATTTCGGTCATTTTATTGTTAATTTTTATTTCAGGAGAGTTTTTGTCTGAAATGCATATTATCCTGAAGCAGGAGCTTTCTTTCATTGTTAGTTTAAAACTGGATAGATTGTCTATGAATTTTCATGTTATGTATTCCATTTCAGAGTTCAGTAGCTCCTTTTGTAACGCCTGCTTTAGCTTGTTTATTATTTGGTTCCTTTTTCTTTATCTTCACAAAGTATTTCACAGGCTTCTTAACACAATAAGAGTGGAACAAAGGTGAATGTATTTCAGCTGGATCTACGTTTTCTTCAGGCAGTAGAAGCCTCTTTACTATAATAAGTTTTTATTGTAATCGCATCTCTGATTACCATGATGATACTATAAATAGTGGTATTTAGGGAATCATGATACACAGCACAGTGTATCAGCGTAATTTCTGTGGAGACTGCTTGTTTTCTCTTTTTCTCTCCCCACCTTCTTTTCTCTGCTGTCCCCTCCTGCATTTCCTTGCCAGCCAGCCAACCAGTAGAGATTGCAGCGCTATCAAGATTTTAAAGGCAGGTTTGTGTGATTATATGCCTAGAACAGAGATATTAAAGTGAGTGTGTGCTTAGTGCCTTCTAATATGCATGTTGCCGAAGCCCTAGAGATTTCTCTTGAACAAATAGCATTACTCCTTATTCTCATCTCTGGCTTTCTCATCATCTCTGGTGCCTCTTTTTAACAAGACTAATGATACGAGTAAGGCGGTTTGAAGGAACTGAAGAGCTTAGTGAAGGATAATAGGATGCAGTACTTTTTGCTGTCTTACCACTTGTTCCAGTCAAGCCTGAGCTGATAATGTAGAGACTGAAGGTAGTTTCCACCAAAGAGCTGTCAGGTTGTGTCGGTCCAATTACACTTGAAGTGCCATACCTGGTACCCCAGTGGGTGGCTTTCCTGGTGATGCTGGAAATGTGGAGACATGGCTGCTCCCCAACCTTGTGTGGGAGATTGTGGAACACCCCATAGGTGGGAAGCGCCCACTCCTGTCAACCGTGCGTAGTAGTGGAGTGCTACAGGTGGCGTTCTGGTCCCCTTTGTTTGCCTGGGTGTATTTAGTGAATAATCAATGCAGAAGTTGGGACCCCTCTTCTCACCTGCCAAAACGAGAGCTCTGCAGTTCCTAATGCAGCAGATCTAGCAAAGCATCAGGGCAGCTATCAGAAGGCTGTTTCTGGCTCCTTAGGCTTGCTTGGGGGCTTGTTTAGTGCAGCTTAGTCCCTGCTTCTGTGCTGGCACACATCATGTGGCTGCTGTTCTGCAAGGCTGACAGTGCGGCCTGGGAAGTGTGTTTGGAGGGGAAAAAAGCCCTGCTGGTTTTGCTGCTTGGATGTGAGCTATCATCTCATAATGACTTGCTGGAAACAAGGGATACAGAGTATGTGTGACTGATAGCACTCATATTAATAAGATGCAAGAAATACATGCTGTTGTGTTTGGGCCCAGAGCCATTCTCATGTGATGGCACCTTACATCTGCTGAGAAAAATTACACAAGTTAAGAGTAATTGCTTCAAGGCTGTGGCTGGCCATGCAGTCGAATGAAGTACTCCTGAATCTCTCCAGATAAGGACTTGCTTAAACAAGGGTCACAGCTCACCTGAAGCATTGTCATATGAATAGATGGCTGTCTGAAAGTTGGGCGTGTCTAACAGCATCTATTATCCTCAAAGATTTATTCCCTCTAGAAATGATGGATACTGATCACATTTAAAGTTCCTCTGATTTTTATTGTTTTAAGTTAATAGCAAGACAGTCAGAAAGCTTCATAAAAAGGTGGCTTCTCTGCTGTGCATGGGAATGCTGTCGTCGGTGCAGGTTTGGTATTCGTGAGAGCTTTGGACTTCTATTGTTTCTGTCCCATATGACAAATGTTATAAAACTGCCATAAAGGCTTCTATAGTCTCCAAGCCTGCTATAAACTAAAATTATTCAAATCTGAGTGCATTTAGACTTTGGGGGTGGGGTTGGTAAAAATGTTTACAGAATTAGAATGCCTTTATTCCTGGTGTGGGAGTGTGTTGTGTCATTCTGGCTTCACTGGCTGGTAGGTTTCAGCTGTAAATTATATTACAATAGTCTTTTGGAAGAAGCTTAGTTGGTGCATTTAATTAGAAGCAAATATATACCTGACTCCAGACAGAGATAAGAAAGGAAAGATAATATGTCCTACTTTTGAGTGCAAAATATCAAGAAATAGAAAAAGTTGTTTGGTGTGGAATTGGAACACTGGAGTGACAAGTAAGGGAATGTATGTGTTTTTCTCGGGAGCAGAAAAAAATAGAAGCTTTAAAGATAATGCATCTTTTTCCAGAAGCTAAGGTGAAAGAGCAGTAATGACTGCAGTCTCTTTGTACTCAGAATCATTGGCAGAAGACACCTTCAAGTTTCTTGCTTTAATATACTCTTCTGTTTTATTTTAACAGAAAATATTTGAAAAATAAGAGTATTTTTGTCCTCTACTAAATGACTTCAGTTAGAGACTTCTTTGCAGAAGTGAGGCATACAGTGTAGGGGTGTTTTTCTCAGTAAATATACAGATAATGACTCTCTTCCCTGCAAGACGGAAACTGGGAGGCTGATCATTGTAGTGTTCCCCATACTTGAAGGAGTAGTAGGAGCTGTGTGTAAGTCCCTTATGTGCCTAGTCCGGGAATGGGAAGGCAATCTCTACTGTTCAGTGAGAGCTTGTGTACATGGGAACCCATGCGTTTGTACCCACACAGTTAAGAAGAAAGGAGGTGGGAAGAGGAACTTCTATAAGTGGCATTTGTGTGGCCCTGCTTTGAGCAGGGTGTTGGTCCAGATGGCCAACAGGGCCTCTCCATCCTAAGGTTGGGTTTTTTTGTAATTCTGAATAAAATAACTATAAGAATTGAGCTACTTAATTCCAGTTCCGAGGAACCTGACTACAGATAATTAGTTTCTACATCACAAGAACCTGGAAAAACTGTCTTCAGTTATGTTTGTGCTGCATTTTTGTGATGGCTAATGAGCATGTGTTTGTATATATACATAAAATATATGGGTATACTCTTTAATTTTGTTTATGAACCTGGAGACAGGCGGTGACCCAGTTTGCTCAGAAATGATACCATTACCATGGCAGATCAGTGCAACTCTGTTTAATGGCACTGCTTGAAATAAAAACAATGGCTTAATAATTATCATAATAACAAATGAAGAAAAGTAAGGATTTCTTTATAGTGAAACTGTTTGCCATTGGAGTATTTTTCTCATGGTCCGAAAGAGAAACTGGAAGAGATGGACAGACTGCTAATTGACCAAATGTTATCTCAGTTTGAAATCTGCTGAGGTTGAAAATGATGGACATTGTCTATCAGCAGGTAGCAGTCAGGCATGAGTAAAGTCATCTGGCATTCTCCCCACTTGTGCATGGTGACATAGAGCTTCCTTGGTAATGAGTGTTAAAAGGGTGCGAACAAACGGCCACAGACTGAGTCCGGATCTTGGTTGAACATCTCAACATCAGGAGACAGCCTGAACATACGACTCCTGTGTTGTTCCCCTACATCATTCCCCAAAGTGGATGCACTCTATTTGTTCCCCATAAATAAAGTTTTGATTGACAGCACTTAACACTCTAAAACTTCATTTCCCAAAACCTGCAGCACAACTCGTGTTTGAGCATTGGTTTTCTTCCCTGTACTCTGCCAGGCAAGCGGTGGTTAAAGGCTCCCTTCCACATCCTTTTGCCTTGACGCTGTTTGGGGACACGTTGTACTGGACGGACTGGAACACGCATTCGATCTTGGCCTGCAGCAAGTACTCCGGGGAGGACCTGCGTGAAATACATTCCAACATCTTCTCTCCCATGGATATCCACGCTTTCAGCCAAAAAAGGCAGCCAAATGGTAAGCTGTCTTGCTTTCTTTTTTTAACTGCAAGTTGGAACTGATTTGCAAAAGTCTTAATTGGCCTTTCTGTATGACGGTGGGTGGCTTCACTTATGTCATGATGCAGTTTTTCCAATGCAGAGATTGGGAAAAAACACCAGGAGAAACCAAATATTCTGTACATTGTTGGTTTTTTTTTTAAAGTGGAAAAAACACAGCTCTTGCTTATTTTTCTTGCCTGCCACATTTATCCTGTTGTTATATTCCTTTTTCTGTTTCATGTGCCATAACTTCAGGCAACGTGGTATTTTTCCCAAGTAGTAGTTCCTGAATGGAAAGTAGTGTGAAATTGGCAGGTGATATTAAGCAAGACTAGCTCTGTGTAATAACCACTGTCTTAATCATTGTGTTAATTTACTGGCTTTGCATTTTGGTTTTATATATACAGTGTACTATACGTTCAGCATAGGCATGTTGAATAGTTTGTGAAAATGAGAAGAGCAGAGCTGAAGAAAGGCTCTTGTTTAGAGCTAAGTGCAACTTCCCCAAGAAAGGAAACGTTCAACATCCATCTATTTTGGTACCATAAATACCCTGCTACTCAACACTTGGAATTAATTTTTCCTTGTTCTGTGTTTATCATTTCCTTCTTTAATCTGTGTTGCTGCCACCGATTCTACCACTCCGATGCCGTATGTGTCTTAACACATGAGATGAGGTCATTCGTTATCAGAAGCATTAATCTGTGTGATTTATGTTTAACAGCTACAAACCCATGTGGAATTAATAATGGTGGCTGCTCCCACTTGTGTTTGATGTCTCCTACCAAGCCCTCTTATCAGTGTGCATGTCCCACTGGTGTGAAACTTCTTGAGAATGGAAAGACCTGCAAAGATGGTAGGCTTTGTTTTTAAAAATCCTTTTAGATTAAGCACAAAGTAGGTTTTGGAGGGAGAGGGGTTCTTCTACTTCACTATATAATACCCAGAGATGGCAAATTGTGAAATGTTTTTGCAGTACAGAGAGAGGTGATTGGAAAATGGCCTCTGTTTTTCTAAAACAAACAAAAAAAAAAAGTCTCATGGCTGGAGAGCAGGTTAGCTACAGTTACAAAATATATGTTGCAGTTCTGTTCCTGTCACTAATTCCCTGCAAGTTTTTGGGGGGCTCTGTGGTTCCCTTTCCTTAGAGAAAATGATACCTACATTGTCTGTTGTCTCTAAAATGTTTCTAACTTTCTTTTCCGTTAATTGGCATTTGGCTAATAGGATTGTATAAGAAAAACTTGGTTTAAGATCTTGCCTACTTTATACACACCTGGAATCTCTCTGAGTTCACATGCATCAAGTCAGGCACCTACATCTGTATAGAGGAACTCAAAAGAATGGCATGTTTTTAGAGGTGTTGAAAGTGTTTTCTGCATTAAACCTGACTTAGGGCTCATCCCAAACTGCTTGTAGTGTGTCCTTGTGGGCTAACGTATATGATTTTTAAATTGTTACATTTTCTAAGTGTAGGTCTTGTGGCATTGTGCTGTGGTTGCTGTAATACATTAACAGGATCAAAATAAACACTGGGAGATAATTAGCTTCCTCATAAATAACCATCATTTGTGCAGATCATCTCTATGACAAAGGTAAATGGAGGAAGAAACAGAAAGATACAGTAGAACTTACTGGAAGCAGGCTAAATAAAATACATACAGAAGTATTTGCTTAGTTGTCTTTATATCTTAAAAAATATTCTAAGCTTCTCAGCTGCTGTTCAGTATTTCCTTTAATTTCGTGCTATTTCATGCTCTCTGCTGATTATTTTTGTGTGGCTATTTGTGTCTGTGTGAGCCTTGTTAAAATAAATACTTGCTTTTATGTGAAAAACAGCTCCAAAATTAGCCTTGCAGGATTGTTTGTAGGAATTTACCAATACATGCACAACGTTGTGTTTTTTCTTCCATTTCTGCCAGTACAAGGAGAAAGCTTTAATAATACTGCTCTGGGTTGGTCATATTTAGTCAGAATGTGGCACAACTTCATGTGCTTTTTATAAAAAAACCCCACTTGATATGCACAGATAAAGTCCTTTGTGGCAGCAGGTTGCTAAAGCAGTTGTTACCCAGTGCAGGCGTGTTTCCAGAAGCAGACAGAAGTCTGTGTGGTGCACAGGTAGCCATGGAGGTTTGGTCACTTGCCAAGCAGAGGCAGAAAGGTAAGGCAGCACAGACTGAAGGACTAAGGACAACAGCTGGAACAAGCCCTGCAGAGATTGAGAGAAATTGCTTCACTTTGGCTTCCTGCTGATAGGAAAAGGGCCAGGGACTTCTGGCAAGAGGGGCTGTATCTTTTTGCTTCCCATGTGCTGTGTTTCAAGGAACAAGTGGTTTCACTGGAGTGCCTGCTTCCCTGCTCAGTTTCGGGCCCATGGTCTCAAGGTTAACTGCCCTGCGCTGAAGCGCTGAATGGCACCTTCCTAGTGTATCAAAGGGTATTACCAAAGGCAAAACCAAACCCAAAACCTTATTAAAAGGAATTTAACTTCTCATGTAAAGTCTGAAAATCATTAGTTCACTTTTTTTAGCTGTTCCTTATGTCCTCAAATTTAGAGCTGCTGCTCTTTTCTCCCACTCCCTGAGCACGTGGGAAACCACACTCTTCTGTTTCTGGTCAGCCCTAAAGTCCATTTGGCTCAGATAATACAGCTCCCATTTTATCAGGAGGTTTGTTAACCCATTTCCTAGAGCATGTTGTCCATCTGTATTCAAAAAAACTTCATACAAGAACATTATATTGCCCTTGTCAATAGAATACTGTATTGTTAGCCACTGTTGTGCTATTGCAGCTTTCCTAAACAAGCTGAAGAAGAAAATTGGGTGGCTGGGTGGGCAGGGAGAAAACTGAGCCTGTGTTTAGCTCAGTGAGTGTTGCATACCACTGCTGTTTGAACTCAGAAGTGACTTAGCACATAACCCAGGTGAAACAACCTACTCAAACTATCCACCAGATCCACTGGTTTCACTCAACTTCAATGATTCTGTGCAGAGCTAACCTCTGTGAGGAGTATGAGGCAGCTTCAGGTTCAGCATCTAGAGGTGCACTTATCCCAAAACAATGAACTCTTTTTGGCTAGTTTTTCACTCCTCTCACTGAAATGAGGTATGGGTGGTAGAGTTAGGGCTTTTGTGAGTGGCCTCCAACTTTCCAGAGCTCTCCAAGGCAGAGATACACCAGAATTTCTTCTTGTAGTTGCGAGCGCTGCAGTTACTGTTTTGGGGTGGGGAGGAGTGTGTGGCAGTTGAATGGAGCCAAATTAGCCACAGACCAGACTTTGACTTGTATATCTGTACGTGTGTGATGACTTCCTTTCTTAGGCTACTCAGTGACCCTAGGGAAGTAGATTTATTTTCTCTTTTTTCAGGTGTGTGCTGTGGGGGAGGTTGGTTCTGGTTTTTTTTTGGGGCTGGTTTTTTCCTTTGTACTTGGCTCTCTACTGTATCTGCTGTGAAAGTAGAGCTGAACCCTGAGAACTGAACACTTTTTACCTTGCTGGTTTCAGTATACATCTATTATGCCACAACAGAACGAAACACTGAGTGATTAAATTTTATTTTGCAGTCAGAATGTGTACATGACTTTGGGGGGGGAGAGGGGGTGACTTACAGGTGAAGAAAGGTGAAAAATTATGCTAAGAGTTTCCTTTGAGATGGTTTTATATTCTAAGAGTGGACTAAAATCAGGCTTGTTCCTAAACCAAATTGTTTCATGCTGAAAGGAAGCTATTTGAGGAGAGAACTTCATTTCATGCTGTGCTGATGAGAGCCCCAGCCTGGACAGGAAAGATTTTTGACGGGTGAATTTTGAGTGTGTGTTTGTGGTGTTTGCAGTGCTTTGGCATTAACAGATGATCCTTGCAGCCAAAGGTGAGAATGGCTGACCCTCCCTGAGTGGTTTCCATGACAACCTAGCATTTTTGAATAATCTTGGTTTATAGGAAATTTTTTCCTCCCTCCCCTTTCTCCCAGTGTCAGTTTCTCTGGTTTTTTTGTAGGTTTGGGGTTTTTTTTAATTGCACCTTAGAGGAGTTTTACCAGGTTTTGAGACATGTGAATATCATACCCACCCTGCCCCTCCCCTCCATCTAGAAACACTGCTCCGAGGGGTTTCAAGAAAGGGTGATAACTTGGAATAAAAATAGCTGTTTTTCGAATAATTTATAATACTGCTTGGCTGTTCATGTAATACTTTTTATTCCTCTTACAAAACAAAGCAGTTACTTATCTGAGATGGGAGCTTGTAGCATATTTTGCTTCCCCCACTGCCTAGGTGAAAGCTTGTAAATCCCTGTCTCTGAAAGAAGAGAGAGGCAGAACAAGCAAGCAGTTTTCATGGGCAGCTGCTCCTCCATCAGTAACGTCCACGGGCAGAGTCCTGTCTGAGGACCCAGGCACTGCCAGGGTGTTTGGTTGTATCCTTGGTAATTTATTGTCCTCCTCTGCAGGACATACTGGGGTTTCTCTTTTCAGTACTATAGGCACTGCTGCTCTGAGTTTGGCAGTGCTAGGTTTAAATGACCTGTTTAATAGTTGTTTTTATAAGAAAATTCAGGTTTGTCTTACGGGCCTGTCATTGCAGTTACAATCATAGTAGTGCTCAAAGATCTCTCAGACCAGATGCTCAGCTTCTGCCTTTGCCTGTAGTAAATTTAACTTACTTCATGCCTGTGATACTACCTGTATGGATGTGTGGTTTGTACTGAGAAACCTGACTTCAGCTGAGCAAGGAGTTAGAAGTTTCCTCCTGATTTGAAGAAGCACTGCTTCAGACTTTGATTTCAACCTTGCTTTGGCTGTTTCATTCTCTTCCAGGAAAAAAGCCTTTATTTTGCCCATGGACTCTCACAACCTGTTTCCCCTGTGGGCCTGGAGGCAGTAATCAGAAATTTACACTTCCTTTTGGAATTTAGGGCTGCTTAGTGGGAAAGTCTCTTTGTTGAGAATAGCCAGAATCCTGATTTGCCTGCACAGGTCAAGATGCTAATTTAGCACCCTAACTCTTCGATTTATTTTAAAGGAAAAAAAAAATAATTCAGATACGTGTCCTTTTGCCTTTGTAGTTTTAAGTTTGAGCTTGTTTAGATGATAAAATCTTGTTTGTATTGTAGTATGAGGGGCTCTGACAACAGAGACTTTACAACTGGGGAAATATTTTAGTCAAATGTGATTAATTCTATTGAGGATGAACTAATAGTCTTGATTTTTCAGATACAGAAAATGCATTATACATGACCTAAGTCTAGCGCTTCTTATGTATGAATTCCTGAGCGTGTGTCTGTGTAGCTGTAGTAGCCTCAGCAGCCACTGATGGTTTTACAGTTCAGTAACTTACAACTGACTGAGGCCTGTATATCACTGGGAAGATGTAATTAATTGTAAAGGTTAGCAGGGCATTAGGCATTGGGCTTTAAATCTGTGCTGTTGCATGTATCTGCATGCTTGCTCTGTTTCCCCTTTCCTCCCCCTTCCCTTGACTTCAGCTAGCACATAGATTTAAATTATTTTGATTTTTAATAGTGACTTTTTGAGTAAAGTATTAGTTCCAGGACTAATGTAATGCACCATCCCTGAGCTTGTAATCCCAGCTTTCAAAATGCTTAATAAAGTAGGCTAAAGCTCTCAAAAATAAGAGTATGGAGTAAAGCTTTTATGTCTGTATTTAGACATCTTAAGTAAAGGGACTTGATTTTTTTAGAAAACATGCTAGCTATCCTGAATACCCCAGTGCTTGAGGCATTGCTAAAAAGAATCTTGGGCTTGGTCTTCAATTTGAACAGTTTGGGGGGGGTTGGGGATTTTTTGTTTGTTTTTTTTTCAAGTAAGTTATGGTTTGGTACAATCACTTAGGGTTGTGTAGGAAGGAGAGCAACACAGGAGTGTAAGCAGAAGGACCTGACCTGAGGTGTGGGACAGCTACATGCTTCCTCAGCCTGCAAGTGCTGGCACAGGAACTTTGTGCTCGGTGGTTTGAAGGGTGTGAGCACGCACCCCGGCATTACCTCTTAGTCTGTGCCCTCAAACCCAGCGCTGTGTTTGAGACATGCTTGTGCCTGTAAGCAAGCTTGTGTTGGGTGAAGTGGAGATGGCTAGTAGTTGGAGAAAAGGCAGCAGCGTGGGCTGCAAACTCGGCTCCAAACCCCCTGTATGTCAGTCGAGGCTACTGCATCCTTGCATGCGCAGTCGGAGATTGGCTAGAAGAGAAACTGCCTCCAGTCTGCATATGCAGGCTGAGGTCAGAGCTCTGAGTGCAGACTCAATGCACCTTCTGGAAAGCATTCTGAGCCAGTTGAGGTTTGAGGTGTTTTATATGTTCGTGGCTCATTCCAGTCTCCCAGTAAGTGCAGATAAATTGGAAAGAAAAAAAAAGTTATGCTGGCATGCAGCCTGCATTGTCTTTTCCTGCCTTTTCGGTGGGGTTTTTTGTGTTTGCTTGGGTTTTTAAGTACGATTCCAGACCCGTGATGTTCTCTGTCATGCTCATTAGAGGCAGGGGTTTTCTTGGAGAGGTGGAGAGAAGAAGTCTGGAGGTCCAGTGGTCCCGTTTTAGCTTTTGCATCCTAACTAGTCTTGGGAATAGAAGTGAACAAAATCGATCGATTCTCTTACATCCTGGCAGCCTTAAGCAGTCTTCTGAGTGGCCATCAGTGCCTAGACAGGCAAACTTTGTACAGGTGGAGTTTGCCACGAGTGCTAATTGGTTTAGTTTTGAGATGCAGATTTTCTCCTTGACTGCTATCAAGGTGATAATGGGATCGGTCCATAAATGTGCCGGGCTCTTGCACTGGTTTTGCTATTGTCATGCCGAGCCTGAAGCCATTCAAAGTCATCTACCAGCCTGTCCTGAGATGCTTCTGTACTCTTAGTTTCTTTTTCCTGAATAGAATGACTCTTGATCTAACCAAGCAACTTAGGTGTCAGTTTGCAGATGAGGGGTAATAGCTCTAAAGTAAGCTTTAAACTTTTTATTGCTTGATTGGGGGGGGGCTATTGAGTAAGAGGTGGAATGCTAGCCAAGGCCACAGATAAAGAGCATGAGATCTGTAGCTCAGAGATCCAGAGTGCAACCTGGGTTAGGGGAAAGCCAGTCACTTTCAGATGCTGAAGTAAAGCTTAGATGCAGTGGGTTATTGGAGTAAACAACAGCGTGACACCCCGAAAGCAGCATGCTGCAGCTGTTGAGATGGTTTGTCTGGGAGAAGAATTGGAAGGTCAGTTGGTCAATTTAAAGGGTGAGTTTCAGCAAAAGCATGGTTGTACTTAAATGAATCTGTCTTGGGACTTGGTATTGGTTCTTCAGAATGACTGTTAACTAAAGCTAGGGCATGCCAGACTATTTTTAAATTATGCCTTATGTTTTTCCTGTGCACGGTAGACATATATAGCTTTCTAACTGTTTAGAAATCTGAGGTTAGTGCATTTGCTCAACCTTAGTTTTACTAGATAATGCAAAACAGGTGTTATTGTTTGTGGGGTTTTTAATATGATTTTCATAGTTGTGTTGAGAAGGTAAGTTGGGTAAATGACTGTGAAGTTGGTAAGAAAGTCCTAGGGATTTTGTTCTTGAAACTAAGTAGTTTGGATTACTTACATATTTAATACTTTATACGACCATAATGCAGCTGAATGCTTGGATCTTAATGCTGGGTTGTTTGATATACTTAGTAGCACAAAACCAGATATACATGTGGACTGCTGTGACAAGGTTAGTTGCTTCTGTAATTATAAAACCCCCTTACCAACATGCCTGTTTTCCATTCACTGTGCCACGTGCTTCACATTATTTTGAAGTATGCATAGACGTGTAATTACAGGTTCCCCCTTCCTGATACCAATTAAAGCATGGGAGTTATTCACTAGAAGAAAAATTGAGTAGTGTGTACACGTGTTTCTGAACACAAGGTGGTTTAGGACAGAGGATCCCAAAGCTGATCTTAATCTCTTCTGGACTGTCAATCAGGAACACTTGTAATAATATTCTCTCTCAACTCAGTTGTTGAAAGGTTCTGTTTCTTGCAGCACCGTGAAAGCACCTTAGATTTTTGTAGTGTGTCACTTGCTGTAAATGAAGCAATGGCTGCTTTGTCATCTATCCAAACTTTGGCATGCAGTGAGGTTTCATCTAACACCAACAATAATAAATGACTCTTTCAAAAAAGAAATTTGGCATTAGACACCAAAATTCTTTTTGATCAGCAACCTGCTTGCTTTAGTTGTTGCTCTCTTAGTCCTCTAGCCCTTATTTATACCTTCAAGATGCAGACAATGACAGAATGTGGCTTGGTGATACCTCTTTTTCATTGCAGTGTTGATGCATTTATTTTCCTAATCTTCCCCCATCTTTCATGCCCTTCCCCCCACTCCTGTCTTCACACCTACATGAGTCCCTGCCAAACCCTTTCCCCTCACTGTTTGACAGCCATTGCAACAGACTTTCCCTGCATTTAGGATGCATGCATTTTTCACCTTAGCTCAGGCTTCCCTGAGGCCTGAGCTGTGCTTATCTCCCTGAGACTCCAAACTGATAAGCCAAGTTAATTGGAATGGGGTGTGGTGGTTGTTTATCCTTCATTACACCGAAATCTAGTGACATAGGATAGAAAATGAAATGCGAATGAATTAGAATAGGCAATAAGTACATCTGTCATTGATCAGATGCCCAGCACTGCGTACCATTAGGCAGCTTGTGTTGCCCTATGTGAAAACACCTTCCACAGTGCAAGATGATCTTAGTTTTATTGTGATTCTTACTTTGACCTAAAAGCCAACAAGGCTTTGGTGTGCTTCAGTTCAAAATGACTTTGTAAGACACACTGTTGTTTGTGATAAGCTTGTTCTCAAAATACACGGGGAGAAGCTGACAGCTCTTCTGCTTTGTATGGTCACTGGACTGTTGTCAGTTCCCAACACTGATTTCTCCAATAGGAGTTTCTCAAAGGAGATTTACTTGTGGCATTCTGTGCTAAATTTTTCCCCTTCTAAGAGTGTTGAAACATGCAGCTTGTTTGTCATGGTTGTCCCCTATACTAACAACAGCAAACAGTCAGTAAATTATTTATATAATTAATTTTTCATCTAAGAGCCTCTAGGCCATCTGTTGATTTGCATAAAATAGCAGCATCAGCACTGCAAATCTATTTTGGTCTCTTTGGAGGGAATGATATGGAAAGAAAACGTGTCCAACATAATACATTTTGGACAAGGAAATGACCGCTGAATTTTCTCTATAAACACATCTGATTTGCTCTGCAGAAAAATAACCTCACTTTTAGAAGCCTTTGAGTGGAATTGCCTGGTGGTGCCCATCAGTTAGGTTGTGTCCTGGGAACTGAAGGCAGCGAGACTAGCTTGTCCCAAACTGTGCTGAATCTCAGGTTTGCTTTTTAAAAGAACTCGTGTGCCATGTTTGTAAGGGAGTTGGTTGGTTTTTTTGGCCTTGTTCTTGTAGGTGCCACTGAACTGTTGCTTCTAGCCCGCCGGACAGATTTGAGGCGAATTTCCTTAGACACCCCAGATTTCACAGACATCGTTTTGCCGCTGGAGGACATCCGTCATGCCATCGCCATTGACTTTGATCCTCTGGAAGGATACATCTACTGGACAGACGATGAAGTTAGGGCCATCCGCCGCTCCTTCATCGATGGGTCGGGCAGTCAGTTTGTGGTCACGGCACAGATCGCACATCCCGATGGCATTGCTGTGGACTGGGTTGCCCGAAATCTGTATTGGACTGACACCGGCACAGACCGTATTGAAGTTACAAGGCTTAATGGGACCATGAGAAAAATCTTGATATCAGAAGACCTGGAAGAACCCAGAGCTATTGTGCTGGATCCCATGGCTGGGTAAGCAGCTGTTCCCGAGCATTTTTAAAAAATATTAGTCATGTAACGAAGATGCCTCTGTCTACATGCATGCAGATGCAATGCAATTGCAGATGCAATGAGATACCTCATGTCTACATGCATGCAGATGCAATGACAAACCTCCATGTTGTCAAATTGGAAACACTGGGGTTCTCTGAAAGTTAAAGCTCTAAGGCACAGGGACTACTGCTCCTTGACTACCTGGTCTGGTCAAGTTATGTCTCTCTGGGTTTTTTTTTTTTTTTCTCCTGCTTTTAAAAGACTTTTGGGGACCTGTGTTGACCTGTTTATTGTAGTTAATTGCACTAGGTGTGCTATCTTGCTGAGCAGGCTGATAAATAATTTTCTGTGAAGGGACGGTATGTTCACAGGTCAGTGATTTCTGAATGGTTGTGTGACCTTACGTGTAAGGACATCTGTTTGGCTTAGAAATGTACTTTTCTGTGTGCAGTGTGTGTGCAGGGAATGGTTAGTTTAGAAGAAGCTATGTGAGTATTGGAAGCTTGGCTTATTAAGAGTTCATAAGACTTTGTTTCCTGTGCAGGTACATGTACTGGACGGACTGGGGAGAAATCCCAAAGATCGAGAGAGCAGCACTGGATGGCTCGGACAGAATCGTGTTGGTGAACACCTCGCTTGGCTGGCCAAATGGGTTGGCATTGGATTATGCAGAAAGCAAAATATACTGGGGAGATGCCAAGACTGACAAAATAGAGGTTTGTAATTGCACTTGCATTTTTAATTCCATGAAGCCACAGAATGGAGTTAGTCTACTTTTTTAAGTGTTTAAATTCCAGTATTGCTCAAAGGGGCAATGAGATAACCGTTGTTTGGTGCTTAAAGAAACAATTCAGGTTTTTTCTGTCTTTGGACAAAATGACTCACTATTCTTCATTTTTCTGTGTATAAAATGAAAATGATTGCAGTATTGTTTGCAGGTTAAAAAAAAAAATCTTTTATTCGTTATGCTGCTCAGCTTAGATGCAAGTAGAATGTATTTTAAAGAAGTAAATCTCATTTTACATATAACTATTTGTACTCCCAAGAATCTTCCATGCATTGCATCTCCCTTGTTTTATTAGGGTTCCAGCAAGGAGTTAGATGTTCCTTTCTTTCTGGTATGTTCTGCTGAAACTTTTCATTGAAAACAAAAACCCGACGTTTTTCTTCTCTCCCAGATGGAAAAATATCTTGTGTTGGTTTTGTTATATAACATTTATGGAAGAAATTTGACATTTACTATCTCTTTGGTGGTCCTTGAGAAAGTAGTGGTGTTTAGTATTTGTTCACTTGACTATCAAAAGACTGTGCTACTGCCTGGTGCGTAATAGCACTTATCTACATTTGCTATATCCTGATATGGTAGCATTCTTTTGTTGAATTATGGCTTTCCTTAGTGAATCCCTACCACTAATCACATTAAGCACAACACCTTCTCTAGCCTTATGAAATTTGTTTATTTTTAACTTCAAGTAAGTCAACGTGAAGTCATGGTCTTCTGCTGAAAGGTCACATAACTGTTTGTTCTCCTTGGGAGGCAGAGTAACTCCAGTCCTGCAAGGTGAGTTGCTTTGAAGCACTCCTTGGGAGAGCCTCAGGGAGCAGTTTTCTTTCACCTGAAAACAGGATTTATACTCTGTAATTCGCCTGACATATTACCAGCAAGAGGTCTTAGCTATACTTAGAGATTTATTTATAACAGATTAAATGCTCAGCCCTAATATTGTCTTGGACTTGAGAATGTATTTTGTAGGAGAAAAGTGAGGCATTTCTCCACTCTTGTGCTTCCCAAAACTTTGAGGTTTATTTCATGCTCTTGGGTCTGACTCAGGCCACGGTTCCATATTCATTAATAATGATTCTGTTCAGTGCTGGATCAGTGTGTGATAGAAATTTTCATCTAGATGAGGCATGAGCTCACTGCTGCAATTCTGTCAGACTGACTAGAACACATGATGGAATGTTTATGCCAGCACTGCAACCTCTGTGGCAAGTCTGAAGATATCTGATCTGGCACAAAGTCTGCTGGGACAATTTCCATTTCATTGTTTTTAAACCAGTGTGAGCCAGCAGAATGATTTTGTTCCAGGTTGTCGTGTAACATCTATGCAAGGCATTGAAGATTTATCATCTTAAGGTTTCAGAATTACTAGGTTTTCTTTTTCCTGGGAGGCTCATAGTGTTAGAGATAGGAGTTTGCTGCTGCTGCTTTTTATAAAAATTTAACATTAGTTAACCCTTTTCAATGGGTTAACATCTTGAAAAAGCCTAGCTAAAACCTTTTAAGCAACTGAGAAGAAATGATCCCACAGTTTTCTTTGGTGTCTTGGGATTTTTGTTTTGTTTGAGGATTTGGGTGTTGTTCGTTTGGGGTTTTGAATTGCAGAAGGTGCTACTTTAGGGGGGTATATAACAGACATCTTTAAAATCAATAAATTATGTATAGGGTGATTAGGGCTCCCCCCGCCTTCTCCCACCCTGCCACCTTTTTAATAGAAGAAATTGGCATTTGTAAATGATACTGTCAGGTGATGGATACAGAGCAGACAAGTGCAGGTGATTCTTTACTGTGTGGGAAGTTGTGGAAATGGTTGTGGATCTAATAGCTTACATGAGCTACTGGAAAGATTGGGTAGGTCTGCGAAAGGGAATTCTGCAGTTTACTAGAAAACAGAATTGCCTTTTGAACCACAAATCACTGAACTGTAAACTGCTGTAGAATTAAAGAGGCTTCTTGCAAAGTTTTGATAGGTATTTGCTTTATGGTGCTGTTCTGTGAGTTTTGATTATTCTCTGAGACAGGATACTGGGATGGGTAGATCTTTGGGTGGAACCCATACAGTCTTTTTCCCTGTGTTGAGGGTATTCTAACACCTTGAAGGTTCGTGGAGTCTTAATTCTGTTGCCTTGTTGGAGAAGCTTTAGGAAAAACTTCACCATCTTCCTTAGCCATAATGCTGCTGCTTGCTAACTGCACTTCAGGGGAACAGAAACAGGTTGAAATTCAATGACCTCTGATAGTGACAGATGAGAGTGTGAGTTCAGTACAGCTTCTGTAATTAGTAGAGCATGTGAAGGCTCTGTAGGGATGAAGAGGGGATGTTCATCCAAGAAAATGGTTTAGTTTAAGGTAGATTTTTTTAAAATTCTTTTTTTTTTTCTTTTTCTTTTCTTCCCCTCCCTCTAATGTGCTAAGTAATGCAAGTGTAGTGACCAGTTTACTGATGAATCCTTGTGAATTTTCCCCAGGACCTTGTATGGCCTCTCTGTAATCTTTTTGAGAGAGATTGACTTTCTTATGGTAGGCTACAGATATCTCAGGCTGCAATGACACTGTCTAAATCTATCATAGCTAAAATATTACTAACGAAAATTTCAAGTCTTCCCTTTTCCTCCCAGTGCCTTTCTCTCCTATGGCAACCATGAATCCTGAGGAGATTTGTAACACTTTCCCTGCCCTTCCCATCCATTTTTTATATTGGTTTAGTAGAAGATGCTTTGACCTTTAGTAAATGTATTAAACTTACGTTTGGAGAAAGGACACAGGAGGAGGTGTAACAAAGAGGATATTTGTGACAGGATCAAAAGATGAAATTTGGGATTGGATATGAAGACGTCAGAATATAGGCCTGGTCCCTGCTTCCCTTGTATGTGTTTGTGTGTATCTGTGAGAGAGGTAAAAACAGAAGAAACATGTTTGTATACTTGCACTCCACTGCCTTTAAGTGGTTTCTCATACATGACGTCACATATGTTGTGCTGCTTGCTTTTTTTTTTTCCCTAGCATGTGGAAATCCTCAGAACTGTCATTTAATTGCAGCACTACCCAAATGAATGTTTCTTGCAAGCTATGCCTCTGGTTTGTTTGTGCCACATATCAGCTTTTATTATTTTATTTTTTTTACACACTGATTCATGCTATGCTCTTCTGGAGCCCCCAGACGATAATAAAGCATCAGCAGGGGTTAATGGAGACTGGTAGGGGGTACAGCAGGGAGCTTTTGTTCCCATTTTATCTGGCAGCCTGCAGCAGGCAGAAGCAGGCTGTGGCTCAACAGCTTCGTCATTTATCTCGGTCAGGTTTCACTGCTGATAAACTTCTATTGAAATGGATGGCTGCTATTGTGCTTACCAGTAGGGAAGATTTCTCATTGACTTGCTACAGGTTTAAAGCATTTTCCTGCCGTGCTATGAGGTTAAAAATGTATGATCTGCTCTGTTGAATTGGTCTTATGTTTTTCTGCTCAAGTGAGTATTTGTCTTCTGAGCACGTATGCTACCTGTTTTAAGGCATAGGTTGGATTGAAAATGGTCAGCAAAGCTCCTATTGATAAAGCAGTTATAAATGGCTGCTTGCATCTGTGGATGTGTGTGTTAAGAGGAAACAATGCTGATATGGCTGATTTTCCCCAATTTTTCAGTCTTTACTTCATATTTCTTTATTCATCTTCCTTCCTATTCTCCATTCTCAGAGCCAGAGATGATACCCACTTACACCTACTAGTGGCGAATTTAAAGAAAGGACGCTCTGCCTCCTGTACAGATCCAACCCATTATCTAGTGATTTTTGAGTGCAGCTCGAACTTGAAGTGTTTCTGCATTCCCAAATCTATTAGCTGTGCCTGGCATTACCGTCTCTAATCCTCATGATTAATATGGAAAGTCTTACATCCTGCTGTTTTTCAGCATAAGTACGCATGAGTCTTCAGAACCCAGCCTTGTCGGACAACAGAAAGCGGATGCTGCTAAGACTTGTTTGAGCACAAAAATGTTGAACAGAGAGGACCTTTTTGTGTTTGACCCAGGAGCTAATAGCTTGGCATCTAGAGAATGCTCTAATTCATATTCTAATCCTGAAATTGCAGGGCTCCATTTTCATCTGATGACAACTCCCTCAATTTTCCCGCCATCCTAATAAGGAAATTTTGTTTTCTAAGTATTTACCATTTATTTTCTGACCGAGACATTTTGTCTCGTAACATTAGTCTTTGTATTGTGAAAAGCTGATGACTTGTAAGCCTGATTATGGATCCTACCTCATCCAGTTTACTTTGAAGTAGAAGTTTGAAAATGGAGAAGCAGAAGCCATTGAATTCGTAGCAGTTAAACACAGCTGCTTTTGTGTACTTCCATTAAGCTTTGCATGTCTGTAGGAGTAAGGTAGGTGAAACATAGATTTCAAGTTGCTTTACTTGTAATTTTGATCACAGTTGGTTTGGTTTGAGTAGTTGTGGCACTTGGGAACTTCTTTCAACAAAGAACAGGTATGTGCTTCAGTGGGTAGGGGCAGATCCTTCTCCTCTGTCCCAGTTTCAGAAATTTAAAGCTTGCTTTGCCAGAGAATTTCTAGCTATTTCTTAATGCCTGCATCAAAGCCTGCATTAAGAAAAACTTTCTATTTTTAAAAGAAGTAGTAGAGTAAGAACCTGTTAAAAAAATAAATTTGGTTGTACTTTGTACAATTTCCATTTGGGAGGTTTCTTTTGAACTTCTGAATGAACTTAGGGAAGAATTAAATGCCATGATGCAAATCAAGATAGGAAAATTATAATACAAAGCAAACAAATGACAGCCATAGATCATAGGCTAGTAAAGTCTCCTGACTGTCAAAGAGCTGGATATAAGCGTTTGTCTGACTTCTTGTCTGCAGACCCCAAATGCTGAGCCACGACCTTCTGGCATTGTAAGTTTGTTACTCTTTCTTTAAAAAAGTTAAAATTAAGTTAAATTCCTTTTTAGCTTTGACTTTTGAGCATGGTGGTACAGAATTCTCACTTGGGCACATACATTTTGCTGCTGTTGAAAGTATTTTAATATAAAAGTAAAAAAGGCAAAACCTATTTAAAGCACCCATGCCAGTTTCAATTTGGGAACATTAAAATGTGGACTTTTGATTGCCTTTGATAAATTGAGAATAACTAAATAAATCTGAAATGTGAAAAGTTTGATTATTGAGACAGCCATTACAAACCACTTGTGCTGACGAGTTCTCAGAGAAGGGCTGAGGGATCTGCTATCAACAGGCTGTCATCTGCAATGGAAGAGAGAGGTTCCTGGCACAGAAAGAGGATACTGAGGGAAGGTTTTGGGTAGATACAGGTAAACTCTTGTCCAAGGCTAGCCTGACTCTGTGATTTGGGTACCAAGCGTGGTATTTTTCTAAGTAATGAAATTACTGCCCCCAGAACTTACGTGGTATTACAGAAGACTTGGGCGTTTGGTTTTTAAATGGTTCTTGTGTCATAGCTCTGCATTTTTCCCTGAAATCTGTGGGTGTTTTTTGTCTAATGAGATGTGGAGAAATTCAGCTCAGGAAGTCAGATTGTTGCCTCTATAGAAATGTCAGAAATCAGTAGTTCTGCAGTGTGGCTTGCTTTATCCTAAAATAAATGTTCAGAACAGATTGGATGACTCCTACCCTAAAAGCACCTCTTTTTCTGTGAAGTCAAAGGAGAGCCTGGAGTCACCATGTGGGAGGCAGATGCCCACACTCAAGACACATTTCAGCTGGCTTCTACAATCTTTTGTCACTTTACTGTGGTGGTTTGACCCTGGCTGGAGGCCAGATGCCCACCAAAGTCGCTCTATCACTCATCTTTTCAGTTGGACACGGGAGAAAATATATATTGAGAGGCTCAGGAGTCGAGATAAGGACAGGGAGAGATCATTCTGGAATTAGTGTCATGGGTAAAACAGACTCAGCACAGAATAAAGGAAAGAAAACTCTAATTTAGTACCCTGCACTGCACACCCAGTGACTCTAGAGTCAGGTAATGAGAAGTGCGACCAGATCTTAAAGCACCTCCCTCTGCCCCTCCCATCTTAGCAGACTTCACTTTAGTCATGACTTTGCTCCCTTCTTCCCCCCGCCCCCGCATTGTGGCACGGGGAGGGGCAGGGACTGGGGGAATGGGGGTTTTGGTCAGTTTCTCAAGAGTTGTTTTCTTTCTTAGCTGGGGGGGCCGCATTCCTCACACCCTTCCCCTGCTCCGGTGTGGGGTCTCGGCCTTATCTATGGGCTTTGGGGGGACACCCGCTCCACCATGGGCTTCTCCATGGGCTGCAGGGGCATCTTTCTCTCTGGCACCTGGGGTGCCTCCTTCCCCCTCCTTCACTGACCTTTGTGCCTGCACAGTTTCTTACTTCTCACTCCCATCTTTGTTGACAAAATGTGGCTGCTTGTGGTTTTTTTTCTCCTAAATGTGATTCCCAGAGGCGCTGTGACCGTTGCTGATGGGCTCAGCCTTGGAGAACAACAACTCCGGCCTTGAGCCGGCTGGTGTTTGCTCTGGGCCTGCATAAGCTTCTGTCTGCTTCCTGCAGAAGCCACCCCTGCAGCCCCTGGCTTCCACCAGAACCCAGACACACTAAACTACACCACTTAGTGTTAATAGTAAAAGCAGACATTTCTCAGACTTGGTGGTTGTTTGACTGTGCAGCTTGAACTGAGACTTTCCGGGTTGGAAATTCAGAGGTGTTTCTTACAAGCTTTGCTTACAAATGAGCAGTCCTATTTTGATGATGATAGCTCTCTAAATGACATGGCACCAACGACGTAGCATGGAGCAGACTGAGGTACAACCTTTGGATCCCACTAATGCTTCCTAGGTTTTTCACATTGGAGCTAGGAAATTGTGTTTTGGTTTACTCTGTTGTCTCATCTAGAAAGTAACAAGCCTTTAGTATTGGTTACCTAAGGGAAAAACACAAAAACCCTTCAAACTAAAATACCTGGAACTATCATCTGACCTTGCTGAGTCCGACATACTTAAAGTAATATTTGAAGGCAAGCTGGGGAGTGATGTGAAGAGATATTGAACTGTGTCCTGCATTTCTGATTTGGCTGAGTGCTCTTTGTCAGTGTGCTATTATCCCTCACTCTCTAATATTCTGGTGGGGTTTTTTTCCTCCTCCTAAGCTTAGCTGCATTATCGTAGAAAAACAGTCGTACTGATCTTGGACCTGGGCTTGTTCAGAAACATTCACGTGACCTTGTGATCCCTCTCAATTAATTACTGAGTTTTCTTCATGCAGGCTTTTTTATTTTGCTCTGATATTTTGTAGTACTAACCTAAACTTTCTTTTTCTGATACCATCTATGGTGTGGTCACTTGGCAAAGGTCTGCAGAAAAAGGATTGTGGGAGAGCTAATATATTTCTATTAGGCTGATAAATACATATGGTGAAAACCCAAGCTTTTGGATAGGCAGAGAGACCCTTAGAATTGAAGTGTTTGAGCTAAGGGAGTGGTTGAATCAACTTTGCAGCTTACTGCCACCAGAAGTGGAAAGTGTCCCAGAGGCATCCCTTCAGCTCTGCACTGGCTGAATCACTCATTGCACTGTTCTGTGAACCACATGTTTCTGTTGATTTGGGAAGTCACTTCCCAGGGCTTTTTTACTCCCACAAAAAAGCCCAAAAAAAAATCAGTGATATTTGTGTATGGAGTAGTCTGGGAAGTGCCAAGCTGGGTAGAGAACGAATTGAAAGTAAGATCCTGAGGCAAGGTTGTGAAAGTACCTTGCAAAAGAAGAGAACAGAGGCTTTTGCCCATGTGCAAGAGCATTAGAAGCTGTGTTGCTCAGCTTGTATAACTGCCCCCCAAACCACTGTGGACGTTCAGGTTGGTCTTGGCTAGCCTCCTGTGCTTCCTGCGAAGCTTGTGTATGGTTGTTTGTAGGACTTAGTTGACAAATGGTAAGTTGCAGAATGAATTAGCTTCCTTCGTCTTTACCTCTACAGCCTGTGCCCACGTAACGGAACTCTGTCCGACTGTTGTCACTCCATCCTGTGTATTAATGTACCAAAATTAATTTCCCCAGCCAGGCATTTTTATTCACCCTTTTTACCTCTGAATCTTTTCAGAGGAGGCTCGTTTTTGTTCCTGTGAAAATGTCTCTTCTCATCCTGTTCATTATTTCTGCTCAATTTTTTGTCTTAGGCTGTTCTTTATAAATGTGAGGGGGGAGTGTGTTGTATTGAATGAGATTGCCTAGGAGATGTCATATTTGATTGTCACAGTGGTTATAAACTCCTTTCCCTGCTTGCTTGTCACTTCATCTGACTTGAGCTGTTGCATTGAAAATCCAACCAATTGTTTCTAAAATTAAATTCCATTGCTGAGAAAACAATTCTGTTGTTGGCATTGATTGATCAGCAAGCTATGAAAGTTGTCCTATTGTGAAAGAAATGAGCTTATAGCAGTGTCTGTAGCAGATAGAAGGGGCTATTTATGAAGTTAATCTCTATTCTGTTTTTACATATTTATCTTCACTGCAGTCCTATTAGGAATATTAGCCATGCTCAGGAAAAATATTTTTTTTTAATTCTTTGGAAAAATGATTAGAGCTCAAAAGGAAATTGAGGGTGCTGGGAAACTGTTAAATTAGAAATTGGTAATGGCTATTATAAAACAATTAACAGTAAGAAATTGTAGAGTTAGCTGGAGGCATTTGGTTTCTGAAGCAAATACAGGGTTCCAGGTATTCCTTCTGCTGATTTGTCAGGATTTCAATGCAGTGAAGAGACAGCTTCCCATTTTGTATCCAAAACATTCCTTAACTTTTCAGAATTGAAGGACAATACTGTTAACAACAGTAAGTTAATGACATTGACAGGATAATTGTTTACAGTTTCAATTGCCCAAAGAGGGTATAGTTGATTGTGAGGTGGTTTTTTTTAGAGGGGAAGACTAATAAAACTGGAGAAGATGTCTCTTTTTTTCCCTATCTTGGAGCTGCTGTTTGTAATAAATACATATGTTAACTGTATGATATTACTGCAGCCATAACAGAAAAGGCATTCTGGTCTGGTCTGTTTACATTGCTTAAAGGGGAAAGATAAAAATCCATAGTTCTCAAACCCAGTCTGAAAAAATGGTAGTATGTATTATTTGGAAGGCATTCTAGCTATCTTAGAGCTATTTTTGAGGTAGTCACTGCCTCAGTTTTCTTTTTTTCCTTAACCAAATAAATGTAATGAGTTAGTGTATTTTTAAACTTCTCTGATACATTAAGACTTGTGTACATCTAGGTGGAAAATGAATAATTGTATTCTTGATTAGCAGTGTCATGAACTGAGTGCAGCATGTGTTGCATCAAACAAACAGCATGTATAAGTAAATTGGATAATCAGGGCTGAAGTAACCAAACGTTTAATATTCCTAAATTATTTCAGGTACGATACAGGCCTTGTTTGAGATCCTTTTCCATACTTTGTTGAAATATCTGGGGTATATGTATTGAATTTAGTACTTCACAGGAGTCTTGCAGTAATAATTCTTTGCAGCAGTCATTTTACGCAGCTAAGTGTGAATGATCAAACTCATGAGAAATTAACTTGTTGACCTCTTTCTGTTGTTGTATCTATCCTAAATGCATTAGCATGACCCATGTTGAAACTGGGAAGGTGGTAATGCTTTCTGATGTTTTTCTGCTGTCTTTCAAACTATAAGAAGAAACCCATTAGAACGACTCCAGAGTTTAAGGTCTGCTCAGGATGTGTTTACCCCCATTTCTGTGCCATTTCTGTGCCAAATGGCTGGTTTTGGGGTTTTTTTTCATGCTGTCAGGTAAACCATAAATACATATCTGAGAGTGTATTTCAATATGTTCCAAGGAACCAAGGAGCTAATGTGTTCAGCATTTGTGGGGCACGTGACTTGCAAGGCATTGCCACCGAGTCAGAATACTCTCTTATTCCTTATCGGTTCATTGGAAGATAAATGCTAGAGTTGCATCCTTCCTTTGAATCAGTGGCTGCAGCCAGATGCTTTCCAGCTGTGGGCCCTGCTAGAAATTTTGTAGGGCTGGCACAGTGATGGCAGCAGTACTTGAGTACGACAGTCGAGGGCCTGTATAGTAAGTGGGGTCTGGTGGCCTTGCTGAGGGTCAGGAAGCTGGTACTGGTAAAGGTGCTAAGTTCAGGAATCAGTAGACAGCTAAGATGTCTGTCAAAAAACAGCTGTGAAGTTTTAAAATCGAGGCTTATGTTCAAGTTAATCTTTTGTTGGGAGATGTTTGTGTCTAAAATTAGAGCAGTTTATGGATTTTATCATATTAAGTTATTAGGGGTTTTTTACTTTTTGTTTTACTGATGCTGATTTGTGAAATAAAGTTCTGGCAATGATCCTGCAGTGCAGCTGGGGGCTTTCAGTCCATCTCAGAGGCCTGTTGCATTCTTGCAGCAATCTTTACTTTTTGGAGATACACAGTTAGTAGCCACTGCTTATAAAGTTTTCTATTACTGACTTCCTCTTGCAGTGCTTATGGCACTAGGTTAATTATGAGTAAATTGTATCAGCTTTGTCTGACAGTCACCCACATTTGCACTGGAAAGTATGTACCTTCCAGTGTCTGCATGCTGTTTTGTCCTCCTGGAGTCATCAGTATTGAGGCTGCCTAGCGCCTTGTAGAACTGGGCTCCTGTGTTTGACATTAGTCTAAGTATGGAAAACAGTTTCTGTTACTGGCATGTCCTCGGTGCTGTGCATGTGAGCTCTAGCCAGGGCTGAACATAATTTTCACAGATTGGGGGAGGTGTAATGATTGACCTCTAGACTGAAACCAATCAGATTGCAAGTGTGAACTACCGTGTGCTCAAATCCCAGGTTATCACAAAGTTAAATCCACTGCATTAGCCTATTTATCACAGCTATTACTGGTATTCAAGAGTAAATTGAATTCAGGGTACCTGCCAGCAAGAAAGACCCATGAAATGTATCACTGCAGCCCAGTCTGTAATTTTAAAATAGAAGTGATATTTCAAAGTTGAGGTGTTTGTTTATTGTTCCTGGTGACCATTAGGTACAACACCTTAAAATACAGTGACATTTTCAGTATTAGTTTGTGTATTTTCATGAGACCATAGGTTTGCATTCATTACTGTTCTAGAATAAGCAAAGCCCTCATCCTACAGGCTGCATTTCTGATGGTATTTAATTTTTATACTTAATTTCAATTTTCTTTTTCATGGAACTACTTATTCAGTAAAGGTAGTGTTTGTGGTTGCACCACATCTGTTTCCTGTTGCAGTCTGTATTCTCGCTGTGGTTTGCAGCATTCAGAATGGCCTCAGAATGCGAAAGCCACACCACATTGTGGTTAAAACAGCATAAGCCACTGGAGACGCTGCCTGTAGCAGAAGAAGGTGGATTTCTTCTGTGGGGGATTCTGTGAGGCTAGGCATCACTGTGGTGAGCTGATCCATCAGGGGCTGGAGAAAGCACATGAATGCATAAAGCAGTATCGGCTGGGGCTCGGTTGTCATCTGAATGTCTGAGTGTGAAAAGATCAAGGCTGAAAGCCTTGTGAAATTGGTTGATCGGTGATTGTTTCTTTTTGGTTGTGCTTGTTATGTGTATCAGCCCTGTATCCCTTGCCACTTTCCTGCCACCTCACACCAGATCGTGGTTCTGTAGCCTATTGATGAAATTCCAGTTCAGACCTCCAGAATGCAGCCAGAGTGACTGCAGAGAATGTGGTGCCCTGGAACTACCCATGTGGTGGTGCCCAGCTGCAAGTAGGCAGGTGTTTATATTGAGTAATACGCACAGGTGGGCTCAGGTAAGATTGCAGTGCTGGTAGGGTGGCAGGTATGTATAAGTGCTTTCAGATAGGTGTCTGTTTTGTCTAGGTGGCATAAAGCTGTCTTTCAAAAAACCTGTATGTGGCAAACCTGTATGTGGCAAAGCAAAAATTAATTAAAAGGGGATACTTAAGGATTAAGTCCTCGCTTCTCTTTTCCTGGTTTTCTGTCAGTATAAGCTCATTTGAGCAGCTCCTTTTTGAAAGTTTGCCAGAGAAAGTTCATCTTGCACCATACACCATCCAACTAATTCATCTTGCTTTGTTAAGCACCCCCTTAAATATTGAAATTTCTTCTATGTCTTATAAGCACAAGGCAAAAAGTGTAGTGTCTGGAAGATGCTGCTTGGTAATAGCGATGTTTCAGTGGTTATTGCTGTGTGGTTTTACTCGGTTCGCTTTGCAACATCCATCCATTCTGTACATCTGTTTGGTCTGCTTAGCAAGCGCTAATTGTCATATATTAATTAGTTACAAGCAAATGGTTCATCTCTGTAGTTAAGGGGAAGGGGGAAGCAGATCATGGCAGAAATTCAAGATGACTGTATTATGGTTAGAAAAGAGGTAGTAATTGAAAAGGGGCTGACCAGTTTTGCTGGTGGTGATGGTTTCTTGAAGGGATGGTGGGCTTAAGGACTGTAACTCACAGTTTATCTTACAGATGTTAAATCTGTGTCCCTGGTTCTAAAGTTAACCATTAGCCTGTTGGTTAACAACCTCATTTATCAAAACAGAGTGTAGGAGGCTTGCTGCTAGGAATTGAGAGTTCCAGCAGATGCTGAAATTTTCTGAAGTAGAAAAAGTGGAATAGCAGGACTTGTTTTGAAAAGAAATCCAGAAATTAAGCAATTGTGCTGGGCTCTGAGCCTACCTAAACAATGTGTGATAAGAAAGGCTGTGTTCGGGTTTGATTACCAGCATAAGGGACATAAGTTACAGCTTTAGGATGGTAACTGTACCGTCATGCAAAGTGAAGCTGCGAGCATTGCGCTTGGCTGCTGTGACAGCGCAGGGGGAAAACAAACATATCACCAAGTGTTGCTCATCTTACTTTGTGATGTGTGTGCATTAGTGCATTTGTAGAAGCATGCTATACATGCTGCTCGGCTAAAGATTTTTTGGTAAGCCAGTTCCACAGAGTAATTATGAGCCTTTAAAAAAACAAAAAACCACCCCAAAAAACCCCAGACACTTAATGCGAAGCTTATTGCTACAAACCAGCGAGTATGCAGAGCCCCTTTCAGTTTTCTGTAGGCAGTGTGCACATAAAGAGTCAATTCCCCTTCTAACGTACTGAGAGTATGTGCAGTAATGTCAGGAAGTTTATGACGGGGAATAGGTTTAAGGAGAAATTGAATTACTGTGAAGATTTTCTTCCCCTTTTCTGTGAATGTGTTTTATTAACGTGTGCATTGTACTGTATGTGAAGAAACATACGGGTTTCAGTTCTGTTTCTCTGCTCCTTTCTTCCCTCCCTATCTGTGCTTGGGTAGACAAAACGTAAGAGTTGCTCCAGGCTAACATTCTCATTTCTCCTGCGCTGGGAAATTCTTCTGACCACAAAACATCATCTAGCTGGAGTTATTAAAGCAATTGATCCTGAAGGTTGTCATTGCAAAAGTCTTTTGGTTCGAGCCATCGGAAGAGCAGGAAATCAGTGAGACTTGTCTATGGTTCTTAATTCCTCCAAGGCAAGTGAGACAGATTTGAAAATGGTGATTTAGTACGTCACCCTTTTTCTGCTCCTTAACTTGGAACATCCATGTGTAGTGGGAAGGATTTTTTTTAATATTTCAGGTATTGGTGTGCTACCTTGAATTTTGGAATCACGTGGCTGTGGGAAATTTTTACAGTAAGGTTGACTTTGGGGTTTTCCTTTTCTTCCAATACATGCTGTAAACTTAAACTGTAAACTTGAAACCAGCAGAAATAATTCAGAAGGAACTTTTCTATAAAATTGCAGTGCTGAATAATTTTTAAGCTTCTCTTAAAACACAGGAATCTCTTCATTCCTGTCACTATGGTACTTTTTATAATAATACTTGGCATTCATGTGGTACTTGATCACTTGAACATGAATACGTATGTTTAATTAATCCTTTCCGTGCCTCTTTGAGGAAGTTAGGTATTACTTCTTTTTAGCAGTAGAGAAAAATGACACACTGAATTCAAGTGTCTTGATCAAAGGCATGCAATTATTTACAGCCTATTAGTGTTCCTTCTAGTACAAAAAAATGCCAAATTTAATTTTGAAGAATGTAAAATCAGTTCTTTATTCAGACTTAGGAACATAAACATACTCTACAGATCTCCTGGGAGGCAAACAGTCAAGAATTTATGTGGAGCCTCCTCGTAACTGTTCTCTGTAACCTGGGCAAAACTCACTTGGGAGGTTGCTGAGCCAGGGCTCCTTGACATTGTGAGTTTGTCTTCATTCATGTAAAATGCAGTGTCTCTCATTAAAACTAAATCAAGACATAAGTCAGAAACCAGAGAGAAAGGCAATATTCCAAAGGCACACATGATATTAGTTCATAAGGAATTTTGTCATAATTTCACATTATGATCTGTTTATGAGACTAGCCTTATACATAAGGGATCATCTCTGGCCTTTAGAGTAAGTACCTGTTGAATTACAGTCTCTTTTTATTAGACAGCTGTGCAGTGTTGATAACATTTTAGTTTTTAGGAGATTTTGTTTTCATCTGAAGTCGAAGTGTGGACCAGCTGATTAATTAATTCCTGGCAAAGGGTGACAAAATTATCAGTATATGTAGTAAGTTTGTGTATCTCCATAGGTCATGAATGCTGATGGAACTGGGAGAAGAGTTCTGGTAGAGGACAAGCTGCCTCATATCTTTGGATTCACATTGTTGGGAGACTACGTTTATTGGACAGACTGGCAGAGACGCAGTATTGAGCGTGTGCATAAGCGAACAGCAGAGAGAGAGATCATCATAGATCAACTGCCTGATCTAATGGGCCTGAAAGCTACAAACGTCCGCCAGATAATTGGTGAGTGAGACTAGTAATCAGGCAAGGAAAATGAAATTGAAAATTCCATCCGTGCTCTTCTGCAGGTATCACTTTATTCCAGGTCAGATTTTGTAGAAATGGGCAGCATCCACTTCTGTTGCGTGACAACTGCAGTCTGTGGTTTGATGGAATAGAGGAGGTCTTTTGTGAGGTGCTTCAGTTCTCTAACCTGGAAAAGTATTAGCTGGAAAACAACTGGGCACCCTCCAAAATGGGTAATTCTCTGATGCTTAGGAATTTGGAGCAGCTCATGGGATCTGGTAAGGTGACAAGAAGGATCATGGAAAATGAGAACTCTTGTAACAGCCAGTTGTTAGATTAGCCCAGATGTTTATGAAGCTGCAGCTGTAGCAGCTTTTCATCTAGCAAACTGAACACATGCTCCTAGTATGTGAAAGCTAAGGATGAGCCAGTTTTGTTCTATTCAGTGCTTTTCACGCTCATACTGCAAAATCATCTTTAAAAATAGCTAGGTGTGCTTTCTGCCCTGTAATGTCCATGGTGAAAAAATGCAGCATCTAACTTTAAAATTGCTATCGTTGGCTATCCAACCGCCAGTAGCAGTGCAACTGTGGCATCACTGAACTCATCACATTCCCTGAATACCCTGCTATATGGATAGATAGGGCTTGCAGCTTCTTGCTGCCACGTCTAGATTGTAACCCAGGGAATTAATCAAATGTAGTCGAGGTGTATCTTTGCTGCCGCCACGTTAACAAGGTGCCCTAAGGTACATGTTTTTTAAATGCAGAGCTCTTTCCAACCGTTTGGCTAATTGAGCATGGTAATGCTGGGGCTCTCTTAGTAGGTGGATTTTCAGTATGTGCAGGTGCAGAAGTCAGTATTGCAAAGAGCTGCTTTACTAGCACCCTGGAGAGAAGAGGCTGTTGAATGGAGGCAGAAATAGATCTGCATTTTTTCCATCTCTCAGAACAGAATTGGGGTATGTAACTGAACCAGTGTACTGTAAAAGGCAGCAGAACGTACGCTTGCTTACGTACTTCCTGTCCACTTAGTGCTTCTGTTGGGAACCGGGAATATTAATAGCTGGAGTACAGATCCCTTTCCCTAATGCTGGGTTTGTTTCATGGGGTCAGGAAACCAAGCGCTTGCTTTCCAGCCATGCGCTGAAACAGCTTTCTAAAGGATTGCAGGAAATGAACAAAAATGAATTAACTCAGAGATGAAAGGTAAAAAAACGACATATATTTCTTAAAGAACTCATTGTGTCATTGATGCACGTGAGGACTGGCTTCATTTTCCAGCTGAAGTCGGTTTTCAATGATGGGTTTTGCTTCTGTTGCACCCTTAGGTACAAACCCTTGTGCAGAGGATAACGGTGGCTGCAGCCATCTCTGTCTGTACCGACCGCAAGGCCTTCGCTGCGCCTGCCCCATAGGCTTAGAGCTCATCAATGATATGAAGACCTGCATCGTCCCAGAAGCTTTCCTGCTCTTCTCTCGGAGAGCAGATATCCGGCGAATCTCTTTAGAAACCAACAACAACAACGTTGCTATTCCACTCACTGGGGTCAAGGAAGCTTCTGCCCTGGATTTTGATGTGACAGACAATCGAATTTACTGGACTGACATTTCATTGAAGGTAGAGGTTTATTCCGTACTGGCTATTAAGTTGCTCCAAGGTTCTTGAGATACTTAAGGATGGATTGACACATACAATTTACAAGATTCAAGGTTTAGGTAAAAGAAGTTGTTCTAACTAAGGTTGGCATACATTTTTGTGGTGGGAGAGAATGCTGCTAGTCATTTAAATCTAATGTGTAAATTTTCACATAAAGGATAAGTTTGCAAAAATAAAGTTCTTTTGTAGAAAGCTGAGAAGAATGCCATATGGCAGGAGGTGTTTTGTCTTGATATTTTTAATGGGGGCAAGCCTTGTCTTGGGTCAGGAAGTGAAAATGGGTCTTACCTATTAATTAATTATATAGCTACTGCATGTGGGGCAAATTGTAAAACAGGTCCTGAGTCTAAACCAACAAACTGCAAAAGCTCAAGGGTAGATATGTAAATGTGGTGGTTAATGGGGTGACAGACATCTGTCTATTGTCTGTTATCTCTGTTATTAGCGAGTCTAGTTATTCCCTTTGTTTTTCATGGATCGTGGAGGTAGTCAGAATTGTGAGCACCAAAAATTAGTTTTTAATAAAAGTTTTCTGCAGTTGGGTTCAAACCTGTGCCAACAATAACTCACGGACCGTTGCAACTGAAGAATCATAAAAGTTAAAAACATAGAGTTTAAGTGAGTTCAAGAGCCGTGACTTGGCTGAACTCTTGAGGTATGGTATTCATTTGAGCTGTGTTTGAAATAAAAAAGAAAAGCAATGATCTGATCAGTTTTTAAAACTGAGATACAAATTTCCCTGCTGTGTACTGTCACATACTGGCATAATTAGCAGATAGCAGCCAAAATATAAACAAAAAAATCAAGCTTTGTGTTAACTTGTGATGGGTTTATGAGTATGAGGAGTGTGTGTACGTGTGCAGAATGCTAAGGACACAGAAAGGAAGCCCATATATGCCAAAAGTTTTGTAACATCCTAGCATTAATTCTTTACTTTGAGGCTTTACAAGTGGTCACAGTAAATCAGGGAATGTCTAAATTCTGATATATTATTAAAATATCATTCCATCTGTGTCTGCTATCACAGAGTGATCCATGATGGCAAGAGTTAAGAGAAGCCTTTTGAATGAAAGACCAAGAAGAAATTCTGCTTCGTGAAATTAAATATAAGCACCAATATTGAAGCACTTGCACTACTGAACTAATGAGTCGTTAGGTTGTTTTCTATTTGCTGTTCTGTCCTGAAATTTTCATGAGGTTGCTTTAAATACTGTTCCGTGCTATAACATTGATGCTTTTGTATAGTCCTGGGAGAGCCAAAATAATTCCCCCTCGAAGTTGGCACTGAGTTATTAAGGTCACTTTGGCATGTAGACTGCTTAATTGAACCAGACTAGTTATCCTATTTATTTCCCAATGAAACACTATTGTAATTGACACAGAATACATTCATGGAGTACAGTAAATCATTACTTCTGAATAGCAGCATTGTTCGCCTCGCAAATAAGTAGCATATTGTAAGATCCTCTTTCCTATGAGATGCCTAAAATCTGAAAGTGTTTAAAATGCAACAAAGAAAACAACGAGCCCAATGACAGACTGGTAAAATTTCTAATTTTCCTGTGTATCTTTGTATCCCTGCAGACCATCAGCAGAGCCTTTATGAATGGCAGCGCATTGGAACACGTGGTGGAGTTCGGCTTGGATTACCCGGAAGGCATGGCTGTAGACTGGCTGGGGAAGAACTTGTATTGGGCTGATACTGGAACGAATCGTATAGAAGTGTCAAAGCTGGATGGACAGCATCGCCAAGTGCTGGTGTGGAAAGATCTTGACAGCCCCCGGGCGTTGGCATTGGACCCTGCTGAGGGGTAACTTGCTGATTTAATGTTATTTTGAGGAATGGTGGAAAACAAGGTTGTAATGCTTCCTCTAGAGCATGTTAGGTGCTGCACGTAAATCCTGAGAGAACTGAGCTGGGGAATACGACCTGGTAATTTGAAAGTATGAGGGCTGGAGGAATGTGCTTTTAATGTCCTGAATAATCATTAAGAATACTAAAAAAAAAAAGAAAAAAAAAAACCCAACCCCAAGAGAGCAGCTCATTAAAAAGAGATTTATATTTAGGTTTTTAATTAACCACAGAATCAAAAAAATTGTAGCTTTATTGAATTCATTAATTAGGATAGGACTATAGCATTGAAAAGCAAATATTTGTCCTTTTAAAATTGAGGATCCTTTTAATCAGAAATAAGGGTCCAATAAAGGTGTTAAATCATTTAACTTGAGAGTGGGGGAGCGAAGCTTACAGTGTGAGAATAAGGAAGGTGTTTCTTCAGTTAAGGGAGTTTTTAAGTTGTCGTGGACAAGGGAAACAAGGACAGATAAAGAGTGGGAAACAAATAATACTCACCTATCCCCAAAAAGAAAGGTTTCCTGAGAAGAAAAAACTTCTTAGCTCTTATATTTGAATCCAACTAAAGTAGGGCAGCAAGCAGGGGGAGGAAGGAAGGAACAGAGCTAAGCAAGGGAAAGCTATTTAGTTTCTGAAATAGCTCTTCTACCATGAAATGCTCGTTTGATATTACCTGATTACTACAAAACCTTTTTGAGGCTACAGCACCATTGTATTATTTTACAAATGAGGGTACTTAATTGTCAAGTGTTATGAAACAACCACCTTTCCAGTGATGCTGCAAGAGTTACAGCAATGTGGAGAACTCTGCACTGCTTGAACGCGTTCCTCCTGCTTCATTTCAAGAAGGTGGTGGCAGCTGTGGTGGTGCTTTGTCAAACAGAGTTCTGCTCTTCCCCCAGTGGGACACGTAGATGGCATTCAGCCCTGATATGTTTGCGGGCTGCCTGGACAGGAACATCAGAGGGCATCCAAGACCAGATTGTTAGAAGCAGTTTCTCAGTTATAACAAAAGGTTGCTACAGATGATTCTAGTTTTACACTGGGAATAGTTTTTTTCCAAGGATTTATTACAATTCAATGCCATGTCTCTTCACCACAGGCCAGAAAAAAAAATGGCTTTATTTTTGAGCCTGAATGCCTGTTTTTCCTTTTATCTTCTAGCTGAGCTATGTCATTGTACTTTATATGGAGGTTTTCATGGCATTGCTACCATGGGGACAATTCTAACACTTAGGTCCATGCTGTGTGCAACTCACAAAATTATGCACAAAATACTTGAAAACTTTTAAAGGAAAAGTTGCTGGTCTTCCTGGTGTCTAAAGCATGATTCCCCATGATCATTGGTGTCTGAAGCAACCTTTCCCACTGCAGGGTTGGTTGAAACTAAAAGCATTTCATAGCTATTAAAGGATAAAAGAGTAAACATCGGCTAGCTATGTCTCACTAGTTTTTAAAATGCTGTCAGCTTGGAAGAAGCAGCTAAGCACCAGATGTCAAGTGTACAGCCCTCTGCTGTACAGTGTCTAAAGAAAACACAAACGTGGAAGTCTCTGCTTCTCCCAGATGAGGCATAAACTGGCACGTGAGTCTGTAATGGTTCGTACTTTTGCTCCAGTGGAAACACTACAGTTTTGTGTTGTTCTGCCCTTGGCTGAAATGTGAGACACTATTACATAGCTGATTGGCTTGGTTGTGTGGAGATGAGCAGTGGCACATATTAGCAAAAGGACCCTGCATACCTACCTTTTAGTTATTACTTCAGTTGGTGGACAACTGAATAGAAACAGAAGCTAAGGGCCATGGAAAACAGCTTGCTAAATAACGAGGTATAAATGAAGTTACCCAACTGCCAGCCTTTTGCTTCTTAACCGATGTGTGTGGATTAGTTGAGATTGAAGTGCTTTCATCTGGAACTTGCTGGTGAAAATCCAGCTGCAAGTGGAAAAATAATGTTGGAAGCATTCTGAGGAATTTTGACTCATTTCCTTGCTTGTATTTAAAAAAAAAATGTTAGTGTAATGAGGTTTAATAAATGCTCAAATTTGCAGCTCTTGTTTTTCTCTTACTGTTTCTAAGGATTTTTGGCTTGTTGGTTGTTTTTTTTTTTTCCCCCTCATTCTCCCCATGAGTTCTCTTTTGGATTAAATTGTTTATTCTTTACCAGGTTTATGTACTGGACTGAATGGGGTGGTAAGCCGAAGATTGACAGGGCTGCTATGGATGGCAGCGAGCGAACTACTTTGGTACCGAACGTGGGGCGCGCTAACGGCCTGACCATCGACTACGCCAAGAGACGGCTCTACTGGACTGACCTCGACACCAACCTCATAGAATCCTCCAACATGCTAGGTGAGACCCAGAGCCCTGGGCAGCAGCGTGGGGACGATGCTGCTTTTGCACAGTTCCCTCTGGCAAAATTATTTCTTAAATAATGCAAAGCCAGGCGTCTTAGGATAAAAATAGACCTTTCCAAACGCACAGGCCTTTAACTTGTGCTTCTGTAATTGATGTTTATGCAACACAGCGTTTAGCGAGGCCTCGATTTTTCTTGTAGGTGATAGAGTTGCTCACAAAGTCAAAATTATACAAGCTGTACGTGTTTTCAGTTATATGTAGGACAGAGCTGTCAACTTTCCGTGGTTTGGAGAGTCTTGTTTTGCTGTTCTGAAGAGCTCTGGCAAATATATAACAAACATTTCATCATCCGTTGAAAAGTAGAGAGAAAGCCAAGATAACAACAGCTTATTGGATGTTTTTCACGATGTAATTCAGTACAATTTGATTTTTAATCTTTGTTGGTATCCTCAGGGTTCAGGCTCCTCCCCCCCCCCCAGTATCATGCACACTAAGGAGCTTTTCCTGTCTAGTACAGGTCACTGGGAGGGTGCTATATCTCATGCTGGGTCCTGTGTGATTGTTTTATAAACTGATCATTACAGTCACATCATCATTATATGAAGGCGGCGTATTTTTTTCCCTCACTGTTCTGGGTAGTGTACTGAGGACCCAAGCCCTCTCAGATTTGCACAGTATCTTTTTTATTCTGGGGGTTTTTGGGGTTTTTTTGGCAGGGGGGGTGCTGCTTCTTGGCACCTATAGGAGTGGACTGCTGCCTGTGTGCCAAATTATTTAGATTAGCGTTTTCACTAGCCAATATTTAAGGCTAAAGGAGTGAGTCTCCTTTAACCAGGAATTAAAGTGGCATTAGTGGAACAAAGCTAGAAATGGATCAAAACAGTAAAATGTGTTCTAGGAATTATATGTAATAGAAAAGCTTTTCTTCACCCTCTCCTGTATTTTGGTACATAGTTGAGGCTGGCTCGATGCCCTCCTTTGTAGCACTGAACTGGACACAGCATTAGAGTTTTATTTTCCCTGTGCCTTGGCTAGTGATGGCAGAATACAGGGCTGTGCATCGTCCTCTTCTCTGTGCAAAGAGGGAATGATTTCTTGTTTCATAATCTCCTGTTCATTTTCTGTGACTAGACAACAGGATGACCTGAGGTAATTACGTGGTTGAAATCTTCCCCCCTCTGTGCCCTGCTCCATAAGGTCTTCTAACATTTCCACAGTATATGTAAATTAACTGGTTCCTACCCTGACTTTCTGACTCTTCCTGTTACGACATCCCAGAGCCAGATCAGTTTAACCTTGTGCATTTCATTTTTCTCATAATGTGATGAGAAGTTCCCTCTCTGTAAGCAGTGGGCAGAGACCCAAATGTGATGCTAGAGATGCTGAAGTGGGAATACAGTGTCAGGATCCTTCATCTCCTTCAGCAGGATCCTGTTCATTTCAGGGAGGAAGGAAAAGACAGAGCTTTCTGAGAACCCTGATCATTTTCAAAACTGAGATTTTTTTTTTTTTTTTTGCTTTAGTATAGTATATTCTCTTTTGTGAGTTGCAAGCAGGATTAGCACATTTCTGTGATAGGCTCTGAGACTTTAGGATGGTCTTTTGAATACTGCAGATTACTTTGTAGTTAACTTCTATAATAATGAAATAGTTACTTTAATGATGGGTTAACCCTTCTGTACAGGGCACATGTCCAACAGTATTAAACAGCATATTGCTTGTCCCCATATAACTGATCTTTTTCTTTCCCTCCTTTTTTGGAAACAGGCCTTGACCGTGAGATTATAGCCGACGACTTGCCTCACCCATTCGGTTTGACTCAGTATCAGGATTACATTTACTGGACAGACTGGAGCCGGCGCAGCATCGAGCGAGCCAACAAGACCAGTGGCCAGAACCGAACTATCATCCAAGGGCATTTGGATTACGTTATGGATATCTTGGTCTTCCATTCCTCCAGGCAGGCGGGCTGGAACGAGTGTGCCTCCAGCAATGGTCACTGCTCCCACCTGTGCTTGGCAGTCCCCGTTGGTGGCTTTGTCTGTGGCTGCCCGGCTCACTACTCCCTGAACTCTGACAACAGAACTTGCAGCGGTAAGCCATGATAGTGGAAACGGAGCAGAACAGCAGGCCTGTTTACTACAGACCTAAGCACTGTGCTTGGAGGAGAGAAGGGGTTTATTTTTACTTGAGGTGGGGAAGCTTTTTTGCTGGTAGGCCAAGGTAAAGCTAGTTTCTATTTTTAATCCCAAATGTGTATTTGAAAACATTTTGGCTCCTTAGCCTCCTTTCCCCCATAGGCAGCAGGATATATGACTGGATAAAATAGGAATAAAAATACGTATTTTTAAATACAAATCTCTAATACTAAAATCCTACTGGCTTTTAAGAGAAGATAGGATATTGAAAGCAAAAAAATAGTCTTGCAACATAGCAGTATTGCCTTTTCAGCAACTCAGCTAAATCTGTGTGAGCAAGAAAGCTCAAAATACTTTTGGTTTTGATCTGTCTTTCAAACCCTCCTCAAGTGCGTGCTTGCTTGCTCATTTATCTGCTTAATTATTTCCAATCTTGCCTGACAGAAAGAATATGTGATAGTTTGGTCTATATTCTGGACTTTGCATAGCCTTTAGTTGCTTAAGATTTAATTCTGTGGTAGCTGTGTTTGCTGGCTGATGAGATGCTGAGGTGGTCCACTCTTTCACTCCTTAGAAGTATTTCTTCCTCAGTGAGGAGAAACTCTGCTCCATGGCCTCCTCAGCTCTTCAGATTTCTGATCTCAGTCCAGACAAGCCCCATTTTTCTTTATTGTTGTGCAGAATACAAACCACAGAGCCCCTCAGGCTCTGTGTAATTAGTTTCTAACCAAATAATTTATCCATCTCTCAATAACTGGCTGCCAGTGAAGCTCTCATAATTTTGGCAGCCACACTGGATGGCTGATTTCCACTGGTGTCATTCAGATTAGTCAGTGGGTGAAGAGATTCATGGTACTGAGAGACAGATTGTATCTCATCCACATTATGCATGAGTACAGAGATCCAGCTGTTGTTTTAAAGCCAGAAGCAGGGCAGCTTGTTCCATGAATGCCACCACATGGCATATTTTTAAATCATGCTCTTTGGAAAACTCTGCTTTTCTCCCCCACCATCCTGCCCCATGTGTTGTGTAGACCTCCTTTCCTTTTTTATTACAAGGGGCACTTACATAGCAAATTTTTGTACTGGAACTACTGTGCACCTTCCCGCGAGTTAGAGGCATGGCTGGCACCTCTCTGGTGATGACTGGGATTTTGTAGGTGGAGGAGTTTGACTTCCAGCAGAGAATAAGTAGCAAAATTATCATGTATTCTTGTGAAAATGCTCTTGGAAACAAAGGAAGGAGAGAAGTACAGGAAATATGTTGTGAGCAAATCGAGCTGTTTCCCCATGGTACCGTTCAGGGCCGTTTATGAGGTATTAGGAGTTCTCCCTTTGCTGTGTTCAAACCTGGGAACTTTCCAACTTCTCATTTGTAGGTAATTGGAGACTTGGGCTTCTCTGTGTATAATTTAATTTCATTCTTGGCCACTATAATTGAAGCATGAATCGTTTTAACTTTCTCCTGCCTGTTTTACTCGCTTATGTACTCCTGAACACTGTTATCAGCCCAAGCCCTTTCTGGAGGCCAGTTTCTCCTTTCTGGACTGCCCTGCTCCTGTGTGCATAGATGCTTTTACTTAACAGGAAGGACACACTGCTCTGAGATCTGGTATCTCATCAGGCCTACCACGTGTTGTGTAGTTTGAAGACAGCATTGCACAGGGGATGTGCTCCTTGCACTCCATTTGCCTGCCAAGAATACAGTTAAATTGCGTGACTGTTGGGAGGGAGAATGATGAAAACTGGGAAGGGATTTCTGAAATTGGTACTGTTTCAGAGATGTGGGAACTCAAGGGGGAAAATTCTGCTGTTGCTTTTTATAATGAGCCATCAATTCAAAGCTGGAAGCCAGGCAATCTCAGGCAGTGCAAGGGTGTCTTTGGGGAAAAGGGGAAAGGATTTTAGGTGCTTATAATGGTGTGTTTACCTGCGCACTTCTATCTTAAGCTTTTTTCCTTTTCTATTACTCTCTTAACTGCTCGGTAAGGATACTGATGTTTTCTGAAGCTGTTATTTTGCTGTACACATTCATATAAATGCAGCCTTTTTTTGTGCTTTCTTCTACAGTTTAGATCTAAGTAGAAGGCAGCTTAAATTATTGGAGAAATATTTGGAGGAGAAATACGGGTTTTCCAGAAAGTGAAAATACCATCCATTTATGCCTGATTGTTAGAGGATGTTAGGATTGAGTGTTAGTTACCAAGGACCCCCCCCTTCCCAGCAGCCAGAATTAAATGTTCAAAGCTTAGGCCTAAAATAACAAAGCAAGGTGATGATGTTCTCTGGAATACTTTTGCTACCTCCCCTTTCCAAGGTGCTGCCTTACCTGTTTTGCAGGCTGGATTGAATGAATGCAGTGTCCCACTGCTAATCTCTCCAGACTTGTGCTGTAGAGAATTGATTGTACAAAGTTCAGGGAGGCTGCAAGCTGCATTTCTGGCTGCTGGCTCTTGTGCTGTCTTGCACAGCAGTGGCTTCAGTTAGACCACTGCCGAAAAGAACGCTGTGAAAAGGGAACATGCTTTAACTACCTGCTCTGGTTTCTGACCCAGTTATGTAATGCAGGGATAATATCTTTTTAATGATGTGTTAAATGCCTTGTGCACTTTCTGTAAGATACAGCTGGTAAACTGCAGCTAGATGGGGTGAGGAAGTTTTACTTTCTGATGTTTGATGGTGTATATATAAGGAAAAAGTGGTCTGTTCAGGAAATTTTTGATGCACATCTGGAAAGCTGGAGCAGAGCATCAGAGGGTTTTTTCCTCACTACAAGTTAGCATTGCCAGATATCCTAGAAATAAGATATATAAATTTGTTAAGAGGGAATAGATTTTCCTCCAAAAACACAGCCTGCACACACCTAAGATTTTCCTGTGAATTAGTTGTTTCATTCTGGTATAGGCAGGAAGAGGGTTTGTGGGAACTGAACCATTCTAATGTCAGTCTGTTCCCTGGGATCTCTGAATAAGCAACCAATGCTGCCTTTTGCTGAGCTTCCTCTGCAAGTAAAAGTATACCTAGCAAAAGCTTCATCTCCAGAACAATGGAGCTGCATTTCCCTGGGACCCCCTTAAGAAAGAAAATTGGCAGTTCCTTGAGAGGCATGTCTGACCATTCTTCTTGGAGGTGATTTTGACAGAAGTCTTCTCATACGTTAGTCCTGTGGCTTTAAAAACTATCTTTGCCTGTCACATCCACATTCAGACATTTAAAGTAAAAGAGGTCATTTGAAAGGCTTTCCAAGCTCATCAGAGGTTGGGCTTTTTATTTTTTGTTTTGATTGCGGGGGAAAGTGGGGGCAAGAAGAGGGAGAAGGGGAGTGAAATTATAGATGCTGTCTGATTGTATGTAGGAATTGTCATTGAACATACAAGTATCCAACATTATTGCTATCTCTAACCCTTTCCCCCTCCTCTTTTCTTTGTTTCAACCCATCAAGCTCCTACAACCTTTCTGTTGTTCAGTCAGAAGAACGCGATTAATCGCATGGTGATAGATGAGCAGCAGAGTCCAGATATCATACTGCCCATCCACAGTCTCAGGAACGTCCGAGCCATTGATTATGACCCTCTGGATAAGCAGCTGTACTGGATTGATTCACGGCAGAACATCATCCGGAAGGCACAGGAAGATGGCAGCCAGGTATCCTGGGGGTGATGGAATTGCTGTAAGATGAGGAAGGCATGCTCTACACCCAGCAAGGAAGGATTTCACATGAATGAATGTGAAATGAATTATTTAGATACATGGACTTCCTGGTGATTACTAGCTCTTACGTGGCAAAACAGTTGGCATCTGGAGTTTCTGGAGTCCTCAGCCAGTAATCATAGAATCATAGAATGGTCTGGGTTGGAAGGGACCCCAAGGATCATAGAGCTCCAACCCCCCTACCACAGGCAGGGCCACCAACCTCCAGGCCTGCATCTACACAAGGTTGCCCAGGGCCCCATCCAACCTGGCCTTAATCTGGGAGGTACAGCAGGAAATAAAACATGGAAAACAGGCCAACTTAATGCACCTGAATGTATCTTTATTTGCTCAACGCTGTCTTTTGGCTGGGGGGAGCTATTGAAAACCTGTATTTGAGAGAAGTAAAACATGGATGGGAAGGTTCTTGGGAGAAACTCAGCGTGTTGAAGAGGTGAAAGAGTTGCAAATGAGCAGGGTGCAGGGGCATTGATGCTGTAATGAAGCGGGTGGGACTTTGTGAGGGCACTGCTGTGTCTGAAGCCTCACAGGTTCTAGTGGGGATAGGAGGAGACTTATTGTCAACCACCGAGTCGAGTCACTGAGCGAGGAGGTTGAAACTAGTGACCTGTGAGAGATTTGGCAGGCTTGGGAAAATGTATTTGACTGGGGAATACAGGAAAAAATAGAGTAGCGTAAAAAGCAGAAGGTGATGCAGGTTTAGTGAGGGTAATTGTGAGCAATGACTTAATAATTTTCACATTTTAAACCAGATTTTTTTTTTCTTTCCAACTTTTTATGTGGGGGAAGAGCAGCAGACTTAAAAACAACACAGAGGTGCTATATCCAGTTTAATTTGTAAGGGAGTTTGGTTTCTGGTCGTGGGTATGGTGGTAGTTGGATCCTGCTGAAATGCCCTTCAGCCTTAACTCTTAGTTTAGCAATGGTTTTAATTTTGGGATATCTAAATAACTTAACACCCAGAACTTGTCAAAGGCACCAGGTTTTTGCCAGATTCAGCAGACTAAACAAATGTAAGACTGGTAGGCACACCCTTCCATAAAGTTGACAAGCCAAATAAAGTTAGGCAAATTTTATAGTGAAGTTTAATTCAAGGGTGAGAGGGTGGAGGCTGCTCACCTGAAAAGCATGAAGTTTCCAAAAAGATTTTTGTAAGGCTCTGTCTTGTGAGTTACCAATCCTCTTCAGATTTTTTGAGAAGTTCATTGAAGTTCTCAGGTAGGAAGACAATGCAGTTTGTTTCCTTAAAAATAATTTTTTTTTAAAAAAGTTAAAAAAGACAGGCATTGTAGACTCCACAGGTCTGGACCAGTAGAAGGCAAGAATTTTTAAGCAGAAAGGTTTTAGCTGGAAATGCTCTAAAGTCACTGTTGTACCCTAGCTGACATCTCTTCTGTCAGTCGGCAGAGCTGCCTTTCTGTTTATTATCCATCATCATGTCCCCCAAACATGATGGCAGTGATGGTGGCAGAGAGTGAGGCAGGAATTTCAAGTGAGGTCTGACGTTGTTTTGCCAGTGGTTTCATCCACTCAGCTGCAGCTCTGGGAATTAGTGGTGATGTGTTTCTGTTGTAGAGTCCCAAATGTGCCAGGTCTGGGTCTATCCAAACTGAACTTACTTTAGGACAGTATTTTGTCCATCTCCTTTTGCTGAGCAGCAGCTGGATGCGGTGCATCCACAGTAAATAAAATTTCTCACATTGAATCAGATTAATTGCTTTTCTGAGGGTTGTTTTTCCTTTCTTTTGTAGAGCCTTACTGTTGTGACAAGTCCAGTTCCCAATCAGAACTTAGATATGCAGCCTTACGACCTGAGCATTGACATCTACAGCCGCTATATCTACTGGACCTGCGAAGCCACTAACGTGATCAATGTGACACGCCTGGATGGCAGACCCATGGGAGTGGTGCTCAAAGGAGATCAAGATAGGCCCAGGGCGATTGTGGTGAATCCAGAGAAAGGGTATGTAGCTGAAAGAGCGAAGTGGGGGAAGTTCAGGCCAAAGGTCTTGAGAATCAAATTGTTGTCTTGCTGCTGGGTGGTTTCTGTTGTTCAGAATAAAACCGTCTTTGACATTTGTTAATTTGTATTGTCATATAGCAAAAATTTGGAAAGATCAAATAAGCTTTTGTTCCTCTAATTGTTTCTATTCCAGATACATGTATTTCACCAACCTTCAGGACAGGTCTCCTAAGATTGAGAGAGCGGCATTGGATGGAACTGAACGAGAGGTCCTTTTTTTCAGTGGTTTGAGCAAGCCCATAGCCTTAGCTATTGACAGCCAGCTAGGCAAGTTGTTCTGGGCTGATTCAGACCTGAGGAGAATTGAAAGCAGTGACCTTTCAGGTAGAGTAGTACTTTAATTCAGTGATTCATTTGCGTGGTGTGGGTGTGGGGGAATGCAGAGAGGGGTGTCGTCTTTTCCTTCCTACTATAAACAGTCTGTACTGTGATTCTAATCGCTCCCTAAATTCCCAGCCAGGGAATGTGCGTGATTCATGCAGCTTGTCTTTACAGTCTCATGCCTCTATCTATGATTTGCATTATTAATTGCTACACATGCTATTTACTTTAGTTTCTCACTGCAAGACCTTTGTGTGGTTTCCCAAAGTCAGTTCACAAATAAATTGCAGCAATTTTGGAAAGGGGAGAGAGAGGATTGTTTTTAAAAGCATTGGGTTTGGTGCAGTAACCTGTCAAGCAGGGGAGAGTTTCCCGTTACTGGAAAAATCTTTCCTGCAGAGTTAAAACAGCAGCAGATGTGCAGAGCACTTATGTACCTGTCATTTAGGATGAAATTATTTGAGAAGGGGGAGAGCAGATCTAAATCTCTGTTCTCAAAAAGCAAAACACTCACTCTTCCAGCTATGGAATTCTCTTTCCCTGGTCCCTAAGGTTGGTTATGCTGCCCGTCTGACCTCCTCTATGAGTTGATTCAGCTCCCTTAACCACAGAAGCAAAACAATAACCTAAGAACAATATACAGAAGAAAAAAAAAAGAAATAGAGAACAGCATTGTGTTGGTTTTGAGAGCTGAATTGGGCCAGCAAGAGTCCAGCAAGCAACAAGAACCAGAGAGGAGGCAAAATCATGCAGACAGGTGTGATGAGAGAGGCTGAGATGTCTCTTATTTCCTAGCCAGATCCAGCAAGCTGCTGGATCCGCTCAGCTGTCTCGTGTGGCTTTGGTAGTAGTTTGCTGTACAAGCAGGGCTGGTTGCTGCTGATGGAAGTGCTGGGACATTCTGAGCCTATACATGCCCATCATTGTTAGGTGGTGGGGTACATGCCTCCTCATGCTGCTGCTAATGGAGAGCAATGGCAGAATTTCTCTTTCCTCTGCAGTTAAGTCCATCACCAGCTTGAGTAGTGCATGTCCTTGTACTTCACCTGAGTGTTGCTCTGCTATCAGAAGCCATAAGTACATGCCTAAGGAAATAAGGATACGTTTTGCAATCTGTGAGTTTTCACTGATGATGTGATACCTTCATTCCCAATTACCCCAGTGTGGTTTTCAGCCTTTTATTAACCTGCTAGAATAAGCTTTTGTTTTGGAAAGCACTTCAGTTTTTCTAGATGATTAGAATTGAGGCTCAGCAAGATAATAACTTTTTTCCAGTGATGAGCGTGGTACGTCACTGGAAGCTTCAGGGTCACTAATGACCTGCGATATCCTGGCTGCTTACTATTTTAAATACAGGACATGAGCTGAATTGAGTTAGTGAATTGCTTTGGGTTTGGTTCAGTTGGTTTTTGTACTGGCTTTTTTATTAAAAAGTGGCATGGCATATCCCGGTATGTTCTAGGCTATCCCAGATCCAGGGTCTGCATGAGCAAAGCCATGGACAACAGGAGAACATCATACATGTTTTCTTTCTCTTTATGTCTGTTATCTGCCACATATTAGGACAGCAGAGGAGGTCATTAGTCTAAATTCTCATCCAGTCTGTCTTCAATGATTCTGCATATTTTTTAAGAGATGTGGCTGTTGGATCCCCAGTGTTGTGTAGTAAAAGCTTGCCATGTTTTCAAAGAATACGAAGACAAAGTAATTCTGAAACCTCTCTTGCTTTTTTGGCATTTGCACCGCAAATAGCCTGCTCTAATCACCAGGATAAATTGCTGACTGCTGAGATGCATTCTTATGCTTAGGAATGCTGATTAATAGGCTTCTTTGACCAGCAGAGTAATTTTTCTGCATGTTAGCTTCTTAAAACATGCACAGCCTCTTGCTCTGTCGATGCCAGCACCCATAAAAAGAAGGAGAGCTAGAATGCCTTTTATGTGATGCAGTCCTTCTCTTCCTCCCTGTCCTTCAGGCATGCAGTTAGGACTCGGTTATGCTGCCCAAATGGGAGATCCTGTTGAAGCTAACCAGATTCTTCACATGATTAAGGGGTTGTTTATGAAAAGATGACTGGAATTAGCTCCCTGCCATGGAAACTATTTGGAAATTAGTTCTTCTATTCCAGAATAATTAGGGTGATTGGGAAATGTCTAATGATTCTGGAATTCAGTCATTTCTGTTTGGAAATAGAAAGAGCTATGGGTGTGTCCTGATTTTTCTATTTATTTGTTTGTTTTCAAGTCTTTCTGTAAAAGGTATTGCTGGAAAGAGAATGGCGATGCCAGGAGACAAAGCTCCTCTTAATCACATCTCCCTTTCATCTGACATTCCCAATAAAGGGCACTAGCACCCTGATGAGCCAGCTTTGGATTTTATTGTTGGTTTATGGAAGGAGGGATTTCAGTGTCTCGGTTTAGTCAGTAGTAGTCAGTTACACATGGTCACAAATATTAAAAAGAAAGATTAAGACATTAAGGGAGCAAATATTTTAAGCCTCAGAGGCTTCAGAGCATACTGCCAAGTGCCATGCTGATTGACATGGGCATGGCAGAGCAGGGCATGTGCAGACTCCATTTGGGTAGGTCAAGGTCTTCGTTTCAACTGTATTCCTTCCTGTCACCTTTCCAGTTTCCCTATTCCCAACTTATTGTTCTTCTCAGGATGCAGGTTGCTGTTTCTTACCGTTTCCCTACACAATGAGTCATATTCATGGGGGTTAATACATGGTTGCAGTTATTTGGTTTGACTTGCATCACTCATTTCTACATCAGTCTGGGAATAGCCTCCTTTGGAATCCATCAGCCTCTTTTGTTAATCAGATCGTTGCTGCTGCTGTTCTAAAGCGGTGGGCGAGAGCCCAGTCTAGCTGGCAATTAATATTTTAATTTCCGTGTTCTGCTTTAGGTGTTACCACTTTCTAAATGTTTGGAAGGTGACTAAACTTTGGAGCTCTGTATGCATTTAATGAAAAGGAAATAAATCTGTTTTTCGTAGCTGGATGTATTTATAAGTCATCATCACTGACACACTGTTACTTAAATTCCCAGCAAGCCAAAAAGCACTTTTTCTACTAATCAAAACAGAAGGGTAGATCCTGCTTAAAGTATAAAATTATAAAATATAAGTGTCTTTTGTACTATAACATTATCTTGTGTGGGTATGGGAGAGTCATGGTCAAATTTTTCTGTGGTATTCAGTTGTATTAGTATATTTTTGCAAGACAAAATACAAGATCTTCTTGGATGACCATATGCACAGCTATTGTCTGCTATACTGAAAGTAAAAAACATAGGAGTGAGGCCAGATATCTGGAATACCAGGATTTATATGTTAATTTTCAAGCTATGGCCTAATTTCAGACTATGATATTATTTCAAAATTGAAGCAGACTCCTTATTTTTGTGAGTGATTTTATGCTTAGAGTCTGGTAAACCTCACTGAATATTCGAATGTTAATGACCATCTCATGTCATGCAAAATAAACCAGGGATTAAACCTCACTCTTGAGCTCTCAGGTTTTGAGTAACCTGTTTTCCTTCTGTGTATGAATTACAAAGTCTTCACTGTCTTTGGACAGTCTTTAATGATACATTTAAACCAGTGTTGGACTGCCTTCATGCGGAGTGTTAACCATGAAGTGTGGCAGTTGCTCTTGACTATATTTAATGCCAAGTGATACAGCGTAAAACTCAACAACAAATACTCTTTCAGGGTGTAAGAGTAAAGCCTCTTGGCTGCTACTGATGGTTGCTGAAGAAACTGAGGAAAGAAGTCTTCACTAGGAAGGAAGGAGCACTCCCAATTTGAAATCCTTAGTGAAGATAATGTAGTTGAAACAAAAGAATATGGGGAAGTCAGAAGTCAAGTGTTTACCTTAATCTCGTAATTCATGTGAAAAGTACTGACTACCTGGTCTTCACTTGGATTTTATCTTAGACCAGTTAGCTCAAGATGGTAATCTGCCTTCTTATTACCTGTTGTACGCCAAGACAAAGCAGTTCATCTCTCCAAGAAAGGATGGAAGAATGAAAAGAGTAACCAAATCCCATCATATCAATAAAAGGCTGGATAGGCTCATGAGAGCTCAGTCCCCAACTCCAGAAGCTTCTTAAACACACTCAGTGTATTTGAAGCACCAAAACTATCATTTTGATGCAAGTAGAAAAAAAATTTGATCATCTATCTGCAAAATGCATCAGCCTTGCATCACATGGCCCAGGATTGCTTGTGTTTTCACCTGGCAGTGTAAAAAAAAAAGTGGAAAATAGCAGTGTGGGTAGGGTAGAAAATGTTTGTCAGGGCTCAGCTAGAATCAGCTTGCTTACTCACCCCTTCTTTCCCTTTGGCAGGTGCTAACCGGATTGTTTTGGAGGACTCCAATATCTTGCAGCCTGTGGGACTAACTGTATTTGAAAACTGGCTGTATTGGATTGACAGGCAACAGCAGATGATTGAAAAGATTGATATGACTGGTCGAGAAAGACGTACAAAGGTCCAAGCTCGTATTGCACAACTCAGTGACATCCATGCTGTGAAAGAGCTCAACATTCAGGAATACAGTAAGTGCAATCCCTGTTTGCAAGTGCAGACAGTGCCTGTGGGGCTCAAGACAAGGAGTGGCCACAGAGATGAGCCTGTTTTGCCTTGTCACTGGTCAACATCAGTGCAGATTGAAGGGGCCAGATGGTATCATTTTGTGTCTGTGTGTTGCCGGGGTACAATTAAGTTTATTTCCTTTGTGTGGCCAGCAGTGGACTTTTCAATGGTCTGTGGAGAACAGGACAAGGGGCAATGGCCTCAAGCTGGAGTACAGGAAGTTTCTCACCAATATGGGGAAGAACTTTTACACAGTGAGGGTGACAGAGCCCTGGGACAGGCTGCCCAGGGGGGTGGTGGAGTCTCCTTCTCTGGAGATATTCAAGACCTGTCTGGACACCTCCCTGTGCAACAACCTCCCTGCTTTGACAGGGGTGTTGGACTCAAGGATCTCTGGGGGTCCCTTCCAACACCTACAACTCTGTGATTCTGTGAAATTTGTCACAAACCCAGCATCACGTTTTGTTGCTGATGACAGCTGTATTGGTAGTCCCATACAGGCACCTGGCACGTGAGTGTCTGTAGGCACAGTGGAAGTGCCCTGTTATCCCTATCAGAGGATCTTTGGGATTGCGGCTGCCACACACCAGTGAGGCACTGTCAGGTGTTGCCTCCACTGAGACGAGCACAGCTCTGGGGGCCTTTTATTAGCGGGAGACGTTTCAAGGCACTGCCTGCCTCGAAGGCAAAGAGATCAGTTTTTGTTGGAGGTAATTTGGAGTGAAAGTAAATGGCAGAGGAGCAGCGTTGTGTTGCACTAAGAAAGCGTATATTAAATAACAATTTTTGCTGAACATGGCTGCACTTTTCTGTTTTATCAGGATATAGCCTTCCCCCACATACAGTTGCTCGAAATGATGGGAGCTGGATGGTTAAAGCAATGAAGCTCCCATCATCCTGAAGGAAACAGGCTTGGTTAATGGGCTGTGGTGCATGCCTTGGAGAAATATGTAGAAAAATGTCTGGGGATGTTTAATTAAAGCATCAGTGCAGACTACTACTAGTTTTGTTTGCTATTAATCTCAGTACATCTGTCAGGAGTTCCAAGAGAAGTATGTTGTCCTTATTAAACATTAAAATGAAGAGACATATTTATCTAGAGCATGTTAATTTGAGTTTCAGAGACACTGTGGAAGCTTCAGAATTCATAAATAAGAAAAGTTTACTTTTTTAATGGTCTTTAGATAAAATGAAGTGTGGAATCCAAGGCATCTTTTTGTATTATTACTAATGCTACTGGTTTTGCTGCAGAACTAATTCTACCTCACACAAGATGCAAAATGCTTTGAGTAGTATTTTAGTAGACCCCATGACATGACTCTCACGCTATTTCAGATTGCAGATAATTATTGATGTGAGTGATTATAGACATATATAAAGGGAAAAAACGCACATGACAAAAAAACACTTTTACAGAGTTTTTTTCAGTAGTTCTCTTCCCAGGGGGGAAGGAAGTAATGGAGTCATGTGAGCCCAAAGAAATTACTGAAAATTTGGGAAGGAGGTGAGGATTTCTTGTCAGTACCTGTCTCTCTTATTTTTAAAATCACAGGACAACATCCTTGTTCTCAAGATAATGGTGGCTGCTCACACATTTGCATCGTGAAGGGCGATGGCACCACGCGCTGCTCTTGCCCCGTGCACCTTGTTCTGTTGCAGGATGAGTTGTCCTGTGGAGGTAAGTCCTTCCCTGTATCAGAGCTCTCAGCTTCTGGGTTGGGTCTCCATTTTTAGGGGTTTCTTCTAAGCAGAAAGAATGTGACAGTGCCCCAGGTGCTGTTACACGCTTTTACACGCTTACCTCTTTGCTATCCCCCAGCTAAATCTGCAAGTATTGAGAAGGAGTAAGAGAAGAGGAAAAAATCACTAGTTGACTGCAGAATAAGAATTTTCTGTTCACCCTTTCTACTTAAGACCCTTTAATTATTTCAACTTGATTTTAAAAATGTTATGATTTTTATTGCTTTCTTTTATTACTCTGTCTTTTCTCCTCTTTCAAATAGTGGTAGATTCTCACGTTCTGGTGTATTGCACCACGTCTGTGCTGTCTTATTCTTGCCTGCTGTCCTCCTCACACTCACTCTGTGCATGTCTTTCTGAGCTGCAGTCCCAGAAGGGCCAGCTGCCTCCACTGTGGCGATAGGGCCGCTGTAGCCTACGCCCTGGTGTCTCCAAGGGTGGGGTTGAAATGGGGGGGAGAGGCACTTTGGTGCTCCCGGTCTCTTTGTGCCGCTGTACTGAATGGTTTTCTTATGCAATCTCCTCGCCATCAAGGCGACGTGTGGTCTCACAATGGAACAAGAGTTAACATAATCCAGATATTTTCTCAGAGCAAGTTTAATACCAGGCCAAGAGGGTGGGGGAGGAAAGGGGGATTAAATAAAGGGGGAAAAATTCCACATTTACTTACTGTGTGAGATTAACAGTTACAGTAGTAAATGTTAAATAACAGCTAGCAGCTGTGTTGAGATAGTGGGGCTTGACTAGATGGAGCAGGTTTTTTTTGTTGTTTTACAAGAATTTTGACTGAACAGAGCTGTCGAGGGCACATAACTAGACACTGAGTCACAGTGCATCCATCTGCAGCGCATTACATCCTTTTAGCATTTTCTGTGCAATGACTGTCAAACATTAAAAAGAAAGTAAGCCATCAGTTGTGTATACAGTGGTGTTGCAGGAAAGGGGGAGTAGAACAGTGTGTTGGCTTTCAGTGAAGACTTTTGAAGACCTGTTAAGAGAAATGCATAAGTGGGAAGGGAAGAAAACAATTGTGTTTTGAGTGTGCATGTGCCTGTGTTCCTCTTGTTCTTTGTATCGTGAGCCTCCATGGATGTGAGCCTGCATCAGTGACACGGGGCTCAAGATCAGCACAAGTTACTGCAGAGGCAGTGGGGGTGGAATTTAGTTTATGAAGCAGCGTATTTATCAGCTGCTGGATAAATCAAAGCAGCTGAGATCATCATGTCCTTACCTGTCCTAATCTACTGTTCGCTCACCTGGATTTTTAATTTTTGTTTGTTTGCTTGATTTTTAAAGAACCACCAACATGCTCCCCTCAGCAGTTCACCTGTTTCACAGGTGAGATTGACTGCATTCCGGTGGCCTGGCGCTGTGACGGTTTCACTGAGTGTGAAGACCACAGTGATGAAAAGAACTGCCCAGTGTGCTCAGACACCCAGTTCCAGTGTGAAAGTGGACAGTGCATAGACAGTGCCCTCCGGTGTAACGGAGAAGCCAATTGCCAGGACAACTCGGATGAGAAGAACTGTGAAGGTACAGAGGTTCTTTCAGAGTGTGATGAGAATAAAGCTGTTGTGAGGACGCTATGATATGTATCAAAGTTACTGCTGAGTAGGATTTGGGAGGACCTGGGGTTCTGCTAATTTTTAAACTGATCTGGTGAATGGGAAATTACTTCACAACTCTGTACTTTTGTTTCTCCACCTGTGAGATAGAAATAACACTGACCTCCTGTACAGCAACTAAAGCTCTGGTTGTGAAAAGTGCTGTTAGAAAGATAATGTGGTTTTAAGCTCTAAAAGCCTGGTAGCTGAGAATGAATTACAAAGGACAGCGGATCGCCTGTCATAGTTATTTATGTACCTTTTACTGAGTAGAGGCCTTGGGTTTGTTTATTTTATAATACTGGAACAAAATGAAGTTAAACTTTTGTCTGTCTTCCACTCCCACTTACAAGATTTCCAGAGACCTCTCCTTCCTATCGAGCACAGCAAAAGAGTATTTAAGCCATCGTTACAGAGAGAAATGCTCTTGCCAACACAGTGAAAATTAACTTTTTTAATTTCCAAAAGGACAGGACATGTTGCCAGAGTCTGAAGTACCCCACACCTATACAACGTGACATGAGCACTCTCGCCCTTTGGCCACTGTGCCACCAGTGAAGAGTTGTAGGGACACTTGTAAGCTTGAAAGAATGCCTCTTCTCTGTGTCCTTTCAGTACGTTTTCCTTCTTTGAAGAGACTCTCTAAAGGTCTTTGAATCAGGGCTGAATGTCTTTCCAAAAGGTATGCTTCAGCTCAAAAAGAGAGTGATACAGAAATCCCTGTGTGATGAAAAGTGATTGTTATCCAGCTCAGATGCTGGCATGTGAAAGTGTGTGGTGCAAGTTAGCTTCCTAAGTTACCATCCAGTGACTGGAGATATCAGACATGTTCACCTTCAAAGTATCCCTGTTACTCAGAGTATTCAAGTTGATTGCAGATGAGAAAAGCCTTTAGTTTAACTTCTTAATTCAACTGAAGTCAGAAAGAATTTCAGGATTTATGAGAAATGAGAGGCAAAAAAAAATGTAAACAACAGCAGCCAGCACCTTGCCTGCAGCACCTTTTTTCCCCAAAGTGGTGGTTCATTTTTTGAGTGTACTGGCAAAGCTCCAGTTTTATCTTCTGTCTTTCATTTCAGTTTAAAGACATAATGTCAAGTGAAATAGATTGTCTCATGATCAAGGAGTTTTCTGGTTTACAGGAAGAGCACAAGGGCATTGAGAAACCACGTTTATCTATCTTAAACAATTTTATCATCATGGTTTGGCAGATTTATTTTTAATAACTTAATTCTTCTCTCTTGTATTACAATATTATGATAACTGCTTAGAGTTCGATACTCTTATAGTATATCTCCTGGGAAAAGTGACCTTTGTTCTCAGTGGCTGTCTGCTTCCAAGTTATTTTAGCCAAGGTAACTTCATCTTACAGTGTCCCTCTCATAAACAGGCAGTAAGGACCCAGCACCCGCTGTGCCACAGCCTCAGCAGAACGCTGAACCATTTTGGTTCCTGCATGGTTGGCATGAGGGACTTTTTGTGTCACTGTCTACTTTAAGAAATAAAGCCAGCAGCAGGAAAATCTCTCCCAAGATCCTCCTGGTTTTATGGTTTGGTGACTTGTTTTCTTAATCATTTTAAAGAGTAGAAGACTGATACTGACTCTTGTGTGTGGGGTTCTCTTTCCAGTGCTTTGTTTAACGGATCAGTTCCGCTGTGCCAGTGGGCAGTGCATCGGGAAAAGCAAGAAATGTGATCACAACCTGGACTGCAGTGACAGCTCAGATGAGCAAGGATGCTGTAAGTGTAAAACCCAAGACTGGAGACTTGATTGCAGCAGGCAAAATTTGTTTCTTGCCTTCTCTATGAGTTAGACTATATTCTGCCAAGCAGACTGAATTAATTCTTCCCAAAATGAATGCTTCTGTTTGTAACTGCTGTCATGCCATTCATGCACAACGTGGTAGAATAGGAATATCAAAAATAAATAGCAGTCTGAACAAGTAGTCTTTGAGGCAGAGCAGGCTAGTAATTCTTCCACTTAGCTTTTTTAACTTTTAAAAGAAATAAAAGGTTTCTTTCACTATAATCTGTATGCTGAGTTGGTGTGGTGTTTAAAAAAAGTAGTAATTTTTTTTCCAGCAGCGTGAGGCTTTTATATATAACTGCTCTGCTTCACGGCTTTCTCATCCAAAGATTTAATAGCAAGTGCTTTTGGAATCAGAGGAGCACTCTGTTTATAGAGTAAACCTTCTAAAATATCCTTTGTATCTTGAAAAGATGTAATTCTGAGCTTGATTTATGATTTGTAACATGTGATACCCACTACCTTGAAATCTCCAGGGCTCTTAAAATTCCAACTTGAAAGTTCATTTTCACTGTTGGTGCTTTAAAAGAAATTGTAAATAGGGACATCTCTTCCTGTGCTAGGGATCCCTATATCACAGTTGACACACACATAACTGGAAAATGCCACGCCAGAGCAGGGCCCTTGATCTGAAGGAGGAGTAATAGGAGATGTTCTGTCATACTACCGAGTTATTAGCAACATTACCAGAGATGTGTATAGTTATCTTTATTACAGTTCATATATTTTCTGGCTTTGTAACAGAGGATGGAAAATTAGCCCACCCGGAGTAAGACGGCAGTTGTCGCTGTCCCTCTTCCAGTATGATCAGAAGTCTGTTTACTTATCTCTGTAGATGGTGACAAGCTGGTTAAAGTGTGGGTTTGGTGTTCAGGGAGAAGAAAATGTGTTGAGGAAAAGACTTTGAGTAATGGATAAGATGTAAAACACTGACTAGAACAGGAAAAGACTTTAAAGTCTGCTTTTCTTGTCAAATTCATGAAGTGCAGGCAGGGGGTTGTCAGTTATTCCCAGAAATGTCATTGCTTAGAATTGGTATTGTAGGGAAAGCCACTCATTTTGACTGTTGAATAATCATTTCAGGAACAGATTCCTCATAAGGATGGCACCTCTAAGCCTGATGCTCAGCTGTGTCTGTAACCATCAGTGTGGGTCAGATGGGGAGCAGGTTAGGTAGTTTAATAAATAACAGCAAACCCAAAATTCATCACTGGTGCATCACCTCTACTGTTCAGTGTAAGCAAACGGTGGCATGACTGGCTGGGTGGATGAAGGGAGAACAGTGGATGTTGTCAACCTTGACTTCAGCAAGGCTTTTGACAGTGCCTGAGCAAGACTGCTGACAGTGCAAAACTGGGAGGAGTGGCTGATGCACCAAAAGGATGCACTGCCAAGTTAGTGAGACCCAGACAGACTAGAGAGCTGGACAGAGCAGATCCTAATGAAGTTCAGCAAGGGCAGATGTAGACTCCTGCACCTAGGGAGGAATAACCCCGTGCACTGGTACAGGTTAGGAAGCAGTGCTGTGGGGAAGGACCTGGGAGTCGTGGAAAACAGGCTCTCTATGAGCCAGCAATGTGCCCTTGTGCCCAAGAAGGCAAATGGTATCCTGAGACACATTAAGAAAAGCGTAGTCAGCAGTTTGAGGGAGGTTATCCTCCCCCTCTACTCTGCCCTGGTGAAACCACAGCTGGGGTACTGTGTCCAGTTCTGGCCTCCCCAGTTCAAGACAGACAGGGAATTATGGGAGAGAGTCCAGGGGAGGGCTACAAAGATGATGAGGGGACTGGAGCATCTCTCTTATGAGGAAAGGCTTGTGGGATCTGGGCCTGTTTAGCCTGGAGAAGAGTGAGAGCAGTTTTCATCAATACATAGGGGCAGGTGTCTAGAGGATGTGGCCAGACTCTATTCAGTGGTGCCCAGTGACAGGACAAGGGGCAATGGGCACAAATGGGAACACAGGAAGTTCCATCTCAAGATGAGGAAAAACTTTACTCAGATGGTGACAGAGCACTGGCACAGGCTGCCCAGAGAGGTTGTGGAGTCTCCTCCTCTGGAGATACTCAAAACCAGCCTGGGCACAATTTTGTGCAGCCTGCTCTAGGTGATTCTGCTTTAGCATAGGGTTTGGACTCCATGATCTCCAGAGGTGCCTTCCAACCCCAGCCCTTATGAGATTCTGTGGTAAGTGAATGTAGCATAGTTGAGAAAAGGGAGTGCTAATCTGTTACACCAAGTGATAATCTATGTGCTTATGTGATGAGAGGTGCAGCATGAAAGGTAGTTGTCATCGTATTTAACAACAAGAAAAAGCATTGTCTGGAGTCCCCAGCCCAGTGCCATCTGGAGTCGTGGCTGCAAGTCTTGTTCAAGGCTGCAGGTCTTGCTCATCAGCTTGAAAGGGTAGCCCTGCCTGTCTGCATGCAGCAAGATCGAAGTGGCTCATCAGTCCCCTGCATATGCACGTACTGTTCATTTCCTGTCATTTGTGATTCAAAGAAACCTCTGTGCATATGTGGAGGTCATCTTGAGCACAGGTAGCCCTTATGGACACTCAGAGTCTTTAAACAGACTTGTCCTAGGGCCTGGTTGTTCCTCCCATAAATTAATTCGAAAGCTGTTGTCTGCCTCTAGAAGAGGAGGCTTTTCTTTTACCTGTGTGGAAAGATGCCAGGAAAACATGTGGTTCATGAAGCTGTTGGATTAATTTACAGTCTGTTTTTTCCTTTTAGACACGACGGAAGAGCCTGCGCCACAGCCCAACAACACAATAGGCTCCATCATCGGTGTGATCCTCACGGTTTTTGTGGTTGGAGCAATGTACTTCATCTGCCAGAGGGTGCTGTGCCCTCGCATGAAGGGAGATGGGGAAACAATGACCAACGATTACGTGGTGCACGGACCAGCCTCTGTACCCCTTGGTTATGTGCCTCACCCAAGCTCTTTGTCAGGGTCTCTTCCTGGTGAGTAAACAATATGATCCTTGCCCTGCTCTTTGGCACCACATAGTTGTAGCTGCGTTGTATGCACAAGAGATGTCTGTTCCAGATGCATAATTCTTGGAAGCTGTTGGAAGCCAGGACTATCAAGGCTTGTTGCCATCCTTCTTTATAATAATCAACTGCTATTTTATCTGTGCTGTTCGTAAGCATTTAGATACTTAGCTCAAACAGATACGTGTACTGCGGGAGCTCTCTCTGGCTACTAAAGATACCTCTTCTTGGACTACTGCAGCAGCAGTGAGGTGTCATGACAGTACAGGGTATAAGTTACTTAGCGTTCTATTCATGGGACTTTAAACATTATGTAATTATTCTTGTTAGATTTGTAGATGGAGTTTGTATGCCTGTGAAACTTCTTGTGAAGTCTGTCATAACTGGTCTCTGCTTATTTCATTCGCTGGTGAAGTTTCCAAAGCCACTCCAAGCCCGTGATGCTACTGCTGTTTCTAAACTAAGTCGTAGCCACAGCGTTGCAGTTCATTTGTATGCATCCCTTCTGTATGTATAGATTAAATACGAACTGTAGCTTGTGGCTTGGATTCAGCAGGCTTCAGTCAGAACGTAGAGGTTCTGTGAGGCTGTTACAGGGTTAAAATAATGCACCAAATTTCTTTGCTTTCTGTAACAGCCTGCTCTCATAAAGAGAGTCTTTGAGCAGAATTTTCACCATTATTTCGAGCGCAGTGGCATACCTCCCCATTTCCCGCTTGGACTCTCTGCCAGTGTGCTTCAGTCCAGTAGCAAAAGCTCACTTAACGGTGTGGGAAATGAAAGAACACAAACCCTCTCTTCTCTCACACAAATTTCAGTTGCTCAGCTGAGGTGGTCAGAGTCAGTTTCATGTTTTATTCTGAGGCATAGAAATAGTGCCTGAATGCCTGTTCTCTCAAGTCTTTTCCAGCTGTTCAAGTGAAGAAATGTGTTTCTCTTCAACTGCTCTAGTATAGCCCAGTGCCAAGTCCTGCAGTTGAGTAGCTGATAGACAAAACCAATGTGTTTATTCCCTGACAGTCTTCGTTCCAGTTGTCCGCCAAGGAGCACTGGATTTGCTCTTAATGCCAAGAAGATTAATTTGGGGCTTAGGAGTTGTGCTTATACAGCTATTATCTTCTTCTAGATTTATTTTTAAGCTTTCTTTTCTCTGTTTGCTTCAAAGAATTGAATGTTGACATACATCTTTGTCCTGCAGGGATGTCTCGAGGTAAATCTGTGATCAGCTCCCTCAGCATCATGGGAGGGAGCAGCGGGCCACCTTATGATAGGGCCCATGTCACCGGAGCCTCTTCTAGTAGTTCTTCAAGTACCAAAGGCACTTACTTTCCTCCAGTAAGTCATTCTGTTATTCATAAACCTTCAGTAACTTTCAGGGAAGTGCCAGTGTCTTTCTGAGGGTAACTGATTGACAGATGAATGCTTTGTTTCAATTTTCTAGTCTAATAAACTTGTTTGAATATGGAGTATGTGATTTTTTGAAAAGGGAGAGGAGATTAGATTGCCTTTTTCCAAACCAGCCTAGGAATTTCCTGTTAATTTTAAAAAGTTGTGAGACGGCTCAGTGCCAGAAAAAGACGTTAGACTGAATGTCAGGGGAGATGAAAAAATCCCTGTAAAAGTTGAGGAGCTCTGTCAGAGCAATCTCTTTTCATTATACTCTGTCATGTGCCTCTAGAGGTAAAACTATGGTTGGTTCTTTATATACTTTTCAAGGAATTATAAATGATGTGTCACGTGTCTTGCAAGTGACAGACAAACAAGTGCCTTAGAACTCCATGGCGTTCCTCTAGTCACAAATGGGGAGTGTGCTGTGCTAGGTGCTATGTAGAAGTTGGTTCCAGCCCCAGAGGGCTCCCCATCACTTCTCACATCAGTGGTGATTGCTTTAGCTCTTATGACCGCCGAGCCGCTGTCGATTCTTAAGGGTCCCGTGCTTGGCCAGTGCGGCCTGAAGCCTTCAACTGCCCGTTCCACCTGCAGGTTAATCCACAGGCTGTTTGTGCAGCGAGCGTGTGCCTGCGTAGGGAAGACATGCTTGCCTTGCCCAGCACGCTGCAAGTATTACAAGCAGCCTGCTACTCGGGGAGTACCGCTAGCAGGAGCAGACATCTGCCAGTTTGCCTAGGGCGGTGGTATCCCCAGTGACGATCTGGTATTGAACAGCTAGCTTCAACTGGAGTTTTCAGCACTGGGTATGTCAAAATAGCAACAGCAGTCAGCGGGTTTTTGAGAAGAGTGTAGGAATAGCTTCTGTGGGAATGGTAAAAAGCAGCATTTCCAGTGGCTGTTAAAGAGCTGGGGAGGAAACAGATGAAAAATCCTGTTTGTTGGGAGTGGCTATGCATGTAGCTTTTAATTTAAGGTTCTTATCAGTACTAAAAAGAAAATGTGTAAACAGATGTGTTCCTGAGTCTCATATGTTTTGGTTTTTTAACAGAGGCTTTTAAATTGTTTTTCTTAAATTTATTTTTTATTTCTAGATTTTGAACCCGCCACCATCACCAGCCACTGAACGCTCACATTATACCATGGAATTCGGTTATTCTTCAAACAGCCCATCCACTCATAGATCCTACAGGTAATTATTATTACAATAGCTTCCATCAGGATCAAAGCAGTTAGTTTAGAAAACGCAGAATAAAGGCAGCCTCTGCTCCATAAGAATTGCAATCAAAGGCCCTAATTCTGCAAGCAATAAAACAGGTGCTTAAATGAGTTCACATGTATCATGTCCCTGAAGCGTGTGTGTAAGTGCAGCACTGTTTGAGGTAAATCTTACAGTAGGTGGGTTAGCAGTACACCTCTCTGATATGTTGCTTTAGGGGGGGAATGACAGGATTCATGACAAAATTAGCTAAATGCCATAAGAACCCTGGTACCATGATAAGTTGGAGCCAAAAATACTTACCCTGGAGCGAACCCTTCTTTTTTTTTCAGGGCTCTGTCACAAATAATTTGTGATACAATTATCAGAAATTATAAGCAAACACCACATGGAGGTGGCAAGTAGGTCAGAAGTAACATTAATATTACAGCCTGGATAAAGCACAGAAGTTCCAGTTTGACATACTAAGGGTTAACATCCGAAAAATAGTCGCTAACATTTTGCTTATTTTCTCTGACTAATATTTATGGGCGTGCAAGCTTTATCTCTGTTTACTTGAATATATTCCTTACCTTCCCTGTTAGATCCTATTATAGAGTTCATTATCATTTTATAACTGGTTACCAAAAATAAAGAGAGAGACCACCTACCCAAGGGTGTAAAGTTCCCCTCCCAAATCACTAGTAGCTCTGGTCAGTGAGAAAAGAGTGCTGTATTTTTCTGCTGAAAGGAATGCCTCCCTAACACAGTCTTTGGGGGCCTTTGGATAATGAGGTCTCTGGGGCTGAAAAGACATCTCTTCTCCATTAGCAGAAAACGTGGCCCCTGTTTTGCAGAAGGTCAGACCAGATGTTTATAATGGTCCCTTGCAGCCATATGAAAAATCTTTGAAAATGATGAGTAATTTTCTAATGAAAGAAACTCAGATTTTGGCACCACTGTGAATCACGCTGATCGCTGGCTAGCTGGTGTGACTTTCAGTATTATAAATGGTATTAGGGATGTGGTGTGGGGTTGAATGTTTTCCTAATGTTCCCCCACCCAAAAATAAACCCTGGTCTTGCAGTTTCTTTCTGATCTCCCCGTCTTTCCTAGCCTTATGACTTGAATATAGAGGAGCTGCATTCCCACCTGCCCCCAACAGCTGACTGTGGTGCTGGTAGTTGCAGCTACCAAGCACCTTCCTTTCTCATTTATTTTCTTTTAAACTATCTTGAGCTCGTTTTAGAAGATGTTTTGTGGTAGCAGCCTTTGGGAATTCCATCCCAGTTACTGCTCTGTTGAGTGATACTCTTGGCTGCTGTTAATGTGCCAGGTGATTTTCAGTCTCCCTGTCTGGGCTTGGAAGCTGGTGTCTGTAAATTGGATACTGGAAATAGACTATATTCTCCATATAATTGCAACACAGCTGTCTTTTTCCTCCTGTGCCCTTCCTGCTCCACTGTTCTTAGGAGGAACTTTTTCTACCTCAAGTAAGTCCTTAGGGAGCCCGTTGTCCGTAGATAATTAAGAATTAGCATCCCTTTCACTAGCTGCTATCGTCTGACTGACACTGTAGTGCAAAGGTGGGGCCTTCTGCAGCAGAGTTAGTGTTGAGAGAGGGGGAGAGAGAGGAGCGTGGCGCTGTGTCTCTCCCGCAGAGAGGCTGACCCGCTCTGGGTTCCCAGCTTGGCTCACCAGCCCGCGGCTGGTTCGCGGGCGTGAGGCCCCGGTCGCATGGCCTTTCTTTCCCCCTGCTGACGCTGCTCCCGCACCTCTCCCCGCTGCAGCTACAGGCCTTACAGCTACCGGCATTTTGCACCTCCCACGACGCCCTGCAGCACGGATGTCTGTGACAGTGACTATGCCCCCAGCCGCAGGGTCACAGCAGCCACGGCCAAGGGCTATACCAGTGACTTGAACTATGATTCAGAGCCTGTCCCCCCACCACCCACTCCACGCAGCCAGTACCTGTCGGCGGAGGAGAACTACGAGAGCTGCCCGCCTTCCCCCTACACGGAGCGGAGCTACTCTCACCACCTCTACCCGCCACCGCCGTCCCCCTGCACGGACTCCTCATGAGGGGTAGCCCCCCCGCCCCGTTATCTGCCTCTGCCCTGAAAGTGTAAATACAAAATGTTCTTCTGGGGAGGGGGGAGGGAGCTCTCGGCGAGGGATGAGGTAAGACAGTGTACAGTTAAATGTTATTAAATGGGGTGGAGGAATACTGAAGATATTTGTACAGAAGAAAAAAAAAAAAAAGGATATATATTTTCTTAAACAGCAACTGCTGCTTGTGCCATAAGAAGAAAAATTTTTGTATAAAAGAACCCAGACATTTGTACAAAAAGTTTTTATTTTTGCAAATGTAACACAAAAACATGCCTTAATCCAGTGAAGTGACTGAGCACATAAGGAAATGGAAGGACTGGGATGTGTTACTTGTCCAGCAAGGTGAGATACGGGGTTTGTCAATACCAAAAATGTTTAAAGTCAATAATAAAGAATTCTGTCTCAGAGCAGCATACCATAGATACTTGGAAGTAGCCAAATAACCTCTATGTTAACTACGGAGGGCCAGCAACTAAAGTTAAACTTGAAAACGCAGTCAGGACAGATATTAACCTTACACAAAGGGCTTTGTTTTCTACAGGAATACAGCAATCGTAGCAGTGAATCCAGAAAAAAAACAATCACACTTTTTAAAATTAATACACCTCTGTTTTTCCTTAATGCATTTACCAAACTAGAGCATTTACAGCTCTCTCCTCACTTCTGGAATTTAAATGATTTTCTTCGGTTTATTTTAAAGTTTGTTTTTTCTTTCTCCCCTCTCTCCTGCTTTTCCTATCTCTTCTGCATCCTTTCTTCCTGCCTGTGTCACTTTAAATCATGATATCCTTATCTAAAGTACTGCTAAAACTGGGCTGCTGTAAATTCTTTCTTTTTTTTTCCCTCCCCCCTTTTAATTAGCCTTGTCATGCAGTGAGTATCATGCTCTACCTTACCTTTTTCAGTTTGCCAACATGGTAGGATTCTGTTTTGTACCAGGTCAGTGCAATTTTTCACATCATTGACAAGGGTAATATGCATATACCTGAATGATTTTTAGTCCCTTAAAAAAAAAAAGAAAACCCTATTTTCACCTAGTGCCCACAAAATGTCAAATATTTTTATACCACATATAATATAGACAGCATATTTATAAACTATAAATTTAACCATGGATTGTTAGTTTTACTGTAAATTAATAATATATCCTTGCAGTACTTTCAGTGTATATTGATACAACAGTATACAAATCATATATATAAATATATATATATAAATATATATATTATTTTTTTCCTAGTTAAGGAAGCATTTACCTTTCAGTGGAGCAACTGTCCATAAGAAATAGATGTTTTGATCATTGGAAGGGGTTCCCGTGCTGTATTAACTGCTCATGATTTCTTTGTGTTAGGTAAAGTCATTTTTTTCTCAGTATGATTTTGACATACCTCCTCTTTTGCATGGTGTGAGTTTAATACTTTAGTATTAACCACTGTGAATGTCAAATTTTAAGATATTCTTAACCAAACCATTTTATATTCGCATCTCTATTTTTGTATATTATCATACGCAGCCCCTTCTATCAACCTCACCACCGTGATTTTGACAGGGGGATTATATAATCAAGTGAAAACATTATTTTGTGTAGGTTGAGGGGCAGCCTAGGATATTACTAACTCCTCTTTGACTCCAGTGCAGTGTTCTGAATTTGCTTTGGCTGTAGTGGAGCTCACAGTATACCTGATCTTAGATGGCATTTCACATTTGCACCTTCTCTTGACATCAAATCCAAGTTGAAGGTGCTCCAATGCCTTCAAAGACTGGCCCTCTGAATGAGGAGCTTCTGCTTCGTACCCTTTGGGTGTAAGTACTCTTCAGAGGTGCTGTTTGGATCTTTTTTGTACTCTGTTGCTTGTTTCCCAGCCAGTTCCAACTAAAAGAGAAATGATCTGAAAATGTGGCACGGGCTTTAATTCCTGCTGTTGACAGGGTTAGCGACAAGTAATTCTTGCTAGTGCTGCCACTCATCTGGAGCACTGGAGCCTCACTTGGTTTCAGCTCCAAGGAAAACAATGGCATTTGGGATTTCAGCTGTACCTAAGGGTCTTTCTAGTAGTGCAGGTTACCTGAGGAAACTTTACAAAGCCTTGGTGGTCTCTAAGCTATTGCAGTTCATCTCTGGATCTAGCATGTTAAGTGGTTTTCTTGCCCAGCTTCATTCTAGGTATCTAGGAATCATGGTAGCTGTTCTTCTGGCTCTGCCTTGCTCGTTTGCATTCTCCAGCAGAATGGATGTTGAGGAGGGTATTGTGAACTATAAGGGAACTCAAAACCATTTATATGAAGGGGGGAGGGTGGGTGGGTGTGTGGGGGCAGGGGTGTCGAGGCTGGCATGCCGATGAGAATTAGAAACTTCTCTGTTGTTTACATTTTTTCCCGTGCAGCATTCCATGTGGGGTTCACATGTGGAAACTTGCACTAATGAACTCAGAAGAATATTGCATTGTTGTATCTCAGTCCAGGTGCTTGTACTGCGACAGCAATGGTCTCTTCTTGCAAAATACTTTTTCTTTTTTTTTTTTTTTTTACTTTCAGTGTGCCAATTTCTGTTTGAAAAATTCTAAGGTGGTTGAGCTTAAGGAGTGGTATCCTCTTCCCGGTACAGTTTGACTGCCTCACCAAGGCTTCCTCTCCGGGAGGACTCGGTGCAGGTAATTTTTAAAGCACCTTAATTACAGCCAGGGTTCTTAGGAAGAAAAACGCTCTCTGCATGTGGACTGTGCTGCCTGCCTGCCTTCTGCACCAGTTTATGCCCACACATAACTCGATTGAAGTCAATGAGGTGGACGTATAATTCAGAGTAGGATTTGATCAGCTCTTTTTGATCTGTATGTTTCAGTGTGTGCATGAGATATTTGGGGTGATCTGCCTCTGGGAGATGCACGTGAATTGGGGGAAAGCAGGCAGGCTCTGTTTTTCTGCTGAAGATGGCCAGCACAGGGAGAAGGCTGTTTCTCTTCTAGACTAACCAAAGAATTATTTAGTGGAAAGCTGCGGTCTGCCTTTACTGGGAAAATCCATCTACTTGCAAATCTAGAGTAAAATCTTGGAAGAGTCGATGATCTGTGAAGTACCCCTTGGGCAGGTTTCCAAATTCCAAAAGCATTGAGGCAACTAGTAGGCACAACTCACACTTTCCCAGGGGATAAACTATAGACTGATTGGACACTGAGACTGAACCATCTCCATCTGAGCCAGTCACGATTCGTATTCACTCCTTCCCCCAGTGAGGATCCTGCTTTCTCCTGCTTCCCAAATTGACTGTGATGTGGGTAACACCCCCACCTGCCAATTCAGGAGATCGCTCAACTGGGTTTGTAGCGTGGAAGTGGTCTCATTGGTGTCAGTGGAACTGCTCATGGTCTTTATGCTAAGCAGAAGTAGCCGATGTCCTTATCTGTACAGCATCAGGCAAAGGCATATGGGGCATTAAACAGGTACTCACGGTGTGCTTCCTCCTCTGTGTAGCCACCCAGGGGGAGTGTTCACAGCTGAGTGCCTGAGGATGGAATAGCTGGCACTCTCAGTCAAGGAAAGGACAGGCCTTTGTGGTTTTAAAAAAAAATTATAATTTTTTTTTTTAATACTAAATTAAGAAATCAAAGTAAGGACATTACAGAACAATTTTAAAAAACTAACTTTGCATGTTCAGCTTCGTGTGTTTAAATGGCAACTTTAATGAGACCTAATGGCAACAGTAATGAGGGCAAATCTTGCCTTTTAAAATGATACCTGCCCTGCCACACATCATTCTCAAGGGGGTGTGGCTGTCCTGCCAGACAGGAGAGGAAGCACTTCACTTTTTTTTATTTCATAATGTTCCCTTCTGGTGTCCCATTTTGCACATGAGTAAAACCCCCTCTGGTCTCTGTAGCTCCAAAGGCCCTTGTACAAACCCCTCTGGTCTCTGTAGCTCCAAAGGTCCTTGTACAAACCCCTCTGGTTTCTGTAGCTCCAAAGGCCCTTGCACAAACCCCTCTGGTCTCTGTAGCTCCAAAGGCCCTTGCACAAACCCCTCTGGTTTCTGTAGCTGTTGTGGCCCTTGTGTAATTTTGAAGCAAAGAAGCGCCGGTGCATGCAGAAAATCCCTACTGATTGCACTCAGGGGCTTTGGTGTTCTGGTCTCTAGCTTCTGCTCTGCTTCTCTATTTATTATAGCCCATGCTCTAGGAATGGCTTGATTATCCACCCTTACACACAGATTCATTTGGCTTACTTTAAACTAGTTAAGCCTGTCCTAAGATGAAGAACAGGCCACTGCCTTGCATACGGAGTGTTTCCATGCCTCGTTGCTTGGCAGATCTCTTTGAATTACTTGGTCACCACCATTCTGAGGGGAACTGCTTGAGCTACAGAGCTCCCTGGTCACGCATGTGGTTTGACTTCTTCAGAATACCTGTTGAGAAGTAACCACTGGCTTTGTTTCCCCCCAACCTTCTTGCCTTGGGCATGTTTGCCACTCAGGGTTGTTAGGGGCAGAATCCAGCTCTGGGTGGGTGGCAGGTTACTTACTATTTCTATCAGGTTGGGTGCAAAACCAATTTCAACATCGTTATTCAGCAATTGCTTTCTTAGCTGTGAGGGGTTTTAAAACTGTGTTTAATGGGGTTATAGCTTTAACTTAATGTTATTGACATTTAACTTAATTGGCAGGTGACAGATGCACCTTGAAAATAAGTTAGGAGTGACCTAATAGCTTGAAAACGACTGGAAAACATTCCCTTTCTTACAGAAGTCTAATGAAATCCAGTAGCAATCCCAAACGGGGCATTTTCTTTGCTTCCCATCTTTTAAAAAGGCAGCTCAGCAGATGATGCCAGCATACCATTTTTAGGGACTGGGTGATCCAAAGTTGGGCATGGGAAGGGTAAGTAAACCAGCCTTATCCGACTCTGGCCAGGGATTGTCTTAATAGCACTGGCATGCTGGCTGTTAGGGTGAAACTGGGTGAGAAGAGCAGTCTTGTTCCCCTCTTTTAAATGATCAAGGAGCGGCTTTGAAGTCCTGATTAAAATGGCCTAGCCTTAAGCCAGGCAGTTAAGAAGTCAGAAGAGAGGAAATGAAAGTGTCTTTTTGTGAAGAGGATACCACCAGCCTTAAGCTGAACTAGCCTTGTTTGCAAGTGAAGGATCTGGTGCTGCTTTCAGATTTTTACTCTTTGTTTTCGGTTTTTTTTTGTTTTGTTTGTTCTTTTTTGTAAGCTTTAATCGCTGTTTGTCATTGTCTTAAAGCCAGCTGGTGTCTCTTGTTCATCAACTTTGGTACGATGGATTTGCAAGGATGTATTTATATTATAATGACCAACATTTGGTCAGCCCTATTCACTCATTCACTAACTTTTTTCTTTTATTCTTTTTTTTTTTTTGTAAAATAAAGTGCTTTACTTGTAAGGTGTATATAAACCTTGTACAAAAATCCTTTCTGATTATTACTATAAACTGAGTTGTAACAAATAAAATGTTGATTTTTATAATAAAACTAAGAGTGAAAAAAAGAGGAGTATTCTTAATTTTGTTTCAGCATCTAGAGGAAGCATAATTAAAGGTAAAATCCGGGTGTGCCCCCTCTCCATAAAAGCCAGAATGTGCTCAGTTTTGTGGTGCTGTAGGCAGACTCTGCAAACCCAGATGCATTTGCATGAAACACACAGTTGACATCCAGCAGCACTGGTGATCTCTGTGATTTCTGCATTGCAAATGTACACATTTTAAAGCTGAAAGTCTCCCTTACTGATCACTTGGGTTTGTTTACCAGATAGTACAAGCCAGAGATTTTTACCAAATAAATCCTTGTAAGACTAGAGATGCCTGGTGATGATTGTGGAGACTGCTGATGTTTAAATCAGGATTGAAATGATTTGAAATTTAACAATGCAAAGCGTTTAAGAGATATCCCCCCCCCACCCCATCCCATCCTAGTGCTGTAACAGGATCCTGCTAGGCTAGCTCCAGGTTTTCTCCATGGAGGCAGGGACAAGCCCCACGTCGCTGCCAGCATTGGTGAAACAGGGCCTACACTTAGCAGTCTCATCAAACATAAAATTAAATGCTGCTTGCTCTCAGCTAGTGTGCCAGGATTGTTTTATTTCAAGGTCCTAGGTTTATTCTGCCTTGGAAAATGACCCATTAGCCTAGAGCTGCTGGGTGCTACGTTTCTCTGTAAGAATGCCCGCTGTGGAGTGGTGCAGGGCTACAGAACGATGGCCAACTCTTCCTTGCCCCTAAAACAATAGTGGCTACCTTTCTTACCCAGCCCGTGCACTTGTCACATGGGAGAGGTTTGAGCACAGCACCCCTGTTGTTTCGTGTTCTCTGAATCTTGGTCTTTCCCAGACACGGGTGTTACACATTGGAAGGTTTAGATTAGATATTAGGGGGAAGTTTTTTACAGAGAGAGTGGTGAGGTGCTGGAACAGGCTGCCCAGACAGGTGGTGGATGCCCTGTCCCTGGAAGTGTTCAAGGCCAGGTTGGATGGGGCCCTGGGCAACCTTGTGTAGATCCAGGCCTGGAGGTTGGTGTCCCTGCCTGTGGCAGGGGGGTTGGAGCTCTATGATCCTTGGGGTCCCTTCCAACCCAGACCATTCTATGATCAGGGTGCGGCTCTTCACACCGACAAGTGCGGCTCTTCAGGCGCAGACCCGGGAGGCCGTGTGGATCAGAGCAGGATCAGCCCCATCAACAAGCTGCTGGAGTTAAATCTTAAAAAAAAAAAATCCCGGCCCGATCCGCTTTAGGGGGAAAGAAAAGAGCTCAGGAGACAGCAGCAGTGTTTCAGCTGCAGCTCCACCATGTGTCGGTCTTGTGCCAGTTACCAAGGCCTCCAGAGGTGGCAGAGCTGCTGAAACCGTGTTCATAGGGCACCAAGAGACAGCAGGCACGGGCAGGGAGGCACACAGCAGTGTTTTCCTTCATTTAAGAAACAAAACATATATATATATANGAGGAAAGGCCTCTTGGCAGCCTGCAAAGGATTGATCTCCTTTGCCTGCTCCTGTGTCCTTCCGTGCACGTGAGCAGAGGTGACTGCGGGCGCTGGAGTCCTGCCATTCCCCTCGCAGGAGAGGAGGGGTGACACGCTGCATCGTGACAGGGGGAAGAACCCTTCCTTAAGAGCATAGTAAGATTTGTTTTTTTTAATATATATTGCTGCTGCTATGGGGGGCACTTCTCTAAGAAGGTGAGAATGCAAAACCACATCCTTGTTCCTGGAGCAGAACAGCTGGACGTGTTCCACCTGTTTTCATAGAGGGAATTTTGTAGCAGGCTGAGAAAGAGACCTCTGCATGGGAGTGGCAGGGCAGCTGGTAGAACGGCCTGCTGCAGATGATGTGTCAAACCTGCTGTGTGTGGCAGCTGCATCCCTTTTCCTGGTGCTGCAGGTTGGGAACACTGCTGGGCTCAGTGACTTGTAAAAAGGTGAAACAATAACAACAAAAAACCCCTCTTTCTTCTGCAGGAACTGCAAGTCTGGGTAAATAAGCTTTACCTGGCCCCTGTGACAAGGGCACAACAAGGTCTATGGTGGTAGCTAAACACAAACCCTGTTTGTGGGAAGGATTGGGAGCTGCTGGCCCTCCCCTGCTCGCACCTTCTGCTCCATAAAGAAACCGCTTAGTAGGAAAGGTCTGATGTCTTGGGTTGCCTAGGTTGGTGTGGCACAACAGTGACCTTTCACAGCTCTGCTTTCACAGCAAGATGGCTTTTTCATGGGCTTAAGGGGGACCCTCTGCAGAGACTACAAAGTTCTCTAAGGAGATGTACACAATAACATTTGCATTGGAGGAGATGGGAGGATTTCACGGGGTAAGTGTTTCCTGTTTGTCACTGTTGCCAAAATTCTAAGCCCTGTCTGTCTCCCTGCTGAGAAACCAATAGCCACCTTAACCTGCAGAACATGTGGCTGAACAGGAATGCCTATGCGACCCACCACCCCAAGCTTTCCCTGCATCGCCCCAGCAACACTTTTCCCACAGCTGCTGGTCCCTGGTGGTGGTTTGCCGAACAAAGGGGCTACAGATGGCTCTGATGGCTATGGGGGTGCCTGGGGTTTATGGTAAGGCATCCCAGCTGTACCAGGAGGAAAGCCCAGAAGCCTTCACCTGCACCTCTGGTGCTGTAAAGAGCTGTTCCTGGTTTCCTGGGCCAGCTCCCCTTGCAGGGCAAGAGTAGCAGGAAAATGTTGCATGTCAGAGGTGGCAGAGAGGACTGATGGGGCTGGAAGGGCTGTGGGGAGTGAGGAGAGGTATGATGAGGATGTCATGTTTGTGCTTCAGACTCCTTTTTCCTCTCCAAGGACATGTATGGAGGACGATTAGGGAAGTCGAGCCTAAAAACAGGGTGTGGGGCTGCCCAGAGGGGGCAGCAGGTGAGCAAGATGAGGAGATGATGATAGGGACAATGCATGAGGCATCAGCTCAGATGTCCTGGCCCGCTGTGAGCCCTTCGCCCTCCCATACACTCACTGATGCTTGTGGGAAAGTGTTATAAACCCCCCCCCCACGATCTGTGCCCGTGTACAGCCTCTTTCCTGCCTTGCACCTCCCCCAGTGCTCGTTGCATGGAGCTCCTAATGAACACCAGGCCTTGGACTCCAAGGGCTCGTAAGGCGGCTCACTCCTCAATGGGGGCCGCGCTGCCCTCGCTGAGCGGCCGCCTTTGGCTGCTGTGGGAACGGGCGCAGCGCTGTGACACGCCCGTTTCACTTCAGGTGGGAAGCAGCAGCAGCAGATAAAGATCCAGATTTTAGGCAAACGTGCCCAGCACTGAAAATCCAAGGAAGAAAAGATTGGGAAATGACCCCTGCTGTGGACAGGAGGGGAGTTTGTAAATGCATTTTTGATTAGAATGAGGGAACGGGTGCTTTAAAAGCCCCCAGCGCCTCCAGCCGTGCGTTTCCCCAGCCGTCACGCTCGGCGTGCTGGAGACAGAGCGATTCCTCCCTCGACGCCCCTTTCTTCTTCCCACCCTGCAAATGTTTTGAGAAACCCCGTGGCCACAGCCCTGCTGTGGGGAGGGCTGAATGTGGGCTGTTCTTCTGAGGCCCAGCTGCTGGGGATGAATGACTTGATGGGAGAAAACCACTTTCAGATGCTTCTCATCAGAAGTTGTTCCCCCAACAGCACTAATGATGAAGGCGGATTTTTTAAATCCATGTTTTTTAGGAATGTACATCTCTCTCCTTCCAGTGTGATGCCCAAACGTCCTCTCCGTGTTGTCTCTGCATTGCATCCACCTCTCCAAAAACACCCCTGGCCCCCTGTCCATCCTCCTTGGTTTTGGCCACCCAAAAGGCAGTGCATCCAGGACTGGGCTGTGCGTACAGGCTGACAGCAGCTGAAGAGCAACTTGACAGCCTGGTAAACCACGCGTGGTGGGTGAGAACCAAGGTCCACCTGCTCCGGATCCACTTGGGCAGGTGGGCTCTGCTGTTCACACGTGTGAGGAGCAGGGCAGGAAGGAGGTGATGGGAGGAGATGGGCCCAGAGGTTGATGTAGTGGCGATGGGGAAAGGCAGCAAACTCCTCCTCCCCAAGAGAGGAGCTGGAGCGGTGGTGAAGCAGGTGAGTAGAGGAGCACACGTGCGATGGGCTCTTTGGCAGCTTCCCCATGGAGGGTGAAGCCCAGCACTGCTTCTCTGCAGGCAATCCCACATCCCCACCTCCTGGGGTTTCCTGAGCAGCTGGAGAAAAGAGCTGACGTCAGTCAAACTGGAGTAATTGAGTAGGAAAGACATTATTTAAAATTTGGAAGAAGGGGAGGGGAAGGAATACCACTTGTCTCCTTTACAGGCGTCCCTCTTTCTCCTTAAAAGAGACAAAAACTGCTCAGAACTTAGACAGAAGTATGGGCTTGCCATAAATCCAGAACCCAAAGGAAAGTTGTTTGGTGAATGGCACCAAGAAGGAAGAGTTGCTCTTGAGTTTTCCAGGTCTTTGTAGAAAGCATAGGTCTGGCTGTCAGTGCAGGTGGAACGGGTGGCAAAGGAGGAGCTGTTTTTTCTGCTACTTTAGGGGTACTTGGCTCCTTCTACCATGCAGGTGTTTTTCTCGCTTCTAACCTGATGTTTAAACCACCCTTCAGCTTTACAGAATCACAGAATTGTAGGGGTTGGAAGGGACCTCCAGAGATCATCAGGTCCAACCCCCCTGCCAAAGCAGCTCCCTAGCTCATATTGCACAGGTAGACATCCAGACAGGTCTTGAATCTCTCCAGAGAAGGAGACTCCACAACCCCCACAGGCAGCCTGTGCTAGGGCTCTGTCATCCTCACTGTGTAAAAGTTCTTCCCCATATTGGTGCAGAACTTCCTGTGCTCCAACTTGAGGCCATTGTCCCTTGTCCTGTCTCCACAGACCATGTAAAAGAGGCTGGCCATTTCCCCCTGTGTCCCACACTTGAGATATTTATAAACATTAATCAGATCCCCTCTCAGTCTTCTTTTCCCAAGGCTGAACAGCCACAGTTCTTTCAGCCTGTCCCCAAAGGGAAGATGCTCCAGGCCCTTAATCATCTTTAGATGGCTCCAGAAAGAGAGGACCAAGAAGGTAGACAAGAGAAGTAATGCTCCTGTTGTGCACTTCCTTCAGTTAATTTTATCTTAGCAATAAAACCAACTGGAAAAGGCAACAGGCAAAGTAACTGTCAAGCTGAGGGGGCTCGGCCATTCAGGCTGCTCCTTTGCTGCAGGATTCCTCCCTGGTTTGTCTCCAGTTTCCCTTGCTGTTGTGCACGAGTAGCTGCTCTTGCTGTAAACAGGCACTCGGTGGATTTGGTCTCCTGACTCAGGCATGCTGCTGGCAGCCAACTGAGAGTCATAAAAAGGATAATTTCAGAGGAAAGGTTGCTTTTCCCTTTTTTTTCCCCTTTTTTCCCCCTTTTTTCCCCTTTTGTTTCTGACAAGATGTACACCTTTCTTGCAGAGCCGTGGGAGACCACTGCGCATTCGAAAGGATCCCTGGCAGCTTCTATTCCCGTGTTATCTTGTGACATAGAAGGGTTGCAGGGCAAAACCCAAGAAAGCCTGTGGGCAAAGATGGCATTAAACATAATGCTCCCTCCCTCCTGCCCAGAGGAGCTTTGCTACTTGTGAGGCTGAGCAGCTGCAGCAGGAATTGAGCTTCACGTGCAGCATCGAGTAAGAATCTAGCCCTCTCCCTGTTACTGCTGCGTGGCAGCTGTGATGTTACTTTCATATTTGAAGATTTTTGTGCCTGTTCCTTCCAGGCAGAATAGGCTCAGTGACCTGATGTATTTTTTACATCTATATGGGGTTTGGTTTGGGGTTTTTTCTATATGAACCTAGAAGAGCTCAATACCCTGTTTGTCATTACAGCTCCCCCCACTGGTTTCGTTGCAGTTTTGTCACAGATATCAGGGTTTGGGGTTTATGTATCATTTTATTTCTCTGTGCGTGCAAGAAGCTGACAGCTCACCCTTCTCATCTTCTTAGAGCAGCTACAGCAAACTACTGCCTGCTACAATAGCTGAGAGAGATCCAGCCTTCACCTGCCCTTGGGCTGCTTGGAAGAGGGATCCCAAGGAGAGAAGAAGGTAATTAGCTGGCTGACTTTTAGGCTGAGGTGCTTGGAAAGGTCCCTACTGAATCCTCACAGAAGAACCGCAGGCTCTCGTGCGTGAGATTAACAGAGAATTTGTTGCTGTGGTGGTTTCTGACTTGCTTGCTTTGAGTCACTGTCTGGAAGTGAAATAAGAAGAGACTTTCCAACCCTTTCTTTTGAAAAGCACCAGCAGTGGTGGGACAAGCAGGCCTTTTAACGCTGGTAATGACAGCGTTTTGCAGGTCTCCCCGCTGCTCTCCCCGGCCCTGGTGTTCAGTACCCAGGCAAGTCCAACTGCCTGCTTCCCTGTGCGCTGTCCTGTGCTCTGTCCGAGCAGGAAGAGAGATGGCAGCAGCACCCTGGAACAGGCCCGCTCGCTTCCCACACTGTTGGGCTCACAAAACAGAGCGTGGGGCGGGATGCCCAGCGTCACCCTTCGGGGGCCTCGTGGTAAGCAAACAGGGGGTGGCG
>VZTU01009846.1:213543-235127 GCA_013400835.1 Zapornia atra
ACCCCAGCCCCCCCCCCCCCACCCCAACTTAGAGCAAAATACAGTTTATGGATCCCAAAACCTTTCTCAAAAGCAGAAAAAAATAGAAGAAAACTTAGCCTTCAAAGCGATGGTGAGTCACTCCTCTTCAAAGCATTTCCATGGATTTCTTGAAGCTTCTTTCCAGCGCCTATTCCAACGGTTTTTGTGGGGTTGATAAATTCTTCCTGTCTCACATTTAATTCTGGTCCATCAAACTGGCTCTCGTTTTGGTTTGTCCTCTGGCACTGACGGCTAATTTGCCTCCTTTAATTGCATGCAGATGCCGCGCCTGACGCGACAGGCACTGCCCACTCCATAACGGGACGTTGTCTTTGCCGACTCCAACTTGCCTTAATGAAAAGCAGAAGGCTGACCGGGGCGCTGACCCCTGCCCTCTGCCTTGCTAACGCTTTTACACGTGGCTTCACGCTAAGGCTCGGCAGAGCGCACGCCAGCTCCCGGCTCGCCAGCACCGCCTGTTCGGTTGCTCGTTATCGCTTGGAGGGCGAGTTTCCCTTAGGCAGCGGGAGGCGCCTCCTCGTTTCGGTAGGGCTGGCCCCATCGCCCCATCTGGTCTTCACCTGCGGGGATGCGGCAAGGGAAGAGGGAGCAGGTGCGCGGTGTGGTACGGGCACTGGAAACAGGAGCGGGTTTGGACTGGGGTGAACATGTAAGGCTGAGTGAGCTGGGACTGTTCAGCCTAGGGAAAGGAAGACTAAGGGGGGGACCTTATTAATGTTTATAAATATCTTAAGCATGGGATGCATGGGGAAATGGCCAGCCCCTTTTCAGTGGTCTGTGGAGACAGGACAAGGGGCAGTAGCTGCAAGTTCCTGCAAGTAGCTGCAAGTTCCACACCAACACGCAGAAGAACTTTTTCACAGTGAGGGTGACAGAGCCCTGGGACAGGCTGCCCAGGGGGGTGTGGAGTCTCCATCTCTAGAGATATTCCTGGCCCGTCTGGATGCCTATCTGTGCAGTATGAGCTAGGGAGCTGCTTTGGCAGGGGGGTTGGACCCGATGATCTCTCGAGGTCCCTTCCAACCCCTACGATTCTGTGATTCTATGATTTCCATGGGCGTGTGCATTTTGTAGCTGCACCAACTCCTGCATGGCCTCCTCTGGATAGGCAGAAATCCCTCTTCAGGGAGGACCCGGGATCTAATAGACATTCTGAGGTCTGTTAGATATCCAACCTGGTTTAAGGTTCAGGGTCAGGTGTTTAAACTCTTACGTTTCGTGTTTTGTTTTTAAGTTGTGCCCTTACTTGGCTAGGTGCTGAGATCCCAATGCCTAGAGTCTGTGCAGGACCCCTCTTGCTCAGCAACCTCCAGAGGTTTCTTTGTGAGCTGGGGGATCACAGCGATCGCTGCCCCAGGCTGGCTGCAGTAAAAGTGGAACAAATTATGTCCCGTATTTTGGTGACAATCACCCGAGTACCACCCCAAAGTGGGATACAGATGGATGCCCTTATACAGATAGGTGCAAACCAGGGGGCAGTGAGTGGCTGCAGCATCCCTCTCTGCACGACAGATTAAAAAAAAAAGCATGACAGGCTGTAATAGGGGAGGTGGTGAATGCTCCCAACTCCGGCAGAAATTGCTGAGCTTTCCCTGTGTGAATGCTGAGCTGGGAAGAAGCCATATGGAAATCACCTGTCTGTCTGTATGCCCAGCTTGTGCAGTGAGATTTCATTGTCATTCTTTCTACAGAGAAGTTACGGGTCAGCACAATGGAACACATCTCTGCAATGGACACATGGTCTAAGCCATGTTGGTATTTTTCATGTCTAAGTGCTGTGGCTTTTATATATATTTTACATAATCCAGCTCCTGGAGAGGATGGGATTGGAGAGCTCATCTTTCTGTTAAAAGCCTTCACTTTCCCGTTTCTGGAGAGAAAGTAACCAAGTCATCCCCATTCACCTGGAAGGATTCAGTACAGCAAATATGAGCCCCAGACTCTACAACAATTTTGAATACCCCAGAACACTACCTGAGGAAGTAATCCTTCAGGGTTTCTCTGGGAGAGGTTGAAGAGCTCTCACAGGGCTTTTTGATGCCGGGACTGGCAAGGCAAAGCATGACACCTGGCTGCTATTAGCCTTCCCTAGCTTTGCCAGGGAAGGCCAGTCACAAGGTCACTCTCACTTTTCTCTGGTTGCTTAACATGATGATGATGCCTGAAGCAATTCCTGTATCCCCCACCCCACAGAAAATGTTTGTAACCCAGGTGCTCACAGGAAGGTCCCTTCCCCAAGATGCAAAGGTGAACAACTTGATGAAAAAAACCCCAAACTAAAAAGCCTCCAAAACAACAAACAAGCCAGCTGAAGCCAGGCGTGCACCGCTACTTCAAATACAGAGCATGAGTGTAGTTCTCCTGTATCCTGGTATGTATCCTGGTATCTCCTGTACCCCTGCCTCTGGCTTGTCCTAGAGCCTTGACCCACCAAAAGGTTTTAATTTCACTACCAGCACCTATACCGAATACTGAGGCACTGCTGTAGCATCACCAAAGACTTCCATCAGGCCTTGCTTCACAACACCAGTCCCACCCATGCCTGTGTGCCTGCTGCCAGGCATGAGCAGTGCCCTCAGTCTGAGCAGCAACGAGCTTCTTGCCTGTTTAGCAGACGGGGCCCACCTAGCAAATGCTCCCCTGGATGCTTCCTGTGAGGTTGGGGGTGAGCAGAGAGGATAATGCTGGTGCTGTTTTCCAAGTTGGGAGTATTACCCACACTGACAGGGGTTAGAACAGCCAGCCAGCACACAAGGAAATCCAGGTTCAGATCTCCAGGGAGGATAACGTAAGCATAACCCAAATTTTCCATTGCAGTGCTGCGTGTAATGAATATTTAAAGCAGAACCACTGCAGTAGCAGAGAGAAAGTTCCACTTTTGGTGTTTAACTTCTAAGAACTTAAGTCCCACCTCTCTCCAGCATCTGTGATGACCTCGGTTGGTTTCCCATTTAAGCTTGCTGGCTTTGGCTGGGAAGCATCTGAGCTTTCCCTTAGGGAAGAGGCAAGAGCTACATTTGGCCTGCCAAAAAGTGACCTTGGGATAGAAAGACAAGGGAAAGATTGTCATGAAAGTCAAGCACAGAGATCGCATCAGTCAGTAAAGATGCTGACTCCATAAAGAAGCCTTTTTGCAAGGCATTGTTTCTACTGCCCCAGGCAGGGGAACACATTGTCTCTGCATCCCTGCAGTGAAAAGGTTTCTGCTTCTGCTGCAGCAGGTAGGAGGTGGAGCAAGCCACTGGAAAAGGAGAAACCTTCTCTGTGGGTGGACTAGGATGGGTCAGCAGCAGCTTCAATCCCAGAACATCTAACTCCACCCCACAACCTGCTGCAACAGAGCTGGAATTTCTCTGTGGGGTTTACACCATCCCTGGCAAGAGCATCACAGCTGCAGATAAAGAACAAACAAGGCAATCAGCTTCACTACTTTCTGCTTGGTTCTCACCTCTCACTCACACTACAATGCCCCAGCTGTGAACTTTTAACCCTGAACTTGTTCCAGGCTGTGAGCCTTTACAGCAGACAAGTTCTCAGCAGTAAATCCACTTTTCAGACAAGGGCACCTATTGAGCTGTTCCCCTCAGTGAAGCTGTTCCCCTCGGTGCTTCGCTGTGATACCCTTTCATCCACCTGCTCCTTTTTTGTCTACTCACACCTATGTGTCTGTAGTAGTAGCACACTACTCCCCTTTAGGAAGGAGAGGAAGGGGAAGCAGCTTAAAAACAGGGAGATCACACAATGCTGGGAGAAGACCCAAAGATGCCTCCCTACGCCTCATCAGCCTATTTCAGGGAAACATTGGATTTGCCAGCCTTTCCTGAGAGTTGAAAGAAAAGTATCCCCCCCAACGGGTCAAGCAAAGGTAAGTAACAGGCAAGCAAAATGTTTGGGTTTGACTGAGGGCTCCAGATGTTTTCTTCTGTGTCTTCCTCCTGCTTGCTGGAGCAAGGGGCGCCGCCGCCGCGAGCCAGGGCACAGCTCCGATACGCAGCAGGTGTGCCCAGGGACCGTGGGGCCTTCTTACCCCGTGCTTTGGCTGCCTCAGGGACCAGCAGCCGGGGCCAGGCCCGCTTCTGTAGAACCCGGGCTCTCCAAGGGTGATGTTAGGCTGGGACAGCAGCTCCCAGGCACCTTCGTGGCTGCCCCAGTGGACTGACCCCCTTTAACACAGCGCAGAAGGAAGCTGTGGGACACTTCTAGTGTCCTTTAAAAATAAATCCCAGCAACATCTGCCGCTGGGCTGAGCTCTGTCGTTGCAACCTCAATGCCCGGTGGAATCGGATCACTTCAGAACCAAGCTGGCTGATGCAGCAGGTAGCGTGGTGCTGACCTGGGCAGATACACAGTAAGACAAGTCCTGAGTGACTCTTCTTGTTTTAACAGCAAACCTCCCTGCCTGCCTTCAACAGTAACACCCCAAATTGGCATCCTACCGCCAAACACAGGCGAGGATGTCTTGTGGAAGATTAATGTAAAACAAAGGCATGGCCAGTCACCCTCCCTCACAACACCCCTCCCACTTCCATACATACCCAGAGCACGTACATTTGTCTACTGCTAGTTTAGTAGTCATGGATTAAAAAAAGTCAGTGAGGCAAAGCCTGGTTGAGCCAGTGGTAGAGCTTTGTTACTTCGTGCCAGGCAGCGGCAGCAGCTTGGTGCTCAGCCTTGCTGGCTGCTCTTAGAACAAGTCCAAGCCATCATTCCAGCAAGGCGATTACCACAGATTCCTGCCATAAAAGGAGTAGATGGGTCTTAAAGAAAACCTAACTGATGTGGAGGACAAATGTTAAGGATGGCTAAATAAGAAACAGCTTACTTGGCTGGTTTCCTGTGCTGGCCCCTACTGCTACTGAAAAAAAAAACCCAAACCCCTCTTAACAACCCAGAGAAAAATAAAAAACATCTGAGTATCTCTTCTTAGATGCCTAGTTTTCTCATTCCCATCCAAGATGGGGTTTTTTTTGCCATTGGCTCTGCTCTCGGCATGAAACTGGCCCTGAGGTACCAAAGTAGGGATGAGAGACAAGTGTGGGCTTAGGGCTGCTAAGCCCTCAGCTGGAAAGCCACCCTCGCAGGCACAGAATGTGCACCTCGCTAAGCAGCAGGCTGTTATTCCAGCAGAGAAATCTTAAAAAGTGGCTCCCATAAGCTAACGCCCAGCTAATGGCAAACTGGTGTACGCTGGCAGACCGAGTCTAGTTTTAGAGTAATTAAAATGGAAGCAGATCTAGTTCTTCAGAGCCAAGATCTAGCTGACAAGTCTGCTTTAGAAACCGATCAAATGTATAATAAAAGCAGCAGCCTCCCATGTGTGGGAGCGTGCAACACGTCACAGGGGCTTTTTTTTTCCACAGGAAGAAGATGTTGGAGAAAGAGATGGAAAGAGATGAACATTTCGGGTAAGAGCTTGCCTCTCCCCCACAAATCATCCCCACGTTGGGGCCATCTGATGTGATCAGAAAGAATGGATGTTCTTAAAAAGTAAGGGAACCTTAGATTTGCAGTCTAGAGATATAACAAGTATTTCCTGACTCCTTTGAAGAAGGGAAGCAAAGGTAGTGCTCTTCCAACTAACCTGTCTGTTGCTTCACCCGTACGTGTCCAAACAGAGACAGAGTTTGCTACATGAGGCAAAAGTTTAAGGTTTATTAGAAAAAAAACCCCTTGATCTTTGATAGCATTGCATGTTTTATGCATCCAGTTAAAATGCTTTTTGTCACTTTCATTCCAATTAATGGTTTGTTAATAACATCTTTGTGCAATCCTTGTCGTTAATGTACGTGCAGAAGGAATACCCGTGACGGCAGGGCGTCTCGCTGAGAAGTAGAGAGCCTGTTCAGGGAAGGCTACTGGTTTGTACTGGAGAATCACAGCAGCAATGCCACGGTTTTAAAGCTTCAGCACACGTCCTGAGTTCCCTCTTTCTCCACTGGGGATTTGTGGGAAACAGGAATCCAAAAATTATCAGCTAAACAGGTCACAAAGCGAACCTCGAGATCATGAGCAGCTTCGCTGGGCTCCGCCTCCGCTCTGAACGACGTGCTGCACTTCCTACCGCCGCCGCACGGGCAGGTTTGAGAGCTCTGGTTGGATCACTTGCTTTCAGTGGCTGAAGGGCCAGTTCAGTGTACGGAGAAGTCCCTGAGATTACCCATCGCATTGAGCTGCTTCTGAGTAAGGAGGAAAAGTGGCACGGCAGGTAGGGTAAGTTCTACATTTCTTGGACTACAAAGCACCCATGATACTTGTATCTTCCACGTTAATGGACAAGGTAATGATGTTGAAGCCAACATCCATTGCACTATGCTTTGAAGGGGTTTAAAACAAGAGCTGACATTAAAAGCATCCGCACGCAGATGGAGTCCGTTTCCTCGTGCGTGTGCGGAAGGCACTGGGGTAAAAAGCCCTCATTAACTTCAGCCTGTCCCTTTCAGAAGCACAAAATGGCATCAGTACTTTGGAAAATTTAATCAGGGAAAGAGGGAGAGAGAGAAAGGAGATGGGTGGCAGAGAGTCCCTTCTAACAAGGGGCTGCGGAACTGATAACAGATGGTACCACTATGAACCACAGGGAGCTGGCAGCACTTGTCTCACTTGGTTGATGGTTGATCACAGTCCAGTGGTTCTTGATTGCATGTTTTGATATTTTCCTCTTGTTTGCACTTTATCACCCATCCCTAGTGGTAGTGGCAAGCATGTCTACTCAGAAAGGTACCTGGAATCACTCAGTGGGGGTCTGAATGCTCCTGGGGAGCTGGAAGTGCCTTCATATCCACTGAAGACCCCTTCGACATCAGCACCAACTTTAAGAAAGTGCAGCTGTACCTACTGGAGTTAGCCAGCCAAGGTTGGAGTTAGACATGCAGCACTCCAACCTTACATGGAAAAAATTAAAATAGATAACAATGAATTATTCTGGCATTGGGTTGGGGTAAGATCCTGAGTGTTCCTGATTGAAGGCTCAGGCACCCTGAAGAATTAATTCGGTCATGATTACTCTACTTCTTCCTGATCCAGTGAAGTCAAAGCCTTCTCCTGTAACACAGAAAGAAAACTTACAATTATAAAAGCAATGTGGACCCTCATCCTAATTTCCTAATTTCAACCCTGCCAGCATGTTTGCCAGTAGGATTTTGTGACCTCGCATGCTCTCTATTCCCATGGATGTGGGCTGTACGGCTGTTGAGTGCATCCATTCATTTGGGGAAGCACAAAAGGAGGAGGATCTCCACTGCAAGCACCTCCCAGCAAGTCCAGGTAAATGGGCAATGGCAGCAGTGGCTCAGCACCACTGCTGACAAGAGAGCTCTTGCACAGCTGACTCAGAAAGTGGGGTATGAAGATAAGCAGATGCCTTTCTGTGGGGAAAATGGAAGCACAGCACACCGAAAGGGCAAACAGTGTGAACTGCTGAACTCCTGTGCTGTCCCCAGAACCTGCTGACAGCTGATTTCCAGGGAAAAGTGTAGGATCAGGGCAAGCATGTAGTTTCCTGGTGTTTCTCCCAGCCTTCAGCTCTTTGTGATAGAGAGACTGTCTGTGCCAGGAATAGTGTTTTACACTTAACAACTCTCCATGAATGTCTCCTATTGACTTTTTGGACCTGTGTAAGTAAAAAACTTGCAGCACAGAAGATATCCTGTGGCAAGTAATTCCACACACAGTGTTAAAGACCATGCAGTTTGGTTTTGTTCACATCTGGGCTGTGTTAGCTCAGTGGAAGCGTGCTGCTTCAAGGTGCCTTAGGCTACGTGCCAGTCAGGGGAGGCAAAATGCATACCCAGCCACCCTGGTCCCGAATCCAGGGCTTGAAATGGTCTCTGAGATACTTCAATCCAAAGCCCAAGACCAGGTTCATAGGGTGGGTGTCCAGAGCAGTAAGTCTGGTGGCGACTTCCATTGTAAAGGCAACTTTGGCGCATTGTATTTGGCTTCCTTGTTCTCTTGCTGGATCTGCCATGACACCCTCCAGGAACAAATCGGTGATCCTCTTGAAGAAGGGGTAGGACAGCATGCCTTTAAAGCATTGAGACAAAACCCTGTCCTTTTTGATCTGAAAATAAGAGTAAGTATTGGTTAAGTTGAGCCACTTTTGTTGGTATTGCTTTCCCCATCTCATTGGGAAAGGAGAGCATCCAATGTAGTCTAATTGTGGTGGTGGAGTCAAGAGACAAAACACAAACCCCACACCTCACTGTAAAGCTGTTCCTTCAGGCTCTGGCAGTGGCTCTATGTTTTTCCTCCAAAAAAATCTCCAGGTTTTTTGCATTTGAGTGACAGCAGCAGAGAGAGGGAAAGCAAAAGAAGAGTGACGCTGATGCTGAGATGTGCCGGTGAGGAGACATGGGCATACAGGAACGACTGGAAGATGATGGTAAAAGCAAGGTTATGAGAAGTGCTGGCAACAGCTGCCAAGTCAAGCTCCGTTTGCTCAGCCACGGTCTTTCTGATGCTGCTACCTGCATCTGAGTACCTCTCTGCAGCAGGAGCTAGGCATGTCCTCCATGTGGGACTATACCTTTTTAGAGCAGAACATGCAACTAAAGAAGGGAACAAATGCCTATATCTTTAACAGAGGAAACATCCACGCCAACTAATGGACTCATGCAGGGATTCTGTAGGTCTTGGACAGGGCTTTCAAAATGTGGCAGTGCTAAGAGCTGTAGAGTTTCTCCCCTTCCACAGGGATCAGCTTATACACCGAATCTAACGGAACATCTCTGAGTCAGTCAAGTGCTCTACATCCCATTAAACTCAATGGGTGTGAGGTGAGTGACTCCTCTTAGAAATGCATGTTTTTGTCACCTTCTCTGCCCACCCCAACAGACCTCTCTGCTAGTCCTCTGGTCTTATGAAAGATTTCAGGATGAAAGGTGAAGGTTTCAGAAAGGCCTGGATGTCAGAAGAGAAATTCAGGAAAGAGGCAGAGTGCACTAAGTTACAAAAACATTCATTCCCAAGGAAAGTGACACCTCTCTCCCACTGTAGCCTGCATAGCTCCTGAAAACAGGAGGAGTTACCTTTTCTTCTAGTCGGTCCCCTGATTGTTTCAACAGCGAGACTATCATGTGTATTAGCTTCTCTTCATCTGTTAAAGAAAAGAGTAACATAAATATCACAGACTCCTAGTGGGATCCTTATAGTCAACTGTGGTGAAAGTCTCTGCACCACTTAATTGTGAAAGGAATTGCTGTTTTGTGGGAAAGTCACGGAGAGTTGTGTATCCAGGCTTTAAGCAGAAGCTCGCTGTTCTAGTGGGTGTGGAGTAAGCGATGCTGTTTCTCCATCTGCCCGATGTTTTGCTCCACTTAAGAATCTGGGAAAGGGAAAGGGCTTTAGCATCCCACTGCCAGCCCTTTGGGCTTTGAGGGGTTTGTGTGATATCAAGCCAGAACGGAAGAGCAGCTAGCAGAAGCCCATGATAATGGACCTAAAATTAGGGGGGAAATAAATCCCTTCACCATTACCAATCACACCTTCTGCAGTTCATTAGGACAAAGCCTTAGGTTAAGGAAAACGCTAGTATAGCAGAATCCCTCTTCTGATCAGAAATCCCTAGAAAGCCCACATTAAAACTAAATCTCTGCAGACATCATGGAAGACAAGCAGGTCAGACTTTTAACTGAGCAGTGTTGAGCAGTGTTGTCCCATCACCACAGAGGGGTTGACCAAGATATTATTGCCCCAAGGACTGGTCTTAGAACCCCAGTGTGTTACTCTGCCCCCAGCCCTGCCACTCCTACTGCTGCTCTGTCACCTTCCATCCCTTTACCTTCATCCTCCTTTTCTCATGTCACACCTCCTTGGATTTTTAAGGATGCTCCCTTGAATTGTAGTAGCAGGCAGGACTTGTGAGAGGATTGCAAGGGCAGTCACGGAAAATGTGGGCAACAGAGCAAGATCTAGCAGGGTAAACTTCCTTCTTCACAGCTTCTTACCACAGAAGTCCTGAGTGCATCACCATGTCTAGCGAAAATGCCTCTGTGTGCAGTCCCCACCTGTTGTACAGCCTGTGAGCATGAAATTCTTCACACTTACCAAGCTCCTTGCCCTCAGTAGGACAGCTAGCGACTTGTTTCTCACACACAGCCTCATGTAGACTCTTGAATCCCACATCTGAAAGAGGTTCCTGGGATCTGGAAGTAACGAGCTTGACAAGTTTGTCCGCAATGTGGTTGACATCTGTTGTTTCACCTGATTGGGAAGGAGGGTGGGAAATAAAGAAGACAATTAATCTTTCCAGGAAATAATTCACTGATTTACTGTTTTACATGGCCCCTGAGGTGGAATGCCCATGGGGCACCAAGAGATACATTTCCCCATGCTGGGGCTTTGCTGTTGCTTCAGATCAACCGGTAATAATTTAGAGACAAGCAAAGCAGTACAAGCCCTTGCCATACTTGAGCAGCAGCTGCCTTTAGAGAGGCTGTACAGAAGCAGGTGTGAGTGTTGCTCACTAGCGTACATCCTTGCAAGCCAGAAGCACTCTGTGCACTAAGAGAGTACTGCTCTGTAGGACTGGGAATCTTAGACCCTACTGTGAGAGTGGTATTGCCCACAATTAGCTCATCTGTAGGTCCAGATTCAGAAAAGATGATGTATTTGAGTGCTTTTTCCTTGTTTTCCTGGGCTAATGCCAAGCAAAGGAGAAGCAGACTTCAGAGGTACCTCTAGCACAAAAGCTCCTGGTGTCCCTGATACCACTGTACTAACCAGATGTGAGCACTGGGAGAACTCAGCAACCAGACTGGCTTTCCCCCTCAGGTAATGACCCATCCCCTCCCCTGCCTGCAGAGCTTGTCAGGGAGCTGCTAAACTTTCTAGGAAGGGGATCCGGCTGTTTGCGACTTTGGGAACCTAAGATTAGGCAACTGGTTTTAAATGGAACAGGCCTTTGATTTAGTTGGGTCATCCTCAAGAGCACCCCTATTTGCTGCAGAATGGCCTGGGCAAGCTCGCAGCGCAGCTGCTAGCAGTGTGAGTGGGTAATAAGAAAAACAATAACAAGAATAATAATGATGATGATTTAGGAATCAGTCCAGCCGTCTGCTGAAGGGCAGGTGGAGCCCAGGTTTGAAGCCAAGCAGGGTTCCTGGGGAGTTTATACCTCAAGGCTGTGCTCCACCCATGCTGCAGGGAACATGGTGAGATACCCCGCATGGCCATCAAGTGATTGCACCCAAACAGTCAAACGGTTTCCTTGGTGATGCAAAAATAAAATAATAATAGACATAAACCCGGATATTTACATGCAGATATATGTCTCTGGCACCCAAATGATGGAAAGTTATAGCTATTTCCCCCTGGCAAAAGGTACTGGGCTGAGGCAGGGATCCTTTCTGGAGCGATGCAGCTGGATTTGGAAGGAGGGAGAATTACAGGCTTGGTGGGTAGGAGCTGGCCCAGCACAGTTAAAGTGATCAGGTCCAGGTTTAGGGGGACCTGGGGGTTTAGGCTGCAGAAGTCACCAACAGATAGCTTTTAGAAATATCTTTCAATGCAGTGGAAGGGGGGAGCAACTGCTGAGACACCCACAGGACCAAGCTGGGGCAAATGAAACAGAAGATCCCTTACCTTGTGCAGATGAAAATGGTATGGCAACCTATCTAATACTATGTACAGTGTCTTACAGGGATACCTCAGCCTCCTCTCTCAGCCTGGTATGAGAAGTTAAGGTGCGAGTTATTTTCCAGAGCGACAAAGGTAAAATCTCATTGCCTGCAGTCCAGGACCTGATGGGGGACTGTCTCTGGGGGCTGGGGTGCAAGGTGCTTGTGTAGATGTGATCCCTGGATGTCAGGTGGATTATGGCCACCTACCTCCTCTTCTTCAAACACATGGGTGAGTGGGCTCAGGCTTAATGCAATACCAATGTCTAAAGGACAGTTATATCTAACTCTGGCAGGCTGTTTCTATTTAAGATCTATAGTGGGGTTATGAGAGGTGACCCAGAGACAAGGGCTGCTCTGGCCTTGAGGCTTGTCACTGCCAACTGCTTGGCACCAGAGCTTCAAACAGAATCTAGCACTCCTGACTTCAGTGTTGAGTATGTATCGTGTGATAGAGCTCCTTGAATGAGCCCCTATAAAAACTTCTCTTCCTTGATTTCAGTGTCAAGATCTTCAGTCTGACTAGAGTTTTATGTTCAACTTCTAACCCGGTATGAAAAAGAAAAACCCAGTGCTTGGGGAAGAACCACATATTCCACCATGGAATGAAAATCAGATGAGCCTGTCATGGACATGAACCTTGTGTGAGCAAGCACTACTGCAGGTCTGGAAATCTGCCTTCCAAATTGGAAATGGATAGAGCTGGTGTGAGAGAGAACCAAAAAGTGAAATGAACCACCTCTTCCTCCTGCTGTTCCGCAGGGTATTGGCCATTTAAGCTGTTCAGAGGGAGTTTGAAAGATGAACTGCCACAGGAAAGAACTATGACATACTTAGCTGATGCTGAGAATTCTCTTTTCGACGGCTCTCAGACTGTGCCTCAGAAACTAAAGAACGTGTTTTGGGACCTTGGAGTACTCCTTGGTTTTCCAGTGCTTTTCTGCCACAACAAAGATATACCTGATGTCCTGGTGAGTATATTTTTAATTCCTTTTTGCCCTGCTGTTCTATCGTTAGACCCTGAAGTTTAGGCTTCAGCCTTCTCCTGCTTGAGGATGATGATTTCTGCACATTGGCCTCATTTTTCAGAAGTTTCCCATATTTGCTGACAGACAACCGTCTCTGGGCGTAGGCCATTAGAATTTTGTATTCTATGCTGTCTTGCTCATCATCTTCCAGCAGTATTTCTTCCATAAAGGCATCATTTGGTGAAGACATCATGGACCCTGCAAGAAAAAGTTCTTAGTTTTAATGGCTTAGGGAACAGACATTTTTCATTAATATCAAATTGTATGTGGCATTTTCTACAGAGCCTTTCACTAAACACCTTAAAAGCCTCAGTGGTGTAAAGAGCATTGCAGTACCTGGGAGCCAGATAAGCACTGTTTTTAGAAAGAGAATTTGGTTACTGAGAGATACCTCAGATGGCAATCAGAGCCATCAAAGCACAGGAATAAGAGGTCTGCTACATTGCTCTTAACTGCATTTGGCGGTTTAGACAGGAAAGATGAGGAAATTCAAGGATTATTCAGTGGTTGGGGGGCAGCACAGGAAGAAAGCAAAGCTCAGAACAACAATAACCGATTCTCAGGGTGGAAAGAAAAATGATTCATTGAAACATTGCAGAGGAAAGGCCTATACCGTTACTCAAATGAGCAAGGAGTACTACTCAAATGGTACTTGGCATTGGTGAGGCCACACCTCGAATGCTGTCTCACTCGGAGTTCTGGGCCCCTCACCATAAGAAGGACATTGAGATCCTCGAACAAGTCCAGAGAAGGGTAATGAGGCTGGTGAAGGGGCTGGAGGGTAAATCATATGAGAAGCGGCTGAGGGAGCTGGGGATGTTTATTCTGGAGAAGAGGAGACTGAGGGGAGACCTTATCACCACCTACAACTACCTGGAAGGAGGTTGTAGAGAGGTGGGTGATGGTCTCTTCGGCCAAGTAACAGGAGATAGGACAAGGGGAAATGGCACAAAGCTGTGCCAGGGCAGGGTCAGATTGGATGTTAGGAAAAAGTTCTTCACTGAAAGAGTTGTTAGGGCCTGGAACAGGCTTCCCAGGGAGGGGGGTGAGTCACCATCCCTGGATGTGTTTAAAAAAAGGGTAGATGAGGTATTTAGGGATATGGTTTAGCTTAGGACAGGAACGGTTGGACTTGATGATCTTAAAGGTCTTTTCCAACCTTGTGATTCTGTGAAGGATCTGATCACAGGACGGTTGTGCTTTCAGAGGAAGCTTTGACAAATTCAGGCCTTGAGCGTTCCAGGTAGGAAAGCAAGCAAGAACTAGCCCAGACATTTGGAAAAAGCATGGTTGTTACCTATCACAGTGCCCTCAACTGGCTCTTTTGCTTCTGGAGGACCTGACCTTGCATGTTTGCGTGTGATGGATGGTGTGGTGACACTTATCTAGCATAACTTGTTCCTGTCCAAATTAACGTAGCTACCCCACAGCACACACATGCGTTTTGCCACCTTCCTGTTTCCCTATGCTCTGCAGCTGCCCACGCTGCCCATGTGCTATCTGGCCTCCCTCAAGGCAGAGGAAAAAGAGGAACAAATGGGAGGGGTCAGCTGTGAGGCAGCTGCCTGAGAAGGCCTCTTCTGCAGGGCCCAGGTGAGGTTTTAGATGTTGGAGCTGGCATCTCAGGCCACCAGCAGCAGGCTCTCTGCAGCACGTCTCTTCAGGGGTTCATGCAAAGTCTAACAAAACTGTGTGTGTACCCAGAACCCGTCGCTGGGGTGTCTCTTGCTGATATACCTGACGGGATGTTTAAATCCTAAGCATGGAGACTCACGTTTGTGAACTAAACACATCCCCCACCCCTGAGTCCAAAGGGAAGTCAGTGGGAAGGGGGTGTGCCTTGCTCCCCCATCTATTTTTAACTTCTGCCACTGGGATAAGAGCAAAGTCACCTCTCCTAATTCGCAACTGAGGAGCTGCTTTGTAGAAGGCAGCTTTCTAGTGCAGCCTTATTCTGCAGGGGTCTCCAGTCACGACAAAGGTATATGAAGGGACCTGGGCACCCTGCTTCATCAGAGGTGCAAGGCTCAGAGCAGGGAGATTGCCACTTTAACTGTAGATCATATGTCTACTGCACAGAGGTCTGAAGTCACTAGCTGCTTCCTTCAAACTCCTGAAAACTGCAAGTGGTTCTGTTATGATTCACCTGGTACTCACCTTAAAACTTCCTTTTTCCTAAGTATGAGGGTGAAACAGGTCCTATGCATACATGAAGTGATGAATCTTTAGCTCATGTAAAACCATGCTAGCCCCATGAAAATCTGCAGGAGGATACTGGCTCACCTTTGGGAAAAGTCTGGCTTTAAACTTCCGAACAGCTCTATTTGGAAGAGACACCTCACCTCACAGACATCTCATTTCACTACTTGGGCATAAAGGAACCCATTTGTCTTCTGGATATAGATGGTGACACTCTTAAAGGGGGTTAACAAAAAAGTTGGAAGTGACCAAATAATCAAAAAGGGTTTCCCTGCTCCAGCAAGTTGTTGAAAGAAGCAGAGCTCAGCTAATTCATCACCTTGTTTTCAATACTACTTTTATTTTAAGATTTTAACTTCATTTTGGTTAAGTTTCACATCTGCAGCTTTTTAAGTTATTTTTAAAAAAATTTGTTTTGTGGCACTCAGTGGTGTTTTGCCATTAGAGGCAGAAAGCCACCAATGCAACAGAACTTAGATAAGCCATGCACTTCCACCATGCTTCCACCACCGTGTTTATGGTGCTGGTGTTGAGACAACAGAAGGAAAAAAAAAAGACCATCCAAAACCCCCAAACTCCGCTTACAAGCATCAGAAATTAGACCAACTCCAAACCTTAGTTCAGCAGTGCCCTTACCAGGGAAGGGGATGAGGAAAGAAAAGGGGAGCAGGAAGGAGACAGGAAAAGAAAAAAGGGAAAGGGTCGAGCAGGAAGAAACCTTGGAAGTGTTGCTTTGTAGTTCCAATGTGACAGTTCCTCTAACCATGCACTGCTAAATGCATCTATGCAGCTCACAGTCTGCATCCCGTATCAGAGACTCTATTTTTCCCTCAAGAGAAAGGACTGTTTCAGATGCTGCTCTGCGAATTCACTGGCTTCCACTTCCACTTTAGCACAATCTATAAGGAAGTGAGAACAGGAATAGTGTGATAGGAATAAGGTGGGGAAAATAGGGAAAAAAAACCAGCATGTCTATTGGTAGAGAAAGGAAGGGTGACACCTTTATTTCTCGGGGGGGCTGCTATGTTAAGTCACGCCATGAGTGAGCCAAAACATAATCTCCCAGACGTGCTCAAGTTAAGCTATTGGCACATCACCAACCCAAGCCCACAACAGGCCTGTCTCAAACACACGGCAACAGCCTCTGAAATGTTCTTCCCAGTGCAAGCCTGGGGGGTCACCTCGCTTGGCTTTCTGCTAGCAATTTAACGTTTAGAGATCTATACCTAAATTAACATGGGAAACAGAGATGTCAGATGAGAGTTTATCCCAACAGCATCCAAGATACAAGCCATTATGTTGTTTCCAAAGAGCACTCTGGGATCCAGCAGAAGCCCTGTCCTGCAAAGGGCCCAGTACTGCCCTGAGACATTTTGCTCCCCAGGTCGTGCCAAGGTGAGTCTCTGTTTGCTGGACACGTCCAGGGCAGTTTGGAGGTCAGGGCAAGTAGCACAAGCTGCCCTGTCTCTTGCTAGTTGCTTGCTCAAAGGGTCAGCAGGAGCTCTGTGTCTTCTCTCAGCATCTGTGCAAGTGGCTTTAATGAACCCGAAAGGGAAACCGAAAGCCTGTTCGGCAAGAGACTGTTACGAGAAACAAACTAAGTAGAGAAAAAGCAGTTAGAAATACTGAGGGGGGGGGAAGGAGAACTGAAAGGATGCAAGGCAGGCTGGGGGCTGCCACCGCTTCGCTGCTGTGGCTGGGAGAAGGGAGCTTGCTGTGCCCTGTGACTGTTGGAACCCATCTTCTGCTCCATAAGCTACTTGGTGTAAGCCACACCATGCTCCTCAGTGACTACATAGAAAGTAAGGCAAATCCCTTCAGCCAGTCAGTGAGCCCAGGAGCAGGCACTCTGCCTTGGAAACCAGGACAAGGATTTATTTTTAAGGTTTTTTTCCAGAAATAGAGGGAAAATTTTAAAGGCTATGCCACCCTTTTTCATTGTTTAATACTTTATGCAAACTCAAGTTCCTCCTTGGAAAGATCTAACTTTGCCCTTCAGATCAGGCACTGAAACAACTTAAAACATCACAGCCTTCCCCACCATGGGTACTCTTCATAGACCCAAAATAATTTGTGTAACATGCATACAAGCTCATTCTTCTCTAATATAAATAACGATACAAAAATTGGTAATCTATACACAGAAAACATACATAAATTATAAATCAATTGTATAAAATAATACAAAAATTCATTCCCAAACAGCAAGAGGAATTACCAACAGTAGCACTAAAAGAACTCTTACAGCCCCATACACTGGGCTATTGTACATTGAGAACAGCCCTACCCGAGGTGGCTGTGCAGATAAAAAATCAAATAAGAGTTCAAAGGTTGGACTCCTAAACGCAGCTAAGTGCAGACTGATAGCAGGAGGTCTTGGGAGTATTACAGCTTGGTAGTACAGAACATCAAATAAGCACTTAGACATCGGATGCCACGGTACGGCTAAGCCTGCACCTCACTCTGATGGGGAGCCTCTGAGAAATGAAACAACTTCTGTTGGTAAAAAATGTGGTGTAGGAGCTTCTTACTGGGACTTTTTTAAGCACTGGCGTGTCTGTAAGAAATCTCACCCCTGTGTATATGAAGAGGCCCAAGGAGCATAAAAAAGAGAGCAAGGTGTCAAAGTTTATAACTCGTTTATGGCATTGCTTAACAGGTAGCAAGAAAAGGAGATATTGCTGTATGCTGGAAAGCAGTTATAAAGGAGATTACCAGTAGCTAAATTGTTTTTCAGGTCATTTTAAAGTTTGAAATCTTAATTGGTGACTTAGGTCTCTTTTTAGACTTATTTCTTCATACTATAACCAGGCTGTTTCTGCAATATCCCATCTGGCATGGGCCAGAGATGAGCCAGGCCTTTAGCAGAAACAGAACTCACTTTGCATGAGCTCCTTCTTTCTTGGAAATGAGTCGCTATAAAGAAGGCTTTTTTAATGCAAGCATTGGTTCGGTTTGATGAGTACTTGGAAGTCCTGCTAAAACCCCAAGCCTGCGTATTATTTCCTAGGATGATTAAAAGAAACTCGGCGGGTTGGATTATGGAGAGCAGCAGCCACGGTATCATTCTGTCTACTTCAAAATTCTGGTCTATGTTTTTTATCTCTGGATCTTACAGGCTCTAAGGGAGCGGTGTTACCCCCTCTCTCTTCACCCTCCTCCAGGTCTTTTTCTCCCATCACCAAATGTCACATCCACACTCCAGATTCCAGAAAACGGAAGCTGAACTTCCAGTGTTCCTAGCAGTACATTTAGTTGTAACCCTCCATCTACTCCAAGAATTACCTGCCAGGATGGAGAAATTTGGCAAAAGCACAGACAATCTTCTGTGAGCACCACAAGCGACAAAGCCCACTTTCCCATGGAGCCTCTGAGAGACAGTGCTGGCTAAACTTCCATGTGTCCATAAAAATACCCCTTTGAGACTTATAGCACTGTAACACCATGCTGGGCCAATTGCAGTAATAGTCAACTAAAAGCTTGAGGAGTTTATTATATGGGGCTGAGCAGGTGGGATATGGAAAGAGAACCATAAAGAAGAGATAGACTATCAAGGTGCCGTGTTAATGTTTGTTAAGAGGAAGGGTAACCTTGAGGTTTGCGTACAGATGAAATTGCTGATGTGGAGGGTGTTGAGACGTGGGCCTGTGTTTGGCAAACTGTACCATGTGGTATCCTGGACATGCTATTTCTTGGTGGGTGTTTTATTGCTGTTATTTATTAATATCTAGTTGCATGTGTAGCTGCAAACCACCATGCTGTCTAACTCTACTAGTTCTCTCAGCCCATGCGCACCACAGATGCCGCTTGAGCCCAAATCTGGGTGTTGCACTCACACTTCCCCAGCCCTTCCTCTCCTCCTAACCCTGCTGGCATGCCTCTTGTCATTCTTCCTCAGGTGCCCACGGAGCACAGACATGCTCTACCACAATTTCCCCCCACAGGAAGGTCCATCTCCCTGCCTCATGGACAGCCCTGGGATTTACCTCCAAAAGGCTTAGTTAGGGACCTAGACCAAGTCGAGGCAATTTTAGTGCTGACTGGCCCTGCCATTTGGCAAAACAGAAAGAAGGGAAGGAAGTCCCCCAGAAATGGCCATAGAAGAATCATAGAATCACAGAATCATTTAGGTTAGAAAAGACCTTTAAGATCATTGAGTACAACTGTAAAACTGATACTGCCAAGTTCCCCACTAAACCCTGTCCCTAAGTGCCATGTCTGTACTCCTTTTAAATACTTTCAGGGGTGATGACCGCACCACTTCCCTGGGCAGCCTGTTCCAGTGCTTGACAATACTTCTGGTGAAGAAATTTTTCCTAATATCCAATCTGAGGCACCCCAGTACATCTTGAGGCTCTTTCCTCCCAGTACGAGCCGTTCCGGTCTGGTCTAGTTCTCTTCTTTCAACCAGCAGAGACAGAAGTGTGCTTCCTTGCCTGGGACACCAGATCTAAATAAAACACTTTATTTTTGAGACAACTGGGGAGAAAAGCACTAACAATAAACGTGCTGCTCTTTACCTTACTGACTCATCCCAGGCACAGGCCTTTCCCTTCAGCTCTGCTCTCCAACACAGAAGAGCAGACTGGAGCAGGTAATGGAGACTCCTGTGCAGGGGGAAGCAAAGGCCAGGGATCCTCTCCCAGCTCCTCAAACTAGACCCTTTCCTCTAGGAGGATAACCCTAAATTACTCATAGTTCTTGCAGAGAAAAGCAGAACCATTGCCAGTCTCCAAAGCAGCACACTTTGCTGGAGAAATGTTTTTATGAGTCATTCTCATAAAGCCCTTACCTATAGATGCTGTCTGTGTGAGAGAGGCTGGATTATTTTAAACTGTACAGGTGCTGTGGAAGGTTTGCTTTATACAGAAGCACCCCAGAAAGGACCTCTCCCCTTGGTGCCGCAACACAGTTGCCTCTGGGATGGAAAGCAGTAACCTGCAAGCTGAGGGATTATGCACCCCTTATTTAATCTGAACTAAATCAGGGATGAGCATTGCACTAGGTTGCCAAGGAAAACATCCCCGGTGGCAACAGGCTTTTCATGTACCTGTTTTTGTGCAACAGGTACAACACACCCTGTATAAGAAGGTCTACGCTGATCCATGTCTTTCGGCAGAGAAGCTGCCTGCTAGTCAGCAGCTGTCCAAAAGTATTTCTCTTATTCAAAGCCAAGAGGCTGCCAAAGACACAGCCTCTAGAAGACAAGAGATGCACTACTTGGCTTTCAGCACCAGCAGAAGTGATAAGGCATGTATCTATGACCTCCAGTAGACTAAATGCTGTAGAATCATAGAATCATAGAATGGCATGGGTTGGAAGGGACCCCAAGGATCACAGAGCTCCAACCCCCCTGCCACAGGCAGGGCCACCAACCTCCAGGCACGATCTACACAAGGTTGCCCAGGGCCCCATCCAACCTGGCCTTGAACACCTCCAGGGACGGGGCATCCACCACCTCTCTGGGCAGCCTGTTCCAGCACCTCACCACTCTCTCTGTAAAAAAACTTCCCCCTGATATCTAATCTAAATCTTCCCTCCTTTAGCTTTAATCCATTCCCCCTTGTCCTGCCATTTTCTACCCTTTTAAAAAGTTCATTTCCCTCTTGTTTATATGCTCCCTTCAGGTACTGGAAGGCTGCAATGAGGTCCCCCCACAGCCTTCTCTTCTCTAGGCTGAACAAGCCCAGCTCCCTCAGCCTCTCTTTGTCATGGTGCAGCAAAGGTCTAGGAGCAAAAAGGGAAGAACAGATCTAGTTCAGCGTGTCACCTGCTGAATCACTTCCACCATTTACTTGCTTGGATTAGACTTACTCCCAGTTGTAAATGAAGGCATCTTACCAGAAAAAGGTGACCTAGCTTGAACTGGATGGACATGAGGTGAGGACTTAAGTCTACATGAATACACTGGAGTAGTCCCAAATATAAATTCAACCTTCCACAACTAACTATAGTGTGGTTGGCAGAAAAGGACTTCGCTCTCCTGGGCCAGATATGTTGGTCTCTTCTTTCAAAAGCATACAGCTAACAGCAGCAAAGCTTTTGTGTCAATGCAAAAAGTCCCAGGGCAGTTCCTTCCCTTTTTGACACTACGGTTAAACCTGAAAGTACATTGTTTAGCATCTAAATTAACAGTTATAAAAATGTAGCCATTGAATCCATATACAAATAAGATTCAGAGGTCTCCTGCTGGGTTACAGTCATCCAAGCATGATACAAGAGAAACCAAGTTCAGTGAAAAAAAGGGGAGTTTATTACCTTCCAGGTCTCCTGCACCAGCAACCCTGAGTGCCTGCTGATCTCGAGCCTTTCCCCTCCTCTTCCAGTGGCAAGGCTTGTTTAGCTAGAGCCAGTGTCTTGCAGCTTCCCTCACGAAACCTGAAGCTTGCTTCTTCTATTTGATATTTTCAGCCTTTAAGCAAAGCAGGCGTTCATCAGCTCTCACTGGGAAGGGCGCTGCGCCTGCATTGAAAAAAGCAGAGCCCCACGTACTTCCTTGTGAGAACGCTGCTCAGCATGTCAGCTTGAGTATATAGAGCAGAAGGGGCAGGACCGGCCCCTATCTCACGTGACGTGTTCTTGGCAGCACACTAGGCAAGGGGGGAACAACGTCTACAGGTCTTTGGGGCTTCTTGCCAAACTGTATCTTTTATCTATCTATTTATTTTTCCTTCAAACCTCCCCTCCCCCTCCCCCCCCC
>VZTU01009846.1:235335-263526 GCA_013400835.1 Zapornia atra
TCCCTCCACCCCCCCCCCCCCCCCCCCCCCCCCCCTTTTATTTTCCTCCATGGTACAGGTCAAACCAACTCATCATTTCAATACAGGAAGGGGAAGGGGTTTTTTGAAGTTTTTTTGAAAACAGTTATACCTCCTCTTCTACAACCAACCACAAACTAGCCTGTGCTTTTTCATATGTTGCTGCATATTTATATTTTTTCCCCAGAGTCATGTTAAACATTCAGTTGATAAGATTGGTAAACTACTTACAAGGGTGACATAGCATTGCTCTTGTAACTTGTGGACCAAAATAGTGATTTTTGTTCCCTGTATAGCTAACCCCAAGTTAGTCAGGTCAGAAGCACGCATCCATTTTAAGAGGGATTTTCACTGTGCCAGTGAGCTTTCATCTTTCCAAATGACCTTGCAGGCAAAATTACATGCTAGGACAGACCTAGTGCACGTGAAATAGCTGAAAGGAGGGAATGCTTGCATTTATCCATGGAAGAGAAGGAGTTTTAGGAGGTACAGAAGGGTTTCTGACTGGGATGGGATCCCTTCTCAGGAACAAAAGCACTCAGGGCTGCGTCTTCGCCTGAGACTGTTGTACAGCAAAGGTCTGTCTCGTGCCTTTCCTGTGAAGGGAGGAATTTGCTGGTAGAAACAGAAATAGAAGCAGAGCCAACTTTTGCATTCCCAGGGAATAGCAGCTCGGAGTTCACATATATGTTGCAGGCTTATAAAAGCTTTTTTTGTTCGTGGTCACTGAAGCTTTCCGTTTCCTTCCTGCTTTCCTAGGGCTAGCTGACCTGAGAGCTGTAAGAGCAGATGGAAAGCCTGCATATTACAGATTATTAATGATCTGTCATTCCAAAGACTGCAAAAACTTCAATTTTCATTTTCTTTTCAAACATATGCTGTACCCTGATGCAGGGTATACATTCTCCGGTACAAAGAAGGAAAAAAAAGGAAGGAAAAAAGAAAAAAAAAGTGGTATTTGAGGCCCAGAAAAGGTAAGGGCAGCCTGCTGGATGCATGAAAACAGACCTAAACAACCACCCCTTTGAAAGGGTGGGTTTGGATTTTATAGCACCCGTCAGAACGTGAGAGGACTGAGAAAAAACAAATGTTGCCGCTGCTCCATTTTATCTTTTCTATTCCTATAGGAGCAACTGCATTGCTGTTCTGTGTTATAACATGACATAACAGGCAAAAATTGGCCATTTTCAGCACTTGTGTTGACCTTCTAACCAGAGCTGGTTGTAAAACCCCGCACAACTTTTTGCAATGTATTGGCAAAGCCAAACTTGGATTTGATTGGAATTGAGTTGACTTGATTTGGTTGAGGCAGCATCACTACATATGGAGCAATGACCTCCTCTGGCATACAGTCACTCACCCAACCCTTTGCTTCCATTGCTTTCTGCTGTTTCCCACCTGAGACCTGGAATATCCCTATACCTAGGCTAGTCATTCTTGCCCTCCGTTTAAGCTGCTGAGAAACCAAAATACCTGGATTCTTTTAAATCCCTGGTGGGATTTAGAAAAGAGTGTGGTGGTCTGTGTTTGCAAATCATCAGCCCTGCCTGCGCACAGGAAAAGCTGCAGCCAGTTGGCTGGAGCTCTAGGGTCCTAAAACTTTTGGGTGGAGGAGCCTGAATTTCTCCCTCATGGAGCAATATTAGGAAGAGGGATGTTTCTAAGTGTGTTAACAGCCAGCCTGAGCAGATGTGGGTGGAAGGGAAGGCTCGCTCTGACCGGGACTTCTGGGGTTTTTTTCATTTTGGCAGTAGCTTTTTCAAACAAATGGGGCTGGAAATGGTCCCAGGGGACACACAAGGGATGTGAAAGGGAAATCTAGAGATACGGTGCAATATATTTTTAACATGCTTTAATTATTTTATGCTTCGCCATGCTTCTCTATATTCCTCCTACTCTTTTGTCTGACAGGGAAGTTTATATTTAACAGCCTTTCCTGTAAGTGAGTAGAAAAGCAAACATTCTGAATAAGGGCTGTGTGGTGGTACAGCCCTGCTTTACAGAAGGTTCACATTGGGTTTCTCCTTTGGTTCTCAGTGCCTTTGTGATGTTTCTCACATTAAGACCCAAACCAGATTCTCTATTTTGCTTGTATTATGGATTTTGTATTATGTTTTTTTTAATTCCTGGAAAACCCTTATATTATCTTCTTAAGTTTCCTACCTTTTCTCTTGCCATCTATCTTATCTAAATCCTCCAGCTCTTTTTTAACTGTCTCATTAACCTTTATTTAACCCAGCCAAACACTTGCTGTTGACTCATGTAGTTCTTCAAAGGGGATAAGCTGCTGTAAGCATTTTTTTTTTTCATTTCCCACATGTGCCAAATTTAGGTCAATTAGAAGTTTCAGTTTTGTTTCTGCTTACTTTCTATCCTCAAATTCTTGATACCCCAGCATCTGATTTGCATAGCCTGCAAAATGACACTTAAAAATACCATTGCTTCCACTGACTTTCAGAGTGTCTGTGAGGATTGATTTTTGTAATATGGATTGAGCCAAAAGTGTAAGATTCCCTTCAAAAAACTGGGAAGAGCTTGCGATCCCTGCTGAGAGAAACTAGTTGTTTCCAGCAGGGAAAAAATAAATTAAAGAGAAAAAAGACCAACATGTTTTGAGAGATGGAAAAGTTTGGGTTGTTGGGTGGGGGGATGTGTGTGTGTGTGTGTGTGTGTGGGTGTTATTATTATTTCCCACCAGAATCAACTTAAACATTTGTCCATTCTGAGCTGGAAAGTTCTAAAGCAGCGTCCGTATTTAACTAGTTCTTGCCTTTGGAAGTTCCAAACGGCTGAAGATAACGTGACCAGGTCATTCCACCTGAAGGGGCTTTTCCAGCCGGTGCAATCTAGAAACGGGCTCCTTCCACCCAAGAAGGGTGGGAGAGGAAAAGCTCCTCAGACAGGTCTACCCTAGTTGTCAGCCAAACTGCAGGAGAGAGTCGTGAATTTAAAAAGAGAGAGAAGCGCTTTTGGCAGCTCCGGGGACCCTGAAGTGCCGACAGCAGCCGGGCGCAGCAGGGACCGAGCCCAGGTGGGTACGCAGTGCCTCCACACATCATCTTCTGCTAACCGATCCCTGCGGCTGTTGAAGCCTGCTGCCGCGCAGACCGCGGCCTTTCCGACTGCTCCCGCCATCGGAGGGGCGGGAAGCTTGCAGCAGCGGCGGAACATCAGACCCAGCTTACGGGAGAGGGGAGAGGGGAGGGGGGGAACGGGCTCCCCCCCGGGCCCCGCCAGAGCCGCGGCGGCGCGGGCAGGGAAAAGGCGTCGGGCAGCGACACCCGGCGGCGGCCGGCCCGGCCCTACCCGCTGGGCCCGGCCCTGGCCACTGGGCTCGGCCTGGACACACCGCTTCCGCGGCCCGAGTGAACGGCCCTTGCTAGGCCGGGCTGAGATGTGAGTCCGATGATGGCACGGCCGGAAACATAGCGAGACCAGCAAGGTGTAAAGGTCCTCGGGCCTTCTGCCTGAGGTGAGCGGGTTGATGCTTGTGTGTGTACAAGGAAATCGGAGCTCTAGGGAAGATACAGGAACTGAAAGATGGCTGTGGCTTGTTCCTGGCACATAAAACTGCAAAACCAGAAATGAAATGCGGGAAGGACATTAAGGTTTGTTTCTGAGCAGGGCCGCTACCCTCACTCTTTTGGGTCAGATGGAAAATTAAGTTACCAAATGATGAAGCTTTTCCCAGAACAGTTTTGCCTCACCTTCCTACCCACTGTGTGTTGCAATGGAGTCAATGGGGTGGGGGAAGTCTTTGATGGCACTGCTGTCCTCCCCACTTAACCCTTTGCCTCTTCCCCCATGCTGCTGTGGGGCTTGGTGCTGGTGCTTTAGCTACCTTTGGTGTGGTGTGGCCAGGTCACACTGGACCAGGGAAAGAGCCATGGCGCGAGGCCCTGCCAGGAGCCAACCTGCTTTGCTCAGGGGCTGTGTCTCAGCCTTGGTCCTTGCCTGAGCTGTGTTGCAGCTCTTCCTGTGCCTTGCCACGTGCCTGCTGACCCAGATTGTGACCCATTGGCTTTGCCCCACATCTGCCTGCTTGCCATGCATGAGCCTGGGAATCACAGTACTCCTGGCTGCGCTTGGTTAGGATTGCCGGACCTGCTCTGCTTGCCATGCATGGGTGCCATGGTGCTGGCCCATGCTGGTAAAGATGCTTCTCTGGGCTGCTTGCTGTCACCCTCAGCTCCTGGCTCCCTTTCCCATAAGAAGCAGCCCACCCTGGTGTCTCCCAGGCGCTCTCTAAGTCTTCAAGTTGTGCCATGAAACTATCAGTAGAAAACAAATTCTGGAGTGTGTTTATTTATTCACCGAGTGGGGAAAACCCACATCCTTTTATTTTTCTGGTTATTTCCAGCCACTTTTGGTGCAGCTCCTGACCAGCAGTGCAGTGCAGCTTGGGTGGCGTAAGGTAAAAACACTCTTTCCATTCTCCCACTACCCTGTCCTTAAGCCAGTTTGGTTTAGGATGCTGTAGGCTGTGATCTGCCCTGAGTGCCAAGGATATATTCCAGAGCCTGGGAGTCAGTGTAACATGGCAGGGTATGAGTGTCGTCCTCTTTTTAATAAGACAGTAAGTAGAGCCACTGAGCCAAAAATCCCTCTAAGCAAATTTTTCTTAATCCATTTATTTTCTACAAGGGGAAAAAAAAAAGAGTCACAAGATGTTTAAGTTTCTGGATTAATAATGAAATACGAGATAGGTATAGACTAACAAAGCCATATACAGCTCTCTCCAGAAAGTACTTTGAAACTTGAATTATCGTTGGACTGGTAGCTTTTGGCAACATGTGTGCAGAATAAAGCCTGATATCTAACCAACACAGACCATCATAAGGCACTGAGTTAGTAGAATCCAGCTACTGGTCTACCTCCTTCAGCACCACACCATGATGCAGCTGACCACAGCATGAATGCCCCCAGGAACCTGCAATGGAGTGGCTATGCCATACCAGCACGCGTTGCACTGTACCAGTGGGGCTACAGATCTCCCACCCACACAAGCATATTTTCCTCATGATGCTGAGCTGTTTCAGGTGCTCATGTTGTCTGCAACCTTATATTCCTTCTGTGTATACTTTGGAGTATTTGCATTTCATTATTGTGGCTAGCAGGTCAAGGAAAGCCACTCTTCTCTTCTCTCATGGGATCCCACCTGGAGTACTGCATCCAGCTCTGGGGTCCCCAGTATAGGAAAGACAAAGAGCTGTTAGAATGGGTTCAGAGGAGGGACACAAAAATGATTGGGGGGGCTGGAGCACCTCTCCTATGAAGACAGGCTGGGAGAGTTGGGCTTGTTCAGCATGGAGAAGGCTCCAGGGAAGACCTTATTGTGGCCTTTCATTACTTAAAGAGGGTTTTTAAGAAAGATGGGGACAGACTTTTACCAGGGCCTGCAGTTACAGGAGAAGGAGTGATGGTTTTAAACTAAAAGAGGGTAGGTTTAGATTGGACATAAGGAAGAAATTCTTCCCTGTGAGGGCAGAGAGGCCCGGGCACAGGCTGCCCAGAGAAGCTGTGGGCAGCTTCCTGCCCCCTCCTGGCAGTGTTCAAGGCCAGGTTGGATGGGGCTTTGGGCAGCCTGCTTTAGTGGAGGGTGTCTTTTCCCATGGCAGGGGGTTGGAACTGGATGGGCTTTGAGGTCCCTTCTAACCCAAACCAGTCTGTGATTCAGTCTGTGATCCCATTTGACGGCTAATTACTTCATACACATCGAAGGCCTTTCAGTAACTTCCTACGTGTTTTCTTAGCTGAGATGGATGCACAGCTATCATGGCTCAGCTGGCAGAGGCAAGCTCCCTAGCTGTGGTATACCTCAGCCCAAAGGGAAAGTTTTGACACCTCCTGTTTGCTACGTGAAGCGGTGTGAACACGTCCTTGTGTGAGTACGCGCAGGCTGCTATCTTCTTTTCCTTTGTAGAATGGAAAACTTCTGTGAGCCTCAGGTAGGAAGTCTGCATAGTGTTCTTATGCACCTGACTCACTGCAGCTGTGAAGGCAAAGATGTTTCTGAGTGGGAAGCATGGGACTGGAAATCACAAGCTGAATGAAAACATATGGATCAAGGGGATCAGAGGCCAAGGCGGTTGCAGTTACAGTCTGTGCTGGCTAGTTATCCTCACAGGTCAAGAGGAATAAATTCTTTGATGAGGATTTCACCAGGAGAGCTGTATTTAGCAAGATTTCCAGTCAGAGAAAAAACCTGTATCAGAATAAAAAGCACCCCAAAATGAGCCAAACAGCCGTCCTTTGCACAGCTACTAGAGGGTGGAAAAAGCCTTGGTGGATAGCAGAGATGGCAGATCTATAAGCCTCAATAATTAAATGATTAAGGATTTATCATTTTGTGTCAAATTAGGATAATAATTCGCAGAGGAATATGTGGAATAAAATCCTTGACTTCCTGAGGAAGAAGCATGGTTTCTGAATTTTGGGATATCCATTCTGTCCAAGCCTTTGGGACTTACTACCTTTTTTTTTTAACATTAACAATAAAAGCTGCTTTTTCCATTTAAGTTAAAACCAACCATCTGTGTGCATAAGGGACTTTTCCTCTGAGACAGAGATACTGGGTTTCCAATCATCCCACTTCTCTGGCATTTTTTACTCCATTAATCATAAGATTTAGCACCACTGTAGTGCTGTAAATCTCCAAAACTCATTGCCACCATGAGGGCCTTCATTCTGTAAATTAGTTTTAAGTGGGTGGATCATGGGGCTTGGTCAGAGCCCCGTGGAAAAGAGAAGGGCCTCCCAAAATCCTAAGTGGGGTCTGAGTCCTGAGGTACAGTCTGTCTTGGTAATAGTTGTGTTCTCTACACATTTTCTGTCTGAAAACTTTAAGAGGTAGGTAATGGCATGGAAGAACCTGCATCTATGACAACATTTGGAACCTCTGGTCACTCAAGAGGGGAACAGGAAGTTTTCATTGAGCATTATACCTTGTGTAGATCCAGGCCTGGAAGTTGGTGGCCCTGCCTGTGGCAGGGAGGTTGGAACTGTATGATCTTTGGGGTCACTTCCAACCCAGACCATTCTATGATTCTATGACTGTAACTTGCTTTACTGTCCTTTAAAACTGGATCTATGGCATTTTGTGAGGGTTACTTAAGGACATTATTTACCTGGATATAGATGGAGAACACTTGTAGCATCTTGTTCCCCATGAAAGTTGGTAAGGGTTTTCCCACTGAAATTATTTCAGCTTTGCTGAATAGCTGAAAAAATCCTTGAAGAGGATGGGGGATTTAAATGAAATGTCTTTTTTCTCCCCAGACAAATTGCTGTATTTTTTCTCTTTGGACTAAAATACATCCAGACATAGGCTTTCACTTACATGGGCTTGTAACAGCCATGCCTGGTACTAATTTGCCTCATGGGAGTTGTAGTTTAGGTCCCATTTTGTGTCCTGGCTTTGATTCCCCAGGGGAGAACCTCCGACTGGGCTGGCTGTGAGACATATGGGGGCTATATGGGACAATACATAGCAATGCAGAAATGCAGCTCAGTAAAATACTTAGTCTTGCTTTGACCCAATGAAAAAGTGTCTTCAGCTCTCCATCCCAAAGTAGGGGAAAACAAGCTACTGAAATAGCAGAATTTCCCACCACATCCAAGCTCTGTTTTTCATTTGTGCCGATTCCCAGTCTATGCCCAAAGGTGCTGCACCTTGTTGATCCTTCTTTTTTAGGTACAATATTAATTACATTTCATCTTCAGGGCGAAGAGGGATGCATACTCTGGAGGTTAAGGAGGGTGGAGTGAGAAATTATGCTGGGTGTTTACATTCATAAGTGTTCAAGCACAAGGTCTCACAGAAATAACTTGCAGTCTGCAGTGCCCAATGAACAGAAAACAGAAATTAGGGTCCTAATTAGTTATTAGGAGAAGACTTTCTAATTGACTTAATTAGTAGAATATCAGGTGTAAGTCAATTCTGTGCTGAAGTCTCAAACCTCTTGATAGATACAGTGAGAACTATTTGAATTTCAAAGTGACTTTCAAGTTATTTTAAACTGAAATACGTGTGTCTATATGTAAGGAGAATATTATATTTAAAATATTTTTCATAACTGACAGCTCCTAGGATTTCCAGATGCCACTGTTTCTTAGTGGGTTGTACAATTCTGGTTGGGTTTTGGTTTGGTTTGGTTTTTTTAGGAGGTGGCCAGACAAAAAGAGGTGTGCACCAAGTGCTACTCACTGAATAGAGATGCTGAAAATGTTAAAGAGATTTCCTGAAAGCTGCCTGAGATTAACTTTATAATGGGTTCTTTAGGTTAAAAATATAATAACAAATGCAGGTTTTAAATAAACCTTGCTTTTATGGTTAAAATAATTTATCCTCACATCTTACAGAACACTGGCTCCATCCAGCTTTGGATATTAAAGAAATAAAGTTCAAAGATTCATTATTAAATATTAAAAAATTCACATCTTTGGATCAAGAGCATCTAGAATTTGTCAGCAGGAACAATGCTATTAACCAAGTCAGGCTGCTACCAGTTCTCATGCCAACCACTTATGTCCAAGCAATATTGTGTGCTGAATGCTGTCCACATGCACGGGAGGACGCTGGTCCTTTCCTTAAAATCTTGGCAGTCCCTGGAAAAGAAAGCAGCATATTATTTGCTGAAGGCTGAATAGGCCCTTCAAACATCTGCATGCTGTTAAACAGAACAGAAAATAATAATAGCTATAAAAATAATGAGCTGTAGCTTCCTCCATACCTGTCTTTTTCTCCGTATCTCCATAGACAGGCCCCCTTCCCCTGTCACAGGCTTAAAGATCAACCCCTTCAGTTGAGAGAGCTAGCAACACACTTGGGTTTGTATCACAGCAGAGAAGAAAGAGCAGCTTGCTAATCGCTCTGCTTTGGACTGCAGTCACTGCGGCCTGGCTAAGATCTTCTGCTGCATTTCTTCATCTCAGGAGGAGGAACAGCACCTGGTTCCCTGCATCCAAGCGCAGTCCCAGCTGCCGCTTTCCTGCTCTGTCCACAGACGTTTCTGTGCCAGTAGGACTGACAGCGATGGCCTTCTAATGACAGCGTTTCCCCATGTGCCTCATATGTTCTGCCCAGTAAACCTTTTGGAACAGTAAGATGGATTCAGCCCATTTGTGACAGAAGGGAGGATCGAACGGGGGACCTGGTGTGGACAAAAGAAGCAAGAACCAAGAGCTCAAGTGGCAGCCTGTTTGATATCTGGGTGAAAAGCCTACACTGTACAGCATGATTTTATTTAGGTTGGGCAGGGTGATTTCAATCACGCAGCTGTCTTGCCACTGTCACAAGGATGCAGTGTGGATGAGTGCCTACCCAGCCCCGAAATCCACCTGTACCACCTTCTGTAGCACCCAAGAATCCTTGATGCAAAACCTTAGCAGTTGAGAAAAAAGGAGGTGTGGGGTGCGTCCCCAGAGGTCAGGCAGCATTTCGGAGACAGACACGGTGCCGTGCCCCTGAGTCCCACGCAGTTTCTCTTGCCGCTGCCGCAGCTCCCAACAGCAGAGCAGGGCTGGTTCCTGCATGCATGGGGAGAGCTGTGGGGAGCTGCTGGACTGCTAGCTCTGATCACACCCCCAGGGCTACGTGACAAGTGGCATCTTTTACCACATTATTAGATACAGTGGCCAATAATTTGACAGGAAAAAAATAGATTTTTCTTCTCACAAACTTGGCATGAGCAGCCTGGACATTCACAAACCATTATCCTCATGCCTTTCTTGGTGGAGAATTTATTGGGAACTTCCCCTTCTTCCCTCACTGATAAACCAGCTCTAGCACTGCCCATCCACAGCTGTACTGCTGCTAATGAGAACAAGGCAGCCAAATTCGAAATGGGTTAATTTAGCTAAATCTTTTTTTTTTTTTTTAAAACTTGGTTTTGTTCTAAAGCAGGTGCTGTTATCTCCTGAGGACTTTATGGAGATGTGCTGTGGTGATTCAAGGCAGGACTAGTTTCAGCTGCCTGCTGTGCCCTCTCTGGGAGTCCAGGAACTGGAGGGAGACTGGGAAGGTGAGCAGTACTTTGGAAGCTCCACTCAGGGCAGTGGGTTTTGCCTAACTCGGGGAATTACAAGTTAGAATTTCTGGGAGTCAGCTGTGAAACAGAAAGGCACCCATGAGATCTGGCTGATTTATAAAGAGAAGTTCTGGAGAACTCAGGGACATCATCCCGTTGTCCAGGAAGATGGAGTATTTTACAGGATGCATTCTATGCTCTGGCAAAAGAGAACTTGTGAAGCATTGCTTAGATACTTAGACACAAAGCACAGAAAGCCAAAGCTCAGCTGGAGATAAAGCCAGCGATGGGCATTAAGGAAATGGGTGGTTATGTGGGTGAGGAGAGCGTGGTAGAGATGTCTTGACTGTAGTGAGGGTGCCTTATAGTGTCTCCTACACCATCATCATTTGGAAGGTGAGGAAGTATGGGGGTGAATAAAAGGATTGCTGGGAAAACTGGATGGACTGCCAGGCCCAAAGGATAGCGATCAGCAGCTCATCACCTGACTTGTGTCTGGTAATGGGTAGCCCAGGAGTCAGTATCTGGACCAATACTGTTCACCAGCTTTAGCAGTGACCTGGAGGAGAACACAGAGTACACCTTCAGCATCAATGTAGGTTACACAAAGAGTGGTAGAGCCTCGATCCAGAAAGACCTCAATAACCTCAAGAATACTATAACCAAAGACCTGTTGTGGGACTTCAGTAGGGACTCATGAAGTTCCACAGTGGGACAGAATTGCCCTATGTATCAGCCACTGCCAATTTTGCTGGTTAGAGTGGTGCCCAATTGAATATGAGCTGACAGGGCACTCTCACTGCAGTGAGACAAACTGAACCGTGGATCACATTAGGAAGAACATGGCTGGCAGACCATAGTAAATTCCTATCCCCTCCTGCTCACTGCCACTGTGCTCATGCCTGGAACAGAATGTCCACAGAAGGATGTGGAGAAACTGATGAGGGTCCAGAAGAAGCCTACTGGCTAGTAAGGGGTCTCTGTCATATGAAGAGAGATTAAAAGAGACAGCATGCTTAATCTAGCAAGGAGGAGGCTAATATATCTAACAGCTGCCCACAAGTACCTGAAAGACAGAGCCAAACTATTCACAATAGTGATTGACCCAAACAGTGAGTGCCTGCCTGCAGTATGCTGTATCTGTACTGATCTCCCATCTCCTGGGCAGACCTTGAACCTATGTTATAGCTTTGTCTCTGGCCCTATCTCTTCACCAGGCTTTCTGGATGGACCCTGGAGCTGTTCTGTCACATCACCTGGTATGGGGCTGTTAATGGATAGTGTCCAGCTCATGTGGGACTTTGCATGGGGCGGATGAGTGCAGTGCCTGTGCTATAGTCACCCTCAGCTCCTGGCTTGTCCAGCTCTGGGGGTGTTTTTTTCCCCTACCCCTTCTTGTGCTTTGATGTTTCATGGACCTCTGTTTTCAAGGCCAGAAGTGACCAATTATATTATAAACACAGACCTTTCCTTCAACTTTTACCTGGTTGAAACTTTGACACTAGGAGCCTTTGATTGATTGAATGTATCTAACAGGAAAGCACATGCTCTTTGGAATTTCTTTGCTTCAGCTACTCCCCCTAGTCAATTCTAAGGCAATGGTCAAATCATGTTGGATTCGTTTTTGGAAGTTTAAAGACTTTTACTTAAGGAAATTACACAATATTTTGTATTTGAAATTTTATTGCAAGACTTCTGCTTGTTTTAACTCTTGCACCATCATTTTTTGTGGTCAAAACCCATACATACAAACTTCTTTGTAGCTGTTGTGGCAGTTCAGCACAGAGCATTGCAAACAGTCCTTGCTCTTTGACCAAAATGAATTTGGATGCCTGGAATTTGTTTAAATGTAACATTAACACTTTGGCTGCTGATCAAAGATGTTTAAAAGAGGAGAAAATCTGCAAATTTCCAAAGCAGAATCAATCTGCTCTGAGTGAATTATCATTTTGATGTCATGAAGCACTGATGCCTGAAAAAAATCACTTTTCTTTCATATGTGTTCCAGAAAGCCAGAAGAGAGACAAGCACAGAGACAAATGAAGAAACAATCACTCCTCCAGTAAGATATCCATGTCCTGCAACCTGCCTATCTATCCCCCACTACAAATATCTTTAAAAATGATTCAATGCAGGGACTCGGCATTGGTGAGGGCACACCTCAAGTACAGTGTCCAGGTCTGGGCTCCTCACCATAAGAAGGACATTGAGATCCTCGAGTGAGTCCAGAGAAGGGCAACCAGGCTGGTGAAGGGGCTGGAGGGCAAATCCTGTAAGGAGTGACTGAGGGAGCTGCGGGTGTTTAGCCTGGAGAAGAGGAGGCTGAGGGGAGACCTTATCACTGCCTACAACTACCTGAAAGGAGGTTGTAGAGAGGCGGGCGATGGTCTCTTCAGCCAGGTGACAGGAGATAGGACAAGGGGAAATGGCACAAAGCTGTGCCAGGGCAGGGTCAGATTGGATGTTAGAAAAAGTTCTTCACTGAAAGAGTTGTCAGGGCCTGGAACAGGCTGCCCAGGGAGGGGGTTGAGTCACCGTCCCTGGATGTGTTTAAAAGAAGGGTAAATCAGGTACTTAGGGATATGGTTTAGTTTAGGACAGGACCAGTTGAACTCGGTGATGTTAAAGGTCTTTTCCAACCTTGTGATTCTGTGATTCTGTGACAGAGCCCAGGACAAGCAGCCCAATGTTCCTCTCTCTTCATGAAGTTTTGCTTTAAAAGCTGTTGCCCTTGTCTTTCATAGTGACTTGCAGTGTGATGTGCCAGATACCAGCCTTGTGTGGATGGCAGGGCAGTGGACCGATGTCTTCTGTAGGAGCACAACCTTGGGAAGCTCAGTTGCCCTCAAGTCTTTTGCAGCTTGCTCTCTCAGACCTGTACCAACTCTGTCTTATTTACATGGGATTTGGAAGTGTCATTGTTATCCTCAAGTCTGGAGTGTTTATTTCCATGCCACATCAGCACTGTGAGCAGAAATTCATCCCATCTTTCTTTCTAATTTTTGCTTTCTGTAGAGTGTGTTGCCCTTCTGACAGCAAAACCAACTCGGTGATCCCCCAAATCCCTGGTCTGTGAGAGTAGAAGAGCAGGATGGTCTTTATCTTTGCAGTAAGTAATTCCTAATCTGCAGTATGTATCCTTGCAGTAAGTTACCCAGGGTACAGAGAAGGCTGAGGTACTCAGTGAATTTTTTTTGCCTTAGTCTTCACCAGCAAGGGCTCTAGCTACACTGCCCAGGTCACAGAAGGCAAAGGCAGGGACTGGGACAATGAGGAACTGCCCATTGTAGGAGAAGAGCAGGTTTGAGAACTGGATAAGCTTTGAGGTCCCTTCCAATCTAAACCATTCCCTGGTTCTATGATTCCAAGACTTCACTAGGAGATAGCACTATTGGCAATGGATTGACTCCCCCATGTCTTTTTTCCTCACATAGGCATAGCAGGCCGCCGGCTGAGGACTGCTTTGCAGGGGTCCATCTCCACACTGGCCACCCTCGGGGGGTGTTACAAGCCAAGGAGAGTGATGCAAAGGCTTCTTGGTTTTGGAGGGGAAGACCCTTTCTTTGGGGCTTTCATCTGTGTATTTGGACAGTTAAGCATCCAGGCAGCCTCATCTGGCAGCGCTGTGTCTTAATATGTTATGTGCCTGGTAGAATTCTTGGAAAGACCAACATCACGTTTAAGCACTTTGATTCACCATTTCCCAGGGTGACGCAGATGCTTTGACAGCTCACTGGCTGTCAGAAGGCTCGATAAAAGCCGGGACTTGGGCTCCCAAGGTTTTGTCTATTTTTTAAAATTTATTTTTGTAAATTTAAAATTTTTTTTTCCTTTTTTTTTTTTTTTCCGAAATTAATTTTTAAACTCTAATTTACTCGCCAGAGTCCCTCTTCGCCGGCGGCGGCTGCCCCTCCCGCGGCGCCAGGTGGCGCCATGCCGGCGTGCTCCGCCGGGCGGGCGGCGGGCGCGGGGCCCTCTGCCGAGTCCTGAGGCGGTCGTCCGCCGAGCGCACGGCTGGTGCCCGTGGCCTGCGCCCGGCCGCGCCAGCCAGCTCTGGCGGCGGCGAGGGCTTGCGCAGGATTCGTTATGGAATCATAGAATGCGTTAGATGGGAAGGGACCTTTAGAGGTCATCTAGTAACAACCCCCTGCGGTAAGCAGGGACATCTTCACTAGATCAGGTTGTCAAGCGCCCCATCCAGNTCTGCCGAGTCCTGAGGCGGTCGTCCGCCGAGCGCACGGCTGGTGCCCGTGGCCTGCGCCCGGCCGCGCCAGCCAGCTCTGGCGGCGGCGAGGGCTTGCGCAGGATTCGTTATGGAATCATAGAATGCGTTAGATGGGAAGGGACCTTTAGAGGTCATCTAGTCCAACCCCCCTGCGGTAAGCAGGGACATCTTCACTAGATCAGGTTGCTCAGAGCCCCATCAAGCCTGACCTTGTATACCTCCAGGGATGGGGCCGCCACTAAGTCTCTGGGCAGCCTGTTCCCGTGATCTACCACCCGGATATTGAAGAACGTTTTCCTAATATCCAACCTAAATCTACCCTTTTCCTCCTATTGATACATGTCCTCATGAACAGTTCTTCCCCAGTTATCCCAACAGAGCGGGGAGAGGGGGCTAGGTGAGGTTCCCCCCGACTCCCGGGCTGTGCAGCCCGGTGCTGGCTCAGAGAAGGTGAAGTGCCAGTAAGAGGCATTTGAAGCCATGGTTGTTTTTAGGGAAGGAGGCAGGATCTGGGGCTGTCGGTCACTTGTGAGTGTAAGCTGCTGCTTTTCAGCTGGAGATCCACAGAGAACTGGATCATGGCAGTTCAAAACCAGCAACAAATGTGTGGGAGTTGTCTGGTGGGTCTGCTTTGGAAGGACAGACTTTGCCTTTGATGCTACGTGTTATTCGGAAAGAGGAGAGAAAGGGGAGGACAACTGCTTTTAGTTTGTTCTTTTTTTAACTGGAGAGGAAAAATTCACCTTGTTTTATGTGTACATATACTTGCAGTCTGCTTTTTCAGCCCCTCTGCTCCTGCTCTCACACACTGTGGTGGTGGCTGCCATTACTTGCTGTCTGTTCAGGGCTTGTGCTCTCCTGCTTTGGTAAGATTGTAGTTTAAAGCCTTACACCACAGATTTACCAAAATCAAATGTCCTTCCTCAAACGGCTCTCCTAGGCGGCTCAATCAAGCTGGAGCAGTTGATCAGCCACCAAAATGTAAGGGACCTTCCGTGTACAATGGTGGAGGAGAGAAGCCATGTGGAAGAGCAGGCCTAGAGGGGCTTGTGCAGTTCCTTCATTGTGACATCTGGTCTTCCCTCATCTTTGCCACAGGCTGGTGGAGCGCTGCTGCAGGGACGTGAAGTGTCCCACGTCTGACTGTTTCAGAACAGTTTGATCTTGTTCTGAAGTGTTAATGGGATGCAATTGCCATTACTGTATAGAACCTGATGGGTATTTGCCTGAAGTAGGATGTCCAGTGGTGTGAAATGAGCGACGAATGCTGGTTTTTTCTTTGCTCTGACTGGTGGTTAGTGTCTGCCTATGCTCCAGTTTCACTGTCAGGCCAACTGGTGTCACTGTGACCAAGAGGAGCAGCCCACTCCTTGCCTTCCACTCCCCACTTGCTGGCACTACACATGGTGTGACTGCACAGTGAAACCTCCTCAGTCATCAGATCCAGCTGAGAGCAAGGGAAAAAAAAAAGGGGGGGGAAGGGATGTTAGTTTAAAGCAGGATCGATTCCCTACTCCAAACATTTGAATGAGCAAAACAGAGGACTTGGCCTGGGCACAGGAATAAACAGCACGGGCAAGGAGGGAACACAGTGTCCACATCAGCTAAAACCGCCACTGGAAAGTTGCGTGTCAAAAGATAACTGCGAGGGTGCCTGGCATGAAAGTTGTTGAGACATATTCACATCTAGGTATTGCTGGGCTTACCCAGTGAGCTACAAATGGATAGATATTCACAAAGTGGCTTTTTTCCTGAAATATATATGTACATAAAGAGAGAGGGAGAGGGTATGCAGGAAGGAAGTGAGGAAGGATGGAAGGGAGGAAGGAAAGGGAGGGAGGAAAGGAAGGAAGGAGAGGAATGAAGGAAAACACCCCAAAGCAAAAACCCCAGACATGTCAGTTTGTAAAATATTGCCATTCTATTTCTGGATTGTTTTTCTAGTGCTGCACCATTAAACAGAGAAGCCTTTTCCACTTCCCTTTCCCCTCTCTCCTTCCTGTGGCAATACGCAGATGGACCTTAAAGAGAGAGAGGGGAGAGGTGCCCTGTTGATTCTGGTGAAGATGTTGCTGTTGTTTTCTTTGTTACTAGATTACTTTGTTACAGATGTTTCTTGCCTTAACAAGGCACTGTATGGCCTGTTTAAACATTAGAGAAAGAGCACTTTTGCAGGCAGTGCTAAGTTCCGTTCGAGGCTCGAGATGTCTATCATGACATAGGTGCGTTGTGGTAGATACTTTAATAAAACTGGCATCCAAAGTCCAGCAACATCACAGTCCAGAATTCAGTTGGCTTCTGTTCCATTATAAACATATAATTTCCAAGATTCTCTAATGAGTGAAGGCTGGGGGGTGGGGGGTGGTGTGGTCGGCGGAAGGAGCGAGGCATATGTGTTATCTGCCTATCTTTTCTGTATGCAAAACAAAGGCATGCCCATTTGTTTCAGAAAAATAGTTCTCTAAAGATTGATATACAAGCCAGTGATTCACATGTAGGGAACACCTTTTGCAGGAGAGTAAGTGCTCTGTCTTGTGAGTGAAAATATAGATATTGTCCTGGTTTCAGCTGAGATAGAGTTCATTTTCTTTCTAGTAGCTGGTGTAGTGCTGGTTTTTGGATTTAAAATGAGAATAATGATGATAAGACACTGATGTTATTAATTGTTGCTAGGTAGTTGCAGTGTGTACACTAAGTTAAGAACGTTTCAGCTCCTCACACCCTGCCAGGTGCAGAAGAAGCTGGGAGAGCACAGCCAGGACAGCTGGTCCAGCCTGGCCAAAGGGATACTCTTGACCATAGAATGTCATGCTCCAGATGTAACTGGGGAAGGTTGGAAACAGACTGAGCGTTGAGGGTTTTTTTCATGTGTGGTGAGCAATTGTGTCTGTGCATCACTTGGGTTTGGGTTTTTAAAAATATATATATATTAATATATTTATATATTTATTGTTGTTGCTGTTATTCTCTTCCTGTTATCCTGTTAAGCTGTCTATCTCAAGCCACAAGGTTTTTTCGATTCTCCTCCCCATCCCCTTGTGTGGGGTGGGGTGAGCAAGCTGCTGCCTGGTGCCTAGTTTATGGGCTGGGGCTAAACCATGACAGTCCTTTCTGGTGCCCAACGTGGGGCACAAAGGATTGAGATAATGACAGATTTGACCAAAGCATGTTAAAACAAATGTATTATACCCATTTATTGTATTATTTAGTTGCCACCGGTCCACTGGTCATACTGTTGGTTTAGTTATTCTCAGAGTTGTGTTATGTAACACCTTGCTTGCTGTACATACAGGTTATCAGTGTTTATGTGTGGTTTGTCACCTCTGGGTGTTGGATTAGGGTTATCGCTCTGCTGTTTGGTGTACTGCTGGCTTATGGTATGATAAAACCAGTGTTAGTCAGACCAGCTTGGCATCGGCAGTCAGCGGCAGCTGAATCTGTGTTCAGCAGAGCGACAGTGATGGCTTCATCTCCATACTTTGGGATCCATCTGTTGGAAGTTGTTAATAATGACACTTTTTTTTTTACTTTTTCTCCTCAGAGAGCCAATATGTGAGGGAAAAACCTTCTTTTGCCTCCCTCTTCTTCTCCAGGCTTATTACAACAGGTCTTAAGAACATTGAACATCCTTGGGATGTCCAGACTAGCATGCTTCTATTGCTAGGTCTCATGAATGTGGTTCAGGTCTTGTTTAGGGTTAAACAGCTATTGAAGAACACCAGCCAACCAGATGCCAACTCTTGTGGCTTCTCCAGCCTCTGCAACAGGTACTGCAGTTGCTCAAACCCCAGCAATAGGGATTGTGGCTACTCCAACCCTGGTGATGTGCACTGTGGCTACTCAAGGTGGTAAGGACTGAACCACAGATCCAACTGAAACAGCTAAACCACAGAACCAAACCATACTGGTATCAGTTGTCCCTATACACAAGAAGAAATGGACACAAAAGTCAACTTGTTTACTGAAGGATGATGATGCAGGGCCATCACAAGAATAGGAGGAAGAGCTACAACCAGAGATAACCACTCTGTCCCTATGTCCCTGTCCCTGAGTGAGCTGCAAGATATGTGAAAAGATTTCAGTCATTGATTAGGTGAGCAACTTATCACCTGGCTGCTCTGATGCTGGGATAACAGGGACAGTAGCCTGGAATTAGAGGGTAAGGAAGCCAAGCAGCTGAGGTCCCTGTCCAGTGAAGGGATCAGTGATGAGGCAGTTGGGAAAGGGACACAAGCCCTCAGCCTCTGGAGGTGACTTGTCAGGAGTGAGGGGAAGATCCATGGACCACCATGGAGAGAAGTATCCAGTACTTAAGGGAATTAGCCACGCAGGAAATGGTTTATTATGACCCAGACAATGTGCAGTTACCCACAGATCCAGGTGAAGTCCAATGTGCCTGACCTGTGTGGTGGAGGTTTGTACAGAGCACATCACTGGTGGAAGCCAAATCTTTGGCAGTACCGGGCTGGAAAGATGAAGAGGCACCAGCTGTGAATGAAGTAGCTGGCTGGCTGGCAATGTGAAGAAAAATCTCTCTTCCTGTCTATGGGCTTGTGTCTCAGCTGTGGAAAGACTGTTTGAAAAATCCAAACACCTGTTTGAGAAACTGTCCTGGGAGGTCCAGCCACGCAACGAGGATACATTCAATTTCCCATTTGCATGGACCAGTATCTCACATACTAGGAGTAAGCGTTCCTCTGCTCAAGAGAGAGAGTACAGAGGGTATGCACCACGAGGATGGATGGGAAAATGTGCTGTGTCCCATGCCACCACACAGAAAACTATCCTGGGCCTTGAAATACAAGTCCTCTGGTGACATGGCACCCAAGAAAGAATTGAGCTGAACAATGGGACGTATTTCTGAAACACCCTCATGGACTATCTCCAGGCCAAAGAGCCACCTGGGCATTGAGTGGGTGTATTGTATCTCTTGTCATGCACCAGCCTCTGGAAAAATCAGATCATGCAATGGGCTGCCGAAGACTACACCAAGAGCAATGGGTGGTGGCCCCTTCAAACATTGGGATACACCTGGTTAGTTAACTCCAGGGGGTCTACCAATCAAGCTGGCCTGGCCCAATCAAAACTTCCACATACTATAGAAGGAGATAAAGTGACTGTGGTGTGTTTGAAGAGTATGTTGGAGAAGATAGTCTTGGTTAGCCCTGCTTCAGGCAAAGGCAAAACTATCCATGGGGTTGCTTTTGCTCAAGGACTTGGGTGCTTTTAGTGGGTGATGCAGAAGGATGGGGCAGTCCAGATATCTGATTTTGGGTGAGAACAGCCAACGGTTTAAGTTATATGATGTTAGATGTACATAATACAGCGTTTCATCGCTACTATGACTGTTACATACCATAACAACAGTATTACAGTAAAAATCACCCAGCCTAAGGAAGAATGAACTTTGAGGAGGCTGAGCAAAGCGCAGCGATGATGGAACTGGAACTGGCTTCAGCAGTTAGCACCCAGCAGCATCCTAGAGACCCACATTTTCAACCTGCAGACTGTGAGCATGGGCTGTGCCGGATACATCAGCTGCAAGCTCCAGATGCAGCATTCAACAATCCCACACCACACACCATTGTCTCCTGCCCTGCAAGGCTGTAATGACAGACGGAGCCCAGAGCCATGGACAAAATGAGCTCAACGGATATTTAGAGGGATGGCCTATAGACTAAGGGAATGATATCTGTATATATCAAAAGACAGGAAAAGTGATGATGATTAACTGGAGTGTCCTGGAAAGTATAGAACCTGGATATGACATAAATGGTATGGAATAAGGGGTGAATGCAGTCCTTGTTTCAGCCGAGATAGATTTAATTCTCTTTCTAGTAGCTGGTATAGAGCTGTGTTTTGGATTTAGTATGAGGATAATGTTGATAACACACGGATGGTTTTAGTTGCTGCTCAGTGGTTGTAGGATTTTTCAGCTTGTCACACCCTGCCAGATGCAGGAGAAGCTGGGAGAGCACAGCCAGGACAGCTGGCTCAGACCGGCCAAGGGGATATACCCAACCATGGAGCATCATGCTCCAGGTATAACTGGGGAAGCTGGCTGGGGGGTGGGATCACTGCTCAAAACCAGACTGGGCCTTGTAGGTTTTCTTCATATGTGGTGAGCAATAGCATTTGCACATCATTTGTTTTTATATTTATATATAGCACTCTTGTTGTTGCTGTTATTACTCTCTTCCTGTTATCCTATTAAACTGTCTTTATCTCATGCCACAAGGTTTTTTCCAGTCTTCTCCCCATCCCCTTGTTGGGGGGGGGGGGGGGGGGTGTAGGGATGAGCAAGTGGCTGCCTGGTGCTTAGCTACCTCCTGGGGTTGAACCATGATAAAGAGTTCATAAGGAGTGAAAGCCAACATTAGATTTTGGTTTTTAATCCAGGCAATGTTTTTTGCTGAGATTTTATTACAGTCATTTTTAGGTCGGGATCCTCTGTTTTCATGTTTGCAACATGGCAGCTGTGGCTGCCTGACATAGGAAAGAGGTCGCCTTGGGCAGACAGGGGTACCAGAGTGGGCACTGGTTTTGTGAATAGGAATACTGAGGATACAATGGTGTTGGCAGGTGGGAAACTGAGTATCGCTTGGCCAGAGTCATCAGTGCACTGGTAGGAAGAATCCAAGTCCAAATTAATTGGCTCATTTAAACAGTTAAGCAGAAGTTAAACCTTGAAAGCATTCACACTTACAGTCAATCACGTTTCTCATTTAGCAGTTGCATTTCTCCACAGGATGTTCCTGAAAGTTTGCAGGGAAATAGCTTTGGCTTTTATTTAGAGCTAATTTTTGCTAACAAAAATAACCTTTATGCTTTCCTCTTGCTTTGGCAGTAGTCTGGAAAATCTTGACTCCTGAGCACCAGATGGGTTAATGCAATAACATTTCTTAGCAAAACAGCTGATATTGGCCAGGTGCTACTCAGAGTAGTGCTGGATGCCAGTGACCCTCTCTCCTCATCTCAGCATTTTTGGATGGCTGTCATACAGCCCCAGAGGCCAAGCCGTAGAAGCTAATCCACTGCCCACGGCATCTCCTTCTTGGCAAGCTCCATGGGCATCTGCATAGGTGGCTCTGCATAGCTTTCCTCTCCATCACATGGCCAGGAACCTGGGGGCGTGGGGGGGATGACACCTGCTCTGCTGTTTTTCTTCTTTTCTTTTGGTTTTCTGGAGCCTCCTGAATAAACCAAGAGGCGTTTTCTTTATAAGGAATTGTCTGTACATCCCATATGTCCCCTCATTGTTCATGTTGGGACAATCTGCACTGGAACAGGATTTGGTTTCTGGCACCCCTGTCTCTCTCCCTGTATTCAAGCTGAAGTCATAACCCTCTACAGGCATCCTTGAGGTTGGTTACTCTAGAAGAAATTGTCTTTTAGAAGGCAGCTGTTTATAATTTCAGGTCTATGAGGGAATGAGCCACACATTTAAAGAAGAAATGCTGCTTGTGAGACCTTACCCTATTTGTTTGAAAGAAGCAAGGAAATTTTGGGGAAAATAAAACAACTGGAAGGCAGGGAGACATCACAAGAAGTGAGTAGGGAAAAGCTGCTTGGTGTCGCCAAATTTAGAAGGCTGGACCTAGCAAGGAATACTAAATGACTGCGTTTTGCACCATCCTGGGGCAGGAAACAGGATGAAACAGCTTCATGGTCCTTGCAATAAGCTGTGTAAATCATATGCTATATGAGGGGGGTTTAAAGAATATAAAAAAGAAGTGTCCCTCCCACTGTTGTCATTCAGCAGCAGGATGGCAGCATCCACCTTCCCTCCTCCTTCCCTGGACTCATCTTCTGCCAAACACCCTTCCTCCCCCCTTCTGAGGCTCAGCTACCCTGATTGCCACAGGTAATCCTCAGATCCTCCCAATCCATACGATGAGGTGATGCATGGCAGAGGTTGTTGGGGTTGTGTGCTTAATGGTTTTTATCTGCTGCTCTTTGCTGCTTAGTGGGTGTTCCTGCTGGCTTTCCAGTGTTCCTGCCCTGGTGTGGGACTTTTCATGGGCTGCGGTCCCTCAGGGGTGCTCCTGACACAGTGTGAGTTGCCTTCTAGAACAGAGCCTCTCCGTGCCCCCAACGCTGTCTTCCCCCATATTCTCCTAATGCTCCTCCTCACATACCTCCTCCCATGTCTTCTCCATGCTTCCCTGGCATCTCTTCACCTGTCTCCATAAACATCTCCTCACTTAACTCCTTTCCTAAAGGCTGCTACCTATGCTTAGAAAGGTTTTGAGTGGAGGCACCGCATGCTCCTTTGGTTGGAGTTTTGGCTCACTGTGGGCTGGTGCCATCTGTTCCAAAGCCACAGGAGACACCTCTGACTGGCTTAGGGCAGTCATGGCCTCCTTCCACACAGGTCACCCCACAGCCCCTGCCAGTTTTGCCCGGCATGCCTCCTATTCCCAAACCCTGCCAGTTTTGCCCCTTTTTGTCTCTGCCCAACAACCTGCCCATGTCCTGCAGTGGGCTGCTGTCTTCTGTCTCTAGCTTATCCCAGGTTTTCCTTGGAAGGAATGCTACTTTTAAAGTACTGGTGGTTATCTGGCATGACTTGCATACTGGCAAATGTCTGGGCTTTTTCCCCAATTAAACCCTTGTTCCTGGAATCACACGATTAAACTTCCACTATATGTTTAACATAAACTCATAACCTTTGTGCCTAAAGAGAAATATCTTGACAATGTCAACTGCAGAAGGCAAATGAAAAAAGAAATATTATGGGAATTATTTTTGTTTCTTAGGTTTTGGAAGCCAATTCATAATGTGTAAGCCCTGAGGGTCTGCAATACCATGGAAGGAGCTGCTTCTCTGCCAGGTCCATATCTACGAAACTCTAATAACCTCTGTAACTCTTTTGTGTTACATCCCTACCAAATATGTTAGTTTACATTTCAGCACATTTTTGCCTGCTTAGGTCACAGCCTGCATTGCTCTACAAACTACTAGCTGAACGGATGACATGCATAGGGGTAAGAATAGATGTGCTGCAAAACATGGTCTGCAGCAAAGAAGAAAAGCATGGATTTGAAAGAAAAACTGTCACTACCCTAGCCCCTTATAGAGAGTATTGTGGGAAATGAAACTCTCAGAATCTCCAAAAGTATGAGGTCTTCATTCTGAGTCTCTTCAGCAAGACATATTTCTTAAATACCTCACTCAGTGTTCTCCCTCATAACGCTGTCTTCCCCTCCCCTTAGCAGCTTCAAACATTTCTTAATATGCTTGTCAAGCGTAGCTCAGCTTCACCTCATTCAGGGAGATAGCACTCCTTGCAGTCCTGCAGCTTAGTAACTGCAAGGCAGCCAAACCTGTCATCTTTCAATGCTAAAAGCTATTTACATCAGAAACCATTGATCAAGAAACTAATTTCCATTCCAGGGGTGACCACAGCTACACTTTAGGCTTCCTGCAGGCACGGAAAGGGGCGTTTAAAGTCAATGTTATGCCTTTGAGATTTTGGACACCTCTTGGAGCCTTGGCCACCCAAACAGTGTGCACCCAAAGTTTACATGCTGTAGCAGCATATCTGACTGGAGCAGTGTTTAAAGGAGGAGACACCTACCAGGCTGCTTGCTACTGCTCCTATTTGCTGGAGTGAAAAGCACGGTAGCTCAGCTTGGGGGCTTGCAGGAGGATGTCAGCACGAGGGTAAGTCTTCATAAATGTACATGATGTTGTCAGATTTTCTCTGCTCTTCCTCGGGGGGGGTGTTGTTGTGTCTGTATCTGTGGAAGCAGCCTCCAGACAGAGGAGGGTTTGCTTTCCTTTATCCAGTATTTAAAACCAACCTGAAGGGATATTTACTTGTGATAGCCACAGGGGTGTGGCGGCCTCACCTTCTGTTTCTCTTAGGTTCCTTGGTCTCTGTATGCCTTCAAATGGCAACGTGACCCTTCCCTTGGATGGGAGGGGAGATTTGGACTGATAGGTGTGAAGGCTTGGAGAAGGGCAGCTGGATCAGGATTCAGCTGAGCAGCTGCAAGACCACTTTGAACCAGTTTCAGTGCATGCCCCCCACCCAGTGAGGTACATCTATGTAGTTCATTTGGATGTGTACAGGGGGAAGCCTAGCTTGAAGCTTAAGCCCGGAGCTGTGTGCAAGTAAGCGAGGTGTGCTTTTGAAGGGTGGAGAAACCACCTTAAGAGGTTTTGTAGAAGAATGTAGGTGTCCAGGGCTAAATTTGCCATTCCTGATCAAGGCCAAATGCATTCTAATATGTTCTTAAAATGGAGCTGTTTGATTTGTCATGCTTTAATGAATTTGTGTGTCCTCAGTCTGCCATGAAGTGACTTAAAACTGGTACAGTCTTTAGGTACAAAACAAGAACTAAAAGAAGAGGAAAAACAATCCCAATAGATTATGTCTGCCTTAGTCTTTAGTTGGTCAGGAATTATTTCCTCTTCTTAGTAGGTGTGGTCCTTTACAAAAACAGCAGGAAAAAAAGCTGCTCAAATATGAAGACTGAAGGGGGCCATATTCTCCTGAGTATTATTTGCCCTGACAAACAGATCATTGGTTCCAGCTTCTGGAGTCAATTAAATATGGAAAACAAGCTGGGTGCTCATATGAACCAGTATGCAAGGGCATGCTCTGGAAACTTGGGGACGTTGAAGTCAGTTTCACAACTTCTCAAGCCCTGATTCCTGGTTTCCAAGCATGGGGGATTGCTGCTGTGGATGAAGTTTTGACCCTTGAAGCGTGAGCAAGTCATGTCCTGGGGGGCTCAGTGATGAGGCATGTCTTGCTTGTGCAGCAAATTGGAAGCCCAGAAGCTCTGTATTCCCAAATTATGGGGGGAGGGGGGGGGCAGAGAGGTGTCCCCATGTTGTTAATTATTTTTTAACTCCTTGATAGCTATGAAAGCAGTGGTTTCTACCCCTCACTCCTTCCACCCAGACCTTGCAGCAACATGATGTTATTTTCTCCCCAGTCTGGGACTCAGCTGCAGATGTCACCTGGCTGCTCCACGTTCTTGCCAACGTCCAAGCAGTAGTCATCAGAGGAGAACTTTATTTCCAGGGGCGGTTAAGTGACTAACCCAAGATCAAACAGTGGGGCAGTGCTGGAGTCAGGAACTGAAATCAGGTCTTCTGACTCAAGTTTCTCTTGGCTGCAGTCTCTGGGTTACATGGCAGAACTCATTTTCACTGTAACTTTCAGTGGCTGCTGAGACAAAACTTCATTTTCTTTCCCCAAGATACCATATCTGTGTCATCCTGTTCTCTGCCTGCTAGGAAGCAGCTTCTTAGCATCTGACTTTAAAAAGGGAAGGCGAGCAGGAGAAGTTTCTAAGTGGTTGCACTCTTTTGATCGATGGGAGAGGTGAGCCAGAGTGTGTTCCAGTGACCTTCTGCTATATAAAAGCTTGGCCTGCCTGACAGGACTTCTGGCTGCTGAGTAGCTGTGAGTCACAGCCCTTACCGCTTGGATTCAATGAGGAGTTTTACATCAGACGCTGCGGAAACGAGGTGGCCTCTCAAATATTTGCATTGCTTGGCAAGCTAGGGTAAACGGGGGTGGATTCAGGAAGTTCTGGCAAGGGCAAGCACAGCTGGTGTTAAGGTCTTTGCAGGGCTCCTTTGTGTGTGTGTGTGTGTTTGTAGGAAAATAGTGAGGCCCCTTGATTTTTTTCCAGCCAGGGTTCCTGGGAAAGGATGAGTAATCTGGAGATTTCCTGTGACTTTTGCAGTGAAGAAAAAAAGAAAAAACCAACACATTGCCTTCTGAAGGAATCTTCTTGGGTCTTCCACCATCCCAGTTTTCCCCTGAGCAGCACAGAAAGCCTCTCTGCAATCAGTGCCACTTTATCGCTGCTCATCGACCGGTGGATACTGCTCAAGAGCAACACGGGCTGTGCCGTGCAAATACTGTTCTCTCCCCTTCTTTGCCCAGGAAGCCTAGGATCCGAACCGTACCAGTCCTGTTGCCTCCTTGGGCATGTGCTTCATGAACTAAACTCTGTGTAAGGTGCAGGTACCAGTGGTCAAGGTGTGTCTGGCCAAGGATGCTGGAAGCATTTCCCTTTCATGGGATGAAGGGGTTGACAGCAGCCCTGAGGAGGACTTGGGGGCAGCTGATCGATGACAAGCTCAACGTGAGCCAGCAGTGTGTGATAGCAGCTCAGAAGGCAAACCATGTCCTGGGCTGCATCAAGAACAGCGTGGCCAGAAGGTCAAGGGTGGTGATTCTGCCTCTCTGCTCTTATGAGACCCCACCTGGAGTCCTGCATCCAGTTCTGGGGTCCCCAGTATAGGAAAGACATAGAGCTGTGGGAGTGAGTTCAGAGGAGGACCACCAAGATGATCAGGGGGCTGGAGCACTTCTCCTGTGAAGACAGGCTGGGAGAGTTGGGCTTGTTCAGGCTGGAGAAGGCTCTGTAGAGACCTAATTGCAGCCTACCAATACTTAAAGGGGTCATACAGGAAAGTGGGAGAGGGACTGTTCATCAGGAGGTGTAGTGATAGGAGAAGGGGAATGGCTTCAAGCTGATAGAGGGTGGGTTTATCTTACACATTAGGAAAAAAATCTTTACTATGAGGGTGCTGAGACTCTGCAACAGTGGAGAAAACTTTGTGGAAGCCCCATCCCTGGAAGTGTTTAGGGCCAGGTTGGATGAGGGTTTGGGCAATCTGATCTAGTGAAGGTGTCCCTGTCCATGGCAGGAGGGTCATAACTAGATGATCTTTGAGGTCCCTTCCAACCCAAAGCATTCTGTGATTCTGTGACCCTGTTATTCATGTCTGAGAGCATCAGCTCTGTGAGGGAGGGAGTACACAGCCACTGAGCGTTGTGCACAGCAGCTGGACTGGCTGGGTGCAGGTTCATGACTGAGTCAGCTGGGTGCTGCTGCAGTGCAAACTAGTAAATAGTAATGACAGAAGAGATGTGGGGGTTTCCTGTTGGCTGAGGAAGAAAGGAGTGAGGTACCTCAACTCTGAGGTTATTGCGACTTACTATTTAACTTGCAGTACTGCCTGCAGGCTGCCTTCAGGGACAAGGGCTCTGTTGCACAAGGCACATGGATGCAGCAAAGGCAGAGCCGTTCCCCACCCGGAAAAAGGGCGTCTCCAACTGAGCTGGGCTGTTTGAGCTCTTTCAGAGCAGGGATACAGAGAGGATACAGAAGCTGGAGGGTTGAGCGAGGGATGTTTCAACTGAGAGCTGTGCATAGGCGGTTTAGGCATCAGGTATATATACCCAAGGGACCTGCTCCTATTATTTCTAGGTGCTCATCACCATTATTTAGCCACAACTTTCTCTAAATACTATTTCTTGATGTGTGCTTAGCCAATTCATGTTCCGAGTGCTTCACAAATATTATGTAATTAGGAAAATAACTCTCTATTTGCACAGGCAATTGCACAACCACATGTTCAGAATCCATCCCCTGGAAACGTAGCCTTGACTGAAATTTCCTTATCTGCTTTTAACTCTCCCAGCTGCTGGTCCAGAAGTGATTGTTAATCCCCCCCCAACCCCACAACTGACTGTGAGGATGGTAATAAAAGAACTACAGCCTGGGCAGATGAACTGCTTGCCTCTGCAGCTGGCAGGGTGAGGGCTGGCAGAGAGTACCTGTGTTGGATTCCAGTGTCCCTTTGCTATATATGCTAGCTTTTAGTAGAAGCAAATCAGTGCAAACCAAACAAATGTGTGTGTGTGTGTCCCCAGTGCCTGAGCTGCCATGTCTGGCGATAGACCCGAGAGCTCAGGAGCGCAACCCACGTCGGGGCCTCACTTTCCCACAAGCCTCAGCGTTGTGCCAGAACGGTGCCGGGGAAGGATGTATCCCTCCAACTGCCTCTGCAAGGTGTGGGCCATTGGCACAGAGCTCAACATTTGTCTCCCTACCTAAATCCGGGGTATTTTTGTTTGTTGCTCACCCCCTCGCCACCCCCCCC
>VZTU01009847.1:4750-61596 GCA_013400835.1 Zapornia atra
CCCCCCATGATGTGGTTATCATCAAAAGCAGTTGATGCATTTCAGTAAAATCAAGTTCCAGGAGTATGTTAAAACAGTTGACTGGAGGGGATGAGGATTGGGCTTACTTTTTAAATTCCAGTTGGGGAGCAAAGTAGGAATCAATATATTATGAATGAAGTTTATTATCAGAATTGTTTTTAACACATTTTATTGTTAGCCAAGTAATAGTCTGATAACAAGCAAACTTGGATTGAGATTGCTCTGTCCAATTACGTTTAGGTACAAGAGTATCCAAGTCCAGAGTTGCTTTGGGGGCCACTGGTGCAAGACACTCTTGGTTTAAGGCTACTGTGAGAAGACTGGTTTTCATTTTACTGCTTACATTCGTCATGGTGCCTGTAACCTTACAGAGGAGAATAGTGACATTACGATGCCCAAGCACAGTTGTGGAACATGTACATAGATTTTGCAGGTCACATGCTTTTTAGTGGCTTCAGTTGATCAGGTCGATCAAATAGTGCTGCTTATTTGCCTTTGGTTTTGTTGAGTTTCCACACACGTTACATGGGAAACTCTCATAGATTTTTCTGGGTAGTCATCACGTTTGAGTGCCTCCCTAAAGTGCCTGCACATTAACACAAACAGTATGGGAGCAAGTGGGTGGAATTGGAGGTCTGCATGCAGTTGCAGGAATATGATCTTGTTGGGATGGTGCGTAGGTGGTAGGACAGCTCACAGCACCAGAGTGTTGCAGTGGATGAATACAGGCTCTTCTGGAAGAACTAGCTGGACAGCAAGGGGGGAAGTCGCCCTTTATGTGGGATTGCAGCAAGAATGCACAGAGCTTTGCTGTGGAGCCACTTGGGAGCTTATGGATCAGGGTTAGTAGGCAGACCAATGAGGGATGTGTTGTGGGTGTCTCCTACAAACTACCTGATCAGTAAGAAGCTGAGGTCTCCCTCAGATAATTGGAAGGAGCCTCATATTCACAGGTTCTGGTCCTCATGAGGGACATTAACCACCCGATACCTGCTGGAGGGACAAAATCAGCAAGGCACAAGCAATCTAGGAGGCTTCTGGTACTTGTTGATGACAAATTCCTGATGCGAAATGTTTAAGAGTTGGCATGGAGAAGTTCTCCTGCTGGACTTCACACCTGCAAACATGTGAGATGTGAAGGTCTGGGCAGCCTTTTCTACAGTAACCATGGGATGATGGATTTCAGGATTATGAAGGGGAAAGGCTGGTCAAATAGCAGGATATCAGCCTTGGACTTCAGGAGAGCAGGCTTTGGGTTCTTTAGGGATCTGCGTGGAAGAATCCCTTGAGGTATGGCCCTAGAGAGGAATCCAGGAGAGCTGGTCATTTTTAAACATATGCAGGGTAAAATTGGTATATTTTCACTTCAAAAATTACATTCTCAAGAGGAAGGGTGGAAAGAAGGACAGACAGTTACAGAAAAAGGGAGTATACCGCAATGTGAGTTCTGTGTGTGCTTCCATTGCAACCATTGTTGAATGCGTGGTATTAATTTTTCAGTCACAAAAAAACTTCAGAGTCCTCCTCTGGTTTGTCATTTTGAGGCAGTGGGGCTCTCCTTGCTGTGTTACTCTCAATGAAGTAGTGTGTAGTTCACCATGATCAGTCTCATGTTCCATGCAGTAACAGCAGTTTTGGCAAATATAAGGCACTGAAATTGACAGACTGAAAAGCTGAAACACATAGGAAAGTCTGAACCTTTTCGGCTTGAAGGAATGGAAGCTATGCTGCTTTTTTGTTATCTTTTGGAAGTAGATGTGACAGGTTTATCTAAGATTAGACTGCATTGTCAATACAGAAGTAGGAAAGAATTCATGAGGCTTCCCCCTAAAATTAAGGGTGGGTAGATAAAAGCAGATTCGTTTGCTATTTGTTGTGCAATTTTGAAAAACCTAATTGTATAAAAATTTCTAAGTATATGAAGGGTTGACTACTAAGAGACAGAGCTTACTATGATTTTCCTCTTCTTATCTCTAACTCTTCACTGCAAACTGCTAGTAGCATAGGCAAGAACAGATTTGCTTGGGGGTGTAAGTTACGCACTTTGTCATTTTTCAAGCAGACTTTACCCAAGTATGTCAAGTATTGCCTGTTGTTAAGTGGTGTGGTGAATTTGCCTGACTTTAATTTGCATTTCAGAATTCTTTTAGGCAGAACAATGAAAACTTGCAAAATTTACACCATTACTGGTGTACCTTTTTAGTTAAATGTGTTGATTAAAAAATACCTCACAGTACCAATTAGTGGACATACCTTTGAGACTGGCAGTCCCCAAAGAACTGGATGCTGTGGCTTGATGATACAGATTCCAATTAATGCAGGGAACACACTATTTTTATTTCTTTTTTCTACTTGAAGTATGTGTACAGATCTCTAGGTCAGGTGTCTTTTTACACAACTGCTTCACTTTTACTGGCGCTTGCAGTCTTGTTTACTGTGCCCATGACTGTCAGGTCAAACTTGTACGTATTGATGCGTGCACACATTGTATTGAGAGAGAGAAATCTGAGGACTGACAGATCACACTTTCCACTGTAATCAGTTGCTGTATTTGAACATCAGAGAGAAAAAAAACCACACACAAACAAAAAACCAAAAAGGAAACAGTTGTTGTCTGGAAATCTGGGATTCACGGAAGTCTGAACTCTTCTGTTAGAGCACAGAAAGCACGGTGCTACACCTGGGAGACCGACTGTTAGACTTTGAGGTTCACATCAACTTTACAGCTATACTTCAAAAACAGAAGGATGGGTACATGGATTGGGACCATATTAAAAAGGAATGTGTGCAATAACTTAATCTTTTGCAGGTAGAAAACGTAATTTGGAAGGTGGTTGTGCTCTGGAGGTTGCTGGAGGAGAAAGCTCTGACCAGGACAGTTTAGAAACACAAGTGGTCAGATTATTGTGGTGCTGCTAATAAAACTCCTGATCTAATTGTTTCATTAAGATGCTCAGTATCTTTCTAGGTGGAACTCTGTGTTTTTGTTTGAGACCTGGTCTTGGGCAGACTGTAGAAATAGAGAGTGTAAAGCTGTATGTCATAGTTTTGGCTTCACTTCAACCAAAATCTGCGTCTTCCTTTGGTATTCACAATTATTATGAACATACTTCTCTTTACCCTAAGTGTGTTTAGATTAGATAAACAGTAGTAATTATGTCTGCCTTTTTCAGAGTTAACTATATTCATTCATGTTTAATACAGGCATGTAGACCACTGGAGATTAGTAGCATTAAAGATGGTAAAAGGAAAAAGAACTGTTGCTGCTGGATCTTGGGTCTTCTGTGGTTGTATAACCAAAGTGAGGGCAATCCCTGCATTGTTGCTGGACTGAAAGAAGACTGGAGAAAATTGCTATGACACCATCTTGCTACTAATTTCTATTCTCTGACTCATATGCCAAGTAAATCTTTATTGTGTTTCTTGATTTGAGTGTTTCCTGGTTTGCTTTTTTTTTTACCTTCCCCCCCATGCTAAATACATTCCACTTTAATAACCTGTTCCTGTTACATTTTGATGAGGCAAAAGAGTCAGTCAGTCTTCTTAAGGAATCACAAAGTTTTCAACTGAGATTTTACTTTGATTTATTCTGCTTTAATTTTATCAAAATGAAATCAATCAAGCTAAGTTTGGGGTTTTTTTTCCATTTTTGTTTCATTTTATAGTCATCATGCTGGAAAACTACAGCCAAAATAATTCAGTTATTTAATTGAAAAAAATTATCCTGTTTATTGCTCATGTTAGAAATACCAACTCCTTACGTTACTACTAAACAATATCTAAGGGTTCATCTCCCTTTAGATTGTGTGTTTGTCATTTGTTGTGCAGAAGCTATGTAAATAACAATTGTACTTAGTTATTGTGCACAAATGGATTTTTAAAAACAAGCAAACAAACAAAAACCTCCTTTCCAACTTTCAGAATTTTATTTCTGTGTTTTATTTTAAAATTATCAGCTTTCATGTTGATTACAGTCCTAACCCTTCTGTAAGGGAAAGCTCTTTGGCTCCTAGAGAAAAATGTTAAGATTTTGTGGGTTTGTGGTGGGGTTTTGGGGTAGGTTTTGGTTTATTTGGTGTTTTGTTTGTTTGATTGGGGTGTGTGTGTATGTTTGCATTAAAGGAAAAGAAATTCTCAGAGGAATGAAATTGAAGAATTAAGAAACTGAAGGGATATGTATGCAAATATAAAGGGCTGTAGGCTTCCCATTTTCAAGAAAACTTAAGGAACTTTCATTTTTTAAAATAACTTCCTTTTGTGGTTTGAGTCAGTGATTTGTATTGGGAGGGAGAAGGTGTTTGCAGGAGAACTAGCTCTTGGCGAAAGTGATTGAGTGCCTGCCAGCAGCAGAGGAGGGTTAGGAATGCTGGAAGGAAATCCAGCTCTATGACTGTAGCTGCAGTGAATGCTAATTGGCATTTGTTACGCATTGGTATGTCGCATGTAAATACTGCTTGATCAGGTGAGCATCTGAGTCTGCTGCTTCTAAAGGTGAATTTAAGCACAAGCTTGAATTCCATAGCTCAGTGAACAGAAGAATATGGTGGAAAATGTCGCCTTTCTTCTTTTACTAAGGCAGATATTTGAAGGAATTCTGTTACCAGTCCAATCCTTCATTTTATACTATACTTGATTTCAAGATCATGAATTCTGATTTCTCTCAGCTAATTTCTTAGACACAAATGGTGTAATTTTGTGTTTTTGTAAAATGCCTGTCTTGTTTCTGCAAAGCTGAGGGGTTTATTAGAATAATGCGATGAAAGGAAATTGAATTCTTTAGCGGAAGTGAGTTTGCCGTTAGGTCTGTTAGCATTATTAAGAGCACTGAGAACACTGAAGAATAAAGTGAGTAAACAAACAAAATCTGTGCATGCCTTGTATTTTTGAATGGGGGAACTGAGAAAAGCTTACAAACCGCTGTTGCTTACTTGTGTAGAAAATGGTGAGAGCTGGTTCCAGCCATCTTAAGCTATGTATGACCCGTGTGTGCCTTATTAGCTGTGATTAACATTACGCTCAGGCTTGTGGATTAACAAAAAAAAAACAAACACCAAAACCCCTCCAAACCAGCAAAAAGACCTATGGAAAAAAAAAATCAGATGTGATTGTTTAAAATAGTGATTGAAAAAAAGTACAATTAAGAGTAAAGAATAAGTTCCTAGTAAATGTTGATAGCATGCAAGTATAATTCAGATGCAAGGATAGAGATAGAAGAAAAACAAGATTTATCTGCAGGTTTTCTGTCATAGAATCATAGAATGGTCTGGGTTGGAAAGGACCCCGAGGATCATACAGTTTCAACCCCCCTACCACAGGCAAGGCCACCAACCTCCAGGCCTGGATCTATACAAGGTTGCCCAGGGCCTCATCCAACCTGTCTTTCCTACTTTCCTCCTACTTACGTACATCAAACACATACATGCATTTACATGACACATAAGGAAGCTTGATTATGACTTCAGTTGTAAAATTCAGTTAGTGTAAGTACAGTCATGCTATACTGTGACAAGGGCCTATTCATGTCTACCTGGACCAGGTACCTAAGTTAAAGATATGAAAATAAATGTTTTAAACTGCAGAACACTTTTCATATGATTTGTGATTCTCAAATTGGATCGTGCTCTGTAGCATCTTAATACAATTAATCAATTTTAAGTAGTTTCAGACTGGTGATGAATTTTATTCAAATCATTTAAAAGGCAGAAATAGACCTAGTAGTTAGATACTGGTATTAGAAGTCTCACTCAATTTTAATCTTAACAATTGGAAAAAAAGATTTTCAGTGGGAACCATGGCTGCCTGAATCTACATTTGTTTGCCATGAAAGATTTTTTTCAATTACCCATTTTCTTTATGACTGTTGGTATGACTCCTACTACTGGAATGTCAGGATAGAAGAATACAGGTTCTTTAGGAAGGACAGGCAGGGCAGGTGAGAAGGGGGTTTTGCTCTGTATGTTAATGTCCAGCTGGAGTGCATGGAGCTCCACTTGGGCATGGGTGAGGAGCTGACCGAGAGCCTATGGGTTAGGATCAAAGGGAGTGCAGGGGACACCATAGCGGGTGTCTGCTACAGGCCACCCAACCAGGGGGACAGAGCGGATGAGGCCTTCTATAGACACATAGGAAAAGCCTGACTTTCACAGGCCTTGGTCCTTATAGGGAACTTCAGTCACCCACATATCTGTTGGAGGGACAACACAGCTGGGCACAAGCGATCTAGGAGGTTCCTGGAATGTGTTGGTGATAACATCCTCTTCTAGGCAGTGGAGGAGCTGACAAGGAGAGGTGCCAGGCTGGACCTTGTCCTCATCAACAAGGAAGGGCTGGTGGGGGATGTGAAGATCAAGGGCAGTCTTGCATGCTGTGACCTGGATGCTCCAGGGCAGCAAGGAGGGTGCACAGCAAGCTTGCTACCCTGGATTTCAAGAAAGCAGACTTTGGCCTCTTCAGGGAACTGCTGGGTAGAGTACAATGGGACAAAGCCCTAGAGGGAAGAGGTGCCTAAGGCAGCTGGCTAGAATTCAGGGGTCACCTCCTCCGAGCCCAGGAGCAGTGTGTCCCAACAAAGAAGAAATTAGGCAAAAACATCAAGAGGCCTGCATGGATGAGTGAGGAGCTCCTGGGCAAGCTCAAACAAAAAAAAGAGTGCCTAGCAAGGGTGGAAGGAACAACAGATATCCTGGGAAGAATACAGGGAAACTGTCCAAGCAGCCAGGGATCAGATTAGAAACACTACAGCCCTGTTAGAAATAAATCTGGCAGGGGATGTAAAGGGAAACAAGAAAAGTTTTTACAGGTATATCAATGAGAAAAGGATGATGAGAGAAAATGTGGGTTCTCTACGGAATGGAACAGGTGACCTTGTTACCAGGATATGGAGAAGGCTGAACTACTTTTTTGCCTCTGTCTTCACTGGCAAGAGCTCTAGCCACACTGGAGGGTGAAAGCAGGGACTGGGAGTATAAGGAACTGCCCACTACAGGAGATCAGGTTCGAGATCACCTAAGGAACCTGAAGGTGTGCAAGTCCATGGGACCTGATGAGGTGCATCTGTGTGTCCTGAAGGAACTGGTGGATGAAGTGGCCAAGCCACTGTCCATCATATTTGAAAGGTCTTTTCAGCCTGGTGAATTCCCCACTGACATGAAAAGGGGAAATATAACCCCTATTTTTAAAAAAAGGGAAAAGGAAGACCCAGAGAACTACAGACCGCTTAGTCTCAGCTCTGTGCCTGGTAAGATCATGGAGCAAATCCTCCTGGAGACTATGCTCAGGCACATGGAGAATAAGGAGGTAATTGGTGACAGCCAGCATGGCTTCACTAAGGGTAAATTGTGCCTGACAAGTCTGGTGGCCTTTTATGATGGAGTGACAGAGATAGTGGACAAGGGAAGGAAGACAGAGATCATCTTCCTGGATTTGTGCAAGGCCTTCGACACTGTCCAGCACAACATCCTTGTCTTGAAATTAGGGAGATGTGGATTCAACAGATAGACCAGTTGGTGGATAAGGAACTGGCTGGATGGTCACACCCAAAGAGTTGTGGTCAGTGGCTCAATGTCTACATGGAGGTCTGTGTCAAGTAGTGTTCCTCAGGGGTTAGTACTGGGACTGGCACTGCTCAATATTTTTGTCGTGACATAGACAGTGGGATTGAGTGCACCCTCAGCAAGTTTGCCAACAACACCAAGGTTTGTGGTGAGGCTGACATGCTGGAGGGAAGGAATGCTATCCAGAGGGACCCTGACAGTCTGGAGAGGTGGGCCCACGTGAACTGCATGAAGTTCAACAATGCCAAGTACAAGGTCCTGCATATGGGTCGGTGCAATCCCAAGCACAACTACAGGCTGGGTGGAGAATAGATTTAGAGCAGCCCTGAGGAGAAGGACTGATCGATGACAAGCTCAACGTGAGCCAGCAGTGTGAGCTAGCAGCTCAGAAGGCCAACTATGTCCTGAGCTGCATCAAGAACAGCGTGGCCGGAGGTCGAGGGAGGTGATTCTGCCCCTCTACCCTGTTCTCATGAGACCCCACCTGGAGTCAGAGTCCCCACTACAGGAAAGACGTAGAGCTGTTGGAGTGAGTCCAGAGGAGGGCCATGAAGATGATCAGGGGGCTGGAGCACCTCTCCTGTGAAGACAGGCTGAGAGAGTTGGGCTTGTTCAGCCTGGAGAAGAGAAGACTCTGGAGTGACCTAATTGTGGCGTACCAATACTTAAAGGGTTCCTACAGGAAAGTGGGAGAGGGACTGTTCACCAGAGAGTGTAGTGATAGGACAAGGAGTAATGGCTTCAAGCTGAAAGAGGGTAGGTTTAGTTTAGAAGTGACGAAGAAATTTTTTACTATAAAGGTGGTGAAACACTGGAACAGGTTGCCCAGAGAAGTTGTGGAATCCCCATCCCTGGAGCTATTTAAGGCCAGGTTAGATGGGGCTTTGAGCATCCTGGTCTAGTGAGGGTGTCGCTTCCCATGGCAGGGGGTTGTAACTTGATGATCCTTGAGGTCCCTTCCAACCCAAAGCAATCTATGATTCCTCAGTTAATTGACAAGTATGTATGTTTCAATGGAAAATTTTTTTCTACTGGGGACCTAGCAGTGAATCCCAGTCAAATCACTGAACGTTGCTGTGTTCATAACTCCTTTAGTTTAAGCCACTAGTTTGCCTAAAATGCACATCAATTCAAAGTGGTTTGTTTTAACTTTGTATAAATAGAAGGAGCTGTATTGTCTCCAGTAGTCAAACTGGATACAGAGAAAGCATCTAGTGATTCTCAATACAAATTTACTGCCTCTTTATTGGTGTATAGGTGATATAAAATATCCCTGTATCTCTGGTACAGTACTAAATATAATGCCTGTTACTGGCAAACCCTGTGGAGTTTTTCATCTCTACCACAACGCCACTACGTAACGTGTACTATAGGAATATATTTGCTTGCATAGGCCTGGATGCCCTGATTTGTTGGTCTTTTCTGGTTCTGTGAAAATGTTTACACTTTTCTTACTAACGTTGAATAGCAAGAGCAGAAATGCTTTTGTAAACTGTCAGTAATAATATGAATAGAATATGCAGCAAAAATAGCAGTAAAGATTTTTTTTCCTTACAAGAGAAAGTGAAATAAGGAAAATAAATGATGGGGTGTGACTTATACTTGATGCTGTAACAGGTGATTCTCTTACAAAAGCACAGAAGTACCCACTAAATATTATTCTTGGTGTGTGTTTAGTCTGTCATCATGACTTACAGTGAGTCTGTCATTTGCATGCTGACATATGGCTGTAAATGGCTGTAAACTGGAGCACAGGAAGTTCCGCACCAACATGGGGAAGAACTTTTACACAGTGAGGGTGACGGAGCAGTGGAATAGGCTGCCCAGGGAGGGGGTGGAGTCTCCTTCTCTGGAGATATTCAAGTCTCGTCTGGATGCCTATCTATGTAATATGAGATAGGGAGCTGCTTTGGCAGGGGGGTTGGACCCGATGATCTCTTGAGGTCCCTTCCAACCCCTACGATTCTGTGATTCTGTGATATAGGCATCCCTTTAAGGTGCAGAGTTCCATACCATAAATTATCAGAACAGATGCTGATATGTTAATGGAGCTGACTGTTTCCAAAAGTGCATAAGGACTTTGTGTATCATCATTTTACTTTTTGACCTACACAGTCTCTGCACTGTTCAAAAAATATACTTCTACCTTTACATCTGTTATTGCTAAGTATATGCAGTTAGAAATCTAACTGCTTTTAGCACGAATTGAAACACATTTTCTTACAGAAGTATGTTATGTTTTGTGTTTTGTTTTTTCTTTTAAGGTGAGGTTACAGTGCAAACTGGAGATCTCTTGCCATGTAGGATTTGTGGAAGGACTTTCTTTCCAGCAGCACTGGTAAGTAGGATGAGCTCTGTTGTTGCCTTTTAGATCTGATAAGCTGAGATAAGAGTTAAGTAGTGACCACTGTAGTAAAGTAAGGTAGATCTAGATGCTTGGGTTGGGGGGGGTGGGGGAAGGATTTTGGGTTGTGTGTCCATCGTCATCCCATCTCCCCCAAATAATTACTGCTTCCAATTGTCTAGTTTTGAAGCTCCATAGAAGGCCGTTAATTTAATTTCAGTATCCCATCAATTTCTGAAATTGCCTGCTTCTAAAATTACTTTATCTAAGGTCACAGAATCATTGCTTACCTCTCCAGAAGCCCCAGCATTATGAAGTCTCAGACAGTAAATGAAGTGTTTTGTTAGCCATCTTCAAAACTCTGTTTTCCAGTCTTAATAGAAATTGGTGTGTCCTTATATACTAAATGGGTTTCAGACACTTCCTATTTGCCTTGCCACTCAATGCAAATGCTGCCTACCTTTTTTCAAGGAGCAAATACAGATGCCTCCTACTTTTCTCCCTCATCACCCAAGTTTTTGTGACTGTATATATGCATTCATGAATTCCTGTAGCTCCATTCTAAAAGTGTAGCATTAATATTTGAGTAAAAGCAGTCTGATCTTACTCATCAAGAGTTGGGCCTTGTTTGCTTGATTGGCATATCAAGAAAGGAGGAAATAATATGTTTATAACTTGTGTTTCCAAAACTGTTATGGGTTATCCCCAGCAGGTAACTGAGCACCACCACCTGCTCACTCACCCCTCTCCCTCCAAGGGGATGCGGAGGAGAATGAAAAAAAAACCCAACCAAACATATTGGTTGAGATAAAGGCAGTTTAAAAGTATAATAAAGGAAGAGAAGCATAATAATACACATGAAACAAGTGATGTACAAATGCTCATCGCTTGTGGGAAAAAACCCAACAAACACCTGATGCCCTGTCTGTTTCCAAGCAGCGATCCCACCTCCTATCTGGCCTGCCCAGTTATATAGGGAGCATGATGGTATATGGTGGGGAATATCCCTTTGGCCAGTCTGGGTCAGCTGTCCTGGCTGTGCTCTCCCAGCTTCTTCTGTACCTGGCAGGGTGTAGGAAGCTGAAAAGTCCTTGACTTAGGGACAGCAACAACTGAAACCATCCATGTGTTATCAATGTTATTCTCATACGAAATCCAAACCACAGCACTATGCCAGCTACTGGAAAGAAAATTAACTCTGTCCCTGCTGAAATCAGGACAAAGCCTACGTTTAAATTCTGTATTCTCCTTTTGTTTTTCTTCTGCTTGTAGAAAAAGCATGGACCCATTTGCCAAAAAACTTCTGCCAAGAAGAGGAAGACATTCGATTCTAGCCGACAGAGAGCAGAAGGGACTGATATCCCCACAGTAAAACCTCTTAAGCCACGGGTATGTTACAGTGTAATCAGCATATGAACATTTTAAGCTAACTATGTATGTATCCTAATAAGGCTAATTTCTGCTGGCAATTTGTGATCATTAGATCAGCTAGGATGTGGAAGAAATCTAACTATAATGTTGTGTACTAAATTAAGGCACATACTTAGTTTGTAAGAGCTTCAGACATAAAGGTCTTTCTTTTTTTTTGCTTCTTAGCCAGAACCACCAAAAAAACCTTCCAACTGGAGACGAAAGCATGAGGAATTTATAGCAACTATACGAGCAGCCAAAGGACTTAATCTTAAAGATGGTGGAAAACTCCCTCCACCACCTCCTCCATCATATGATCCTGGTATGTAAAAAACCGAGTTCTTTAGAGATTTTTCTTTAAACTTAATTTGTAAGAATTGTAATTGAAAGGAAGTTCATGGAATATAGTGTTCACAAGTTCTTAAAGATGGCTATCGGATAATCCCTATGTAAATACTGGTTTGTGATTGTGGACCTGGCTGGCCAGCTTGCAGCTTTCTACCCTCTTAGAAACATAGGCTGAACACATTGTTTCAACACCTTGTTTCTGTCCACAACAGTGAAACTGCTCAGAGCAGACTACCTTTCAATTAGCTGCCAATGCTGGACACCCACAACCTATTCATGTTGTAGGGATGCATGTTGATGATGTTCTTCAAATGTAGTGTCTCCAATTGCTTGTTTTGTGTATGCAGTGTATACTGTAGTGTGCATGTGATCCTTCCTCATGGGGGAGGCAGGGTGGGAGGGAGGGTATTTATGTTTTGGGTATGAGATGTGGGATTTGTATTAACAAGGGAATAACAATCCCTTGGTACCTTCAGAATGAAGACTGGGTGAAGTGTTGAAGCAGTCTGATACTAGCAAGAAGGAAATAACACTTTTCAGTTAGCTTCTGTGATGCGGTAATAGGTTGGAGAGAATAAATTTATCCGTCTTAGCCTAAGAGCTAAAACCCTTTGATTAGCTCATTGCCTATTTTCAGAAAGACTGGGAAAAACTGCAAAAATCATCTGCTTGCTTCTGCCTCTCTGTGGTCAAGTGAGGTTGTGAGTGTCCCCTACCTTGTTTGTCTACAGGAAACATGTTAGTGTTAGGATTGCAGTTGTGCCTTCATAGTGAAGTTCTATTATTCAGCATTCGGTGCACTCTATCTTGAAATGCCATATGCATTTTAAAGTAAAGTAAAACCAATAGCTAGTGCTGTGCACAGGAAACATAAAGCTTGATTATGGCAAGGATCGTTAGTAATCTAGTTGTATAGGCTCTGAATTACAAGCAGAAGAGCCTAGAAATAAATGTAGCTTGGATAGCAACCAAAATGGTGCTCCCTTGATTCCACAGACTACAAATAAGTTTGAGATGAAGGAAGTAACTATTCAGTGTGCTTAAAAGCAGATAGGAGGTAAAGGGAAGGGAAAGATACTCTTCCTCTGTTTCTCTTTGTTGTGGGTTTTTTTTTTTTACTTTTTCAAGCTGAGTATTAATATTACTCTTTGTAGTCCCCTGGCTTCATCATGCTGCAATAAGTAAGACTTAGAAGGAGGGAACCAGGAGTGAAGAGGCATGAATTAACCAATGGATTCTCTTCCCACAAATGGAACGAAAATAGAGCAGGGACAGCTACCCTTGCTCCTTTTCCACTTTCTGTGTAAAAGAGAGGGAGAATGCATGGTATTGTGGTGTGTATCTATCTTCTACTCAGCTCTGTCTTTAGCATACCTATTTTTGCCTAGCTGCTAGTATTCTAAATGAAAAGAGTTTTGTATTAATATTTTCTACTTACTTGCATGCTTTGAGCTTGCCAACAAGCAGTATTGCTGGTTCTTTGAAATCCTGTTCCACCTTTTCCTTAGAAGAAGTGTAGAACAGCCTCAGGATATTGAGGAGTTTAAGTGCATTGAACTTGACTGCATGTGTGTACTGCCCACTTATTTTGATTACCTTCTATTTTATAAAGCTTACATTGAATCTTAACAGTTTTTCTACACAGTGCAAACAATATTTCCACATAGCCAGGTTTCTGACTGGTGGTAAGCATTTTCAAAAGGATGAGGATACAATCCCTGATTCTTCAAAGAATGTATGTATGTACATTAATCCTACAGTTGATTCATTTACTTTAGTGGGCTTTGAAAGTATTCTGTGGGAACTAAGCTGTACCCCAGCTAGAAATGTTTTTTCTTATTTTCTAGGGGCTTCCATAGCTACTTTATTTTGCTGCTGTTATCTTATAATTAAAAAGCTAACACATTACTAAGATTAGGTTTTTCTGGTTTTTTAAGATTACATTCAATGTCCATATTGTCAGAGAAGATTTAATGAAAATGCAGCTGATAGACACATCAATTTCTGTAAGGAGCAAGCAGCACGTATTACTAACAAGGGGAAACTGGCAGCTGATACCAAAGGGAAGCTTCCTACTCGAACACAGGTAAATTACAACATTTTTCTTAGGTTGTAACTTCAGTTCAGCATCAAATCAAACTTGTTAAATAGTGTGTTGCTTCTAAATGGAATTGACTGTTTTATTCTGTAATTTTAGTATTTTTGCTAGATTGAAATTAGACACCAAGCATGGAAGAGGTTTTTGCTCTCTTATGAGAGTGGCAGAGATCCATAAATCAGATGGCAGCAGTTGCAAAGCCAAAAACTGTCATAAATGTAATTCAGAGATTTATGAAAATTACAGATCAGGGTAGCAGCTGGAAGTAAGGTGCAGTGTTTGCAAAGAAAGTTGAATTTCTGTTCTGCAAGTCTTCTGAATCCAATTCAAGACTATTCTTTAAGTGGACAAATAAAGGTATGTGTCTAGAGGACAACTGACATCAATATTTTGGCTAATTAGAGGCTTAAAGGAATTCAGGCACATTAGGGTAAGAGCTGAAATAATTAACTTATGATTGAAACAAATGAAGGATTAAAGTGGACTTGTGCTTTCATTTGGTAGTAATGCTCTCTTTCCTGGTAGCTGTTAGGAGTTAAACAGACACAAACAGTTACCTAGTGGTTCTTGCACTGTATTCTGAATCAGTGCTGAAATGGGTCCAGAGCACACAGATAACAGTAGGATCTGAAAGACAGACTGCCTGTGAGTATTCTTTCTAAAATTAACTGGTAATGAGCTGATAATGTTAAGTTCACCATATAGCTATGGAAAAATATGAGAAAAGCTATAGAAAAGCAGAAAATACACAAGGACATACATTTAAACAAAACCACTGAGTTAAAGGTAAATAATGTTTCCTACCAGAGTATGTATAAGTAAGCAGACTACCAGAAACCATTTGCGTGATCCCATACCAGAAACAATTTACCTAGTAGGCAATAATTGTTTTCCCACAGCACCTGAGATAACTGCCTCTCATGTTATATAGATAGTTTGATTTAATTGCTTAAATTTCTAGGTTGTATTTTGTTACAGTACAAACCTGCTGCTGTTAAGAAGATGCCTTCTGTAGGATCAACACCACCATCATCATCATCACGCTTACCACAGCCAAGTGGTGTTAGCAAAACTGTTGTAGGTATGAAATGAATTTTACAAATTTTCCATTATCTGTCTAAATTTTAGTTCTCAAACTGTACAGTAAAAGCAACATAATTTTATCAGCTGGAAGGAATTGTACAGGGTTGCACACTGATTTAATCTAAGTTAAAAAAAATTGTAGGAGGAGCTCCATGTTACTAGTTTTTCATAATAACAGGTTTTTTTAATAAATTTTTTTGTGCCCTGATTTCTTTATTTTTTTTAATTGCATATATGATGGCTATGTACATTATTGCTGAAATTGATACAGTGGTTAGTAAAAATTCATTTAAAGGAAAGTCAGAAAGGGCACTGGTTGGCATCTATCCAACAAGACTCTTGAGCACATAGGATCCTCTTGTGGTTTATGTATCAGGTCAAATCAGGGGTTTTTTTTAATTGAATCTGCAAAATCGTTATGTGTGATTATGCAAAGTGCATAATCATATCTAATACTGATCTCTCACCTGAGATCTTTCTGGGGCTTAATTCTGTAGCTAATTTGCATGCTGTATTGATCAGGATATGGTGAAAATTCATAGTTAAGCCATGTATACTATAATTATGCAAACATTGTTGTTCTCTGATTTCAGATATCATCAGATATCAAACATGTTCTCTTTGTACATATATTGATATTCTAGGCTTCTTTTCTTTCCTTTTTCCAAAGAAACTAATTGAGATTTAATGTTTTTTACTGTAGTAGAATAGTTTCAGTTGCTTCCAGAAAGGTACAGAAAATATGTATGTTTATTTTTCATAGAATCTTGACACTTATTCTTATCTTGATATTTCTAAAATGCATTTTGAATTTTACTCTTAAAAATCTATAATGCAAATTCTTAACAGCAAATTCTTATGTTTTCTTATATTTCCACACTTGCTTCCAACTGCAAGGTGCCTCTTCAAGTAAGGCATTATCTTCGTCTGGATCGAGTGGGAGCAAAATTCAAACACTGTCACCAGCTCATAAAAACTCACTGGGAATGGTGAACCCACAAGCAGGGTAAGTTTCCATTTAATGTTCTCATTTATGCTTTATTTCATATCGATGTTGTGCTAGTTCTATAAGTCTCTGTGGTCTGTTTCACTTGCATTTTTTTCTGTAAGCTTCCATAGTGCAATAGAGTTGATTCTTTATTTATAAACATGATTAATGTTTAAGGAACATCAGAGTAGGTAAGGATGCATTTTCTAATGTTAAAATAATTACAAAGGAGGTAAAGTGATAAAACTACCTATAAAGTTTATGAACAAGTTATAGAATATGAAGGAGTGGTTGGAGCTATAATTTTTTTTTAATATATAAAAGTGAAAATACTTAAAAAATATTAGGCATAATTTCCTGCAATTTGTGTGGAAAAAAGAGAGAGGCCTGTGCCACAGACCACAGGCCAGTTGTGATAGGATGTCAACTGTTAGCACAAAAGGATAAATAGTTTCCCTCTTCCTTTTCCTGTCTTAAAATATTCAAGAAACAACAAATGAATGAACACAAATAAGGCAACAGAAAACATTGCTCTACAACAGCAACAAGCAGCAGTATTGTAGATATGTTATAAATATCATTAATGATCGAGTAAGACTTCTTCCTATAAATCAGGTTGGATGATGGCTGTCTAATGTGAAGAAAAACAGCAGCTTCATTTTGTGAGGAAGGACATTCAGAAAGAACTCATGGGGATGGACAGCTTTATTAATTACACAAAACTCAAGGGGTTTTTTTTTTCGCTTTTAAGTCTTACAAGTTATGCACAGGTATGAATTGCAGCTCAGTCGCACCTCCTTCCTAATACCATGTAGCAAGAGGATGCAGATCTCTCTCTCCCTGCTCTACCCACTCATGCAAAGTCTTTAGACATAGACTGGAGGCAAAATTCATGAGGTTGTCAACAATTTCACCACATCCACCCCCCACTCTGTGCAGGTCAGCCTCACTACTGTTTGTAGGCATCTATCCTGCTGTTACAAAATTCCAACCTCTGTTAATCACTGATTTATCACACTTTTCCATTTTTCCTCCCAGCCCCTCCTGATCCATTTTTTTCTGCTTCGAGTTGCACCAGGGGAGGTTCAGGTTAGAAATTAGGAGAAATTCCTTCTCAGAAAGAGTAATTAGGCATTGGAACAGGTTGCCCAGGGAGGTGGTAGAGTCACCATCCCTCAGGGTGTTTAAGGAAAGATTGGATGAGGTACCTAGGGACATGGTTTAATTAGTAATATTGGTGGTAGGGGGACAGTTGGACTAGACAGTCTTGGAGATCTTTTCCAACCTTAATGATTCTGTGATCAATGAGGATTACCCCGACCCAGGTGCAGGACCTTTCCCTTGTTCTTGTTGAACCTCATGAGGTTCACAGGAGCTTACCTCTCCAGGTCCCTCTGAATGACATCCGGTCCTTCTGGCATGTCAGCTGCACCGTTCAGCTTGGTGTCATCTGCAGACTTGCTGAGGGTGCACTCAACTTCATCGTCAGTGTCATCAATGAAGATATTAAATAATACCTGTCCCAGTACGGACCCTGAGGGACACCACTTGTTACAGATCTCCATTTGGACATTGAGCCATTGATGACTACTCTCTGGATGTGACCATCCAACTAATTCCTTAAGCACCGAACAGTCCACTCATCAAATCCATCTCTCTCGTGTTTAGAGAGAAGGATGTTGGGGGGGACTGTGTCAAAGGCTTTACAGAAGTCCAAATAGATTACATCCATCACCCTTCTTGCATCCACTGATGCGGTCACACCATCATAGAAAGCCAGCAGGTTGGTCAGGCAGGACCTGCCCCTGGTGAAGCCATGCTGACTCTCTTGAATCACTGTCCTGTCTTCCATGTACCTTAGCATAGCTTTTAGAAGGATCCGTTCCTTGATCTTCCCAGGCACAGAGGTGAGGCTGACAGGTTGGTAGTTTCCCAGTTCATCACCAGGGACTTCCCCTGACCGACATGACTTCATCTATGATGGAGAGTGGCTTGGCAACCACGTCAGCCAATTCCCTGAGGACTCTGGGATGCATCTCATCAGGTCCCATTGACTTATATATGTTCAGGTTCTTCAAGTGGTCATGAACCTGATCCTCCCCTACAGCAGGAGGGGCTTTAACCCCTTGTGCCCCATCTTGCTGCCCACTGACCCAGGAGGAGTGAGGAGAGCTGTTGCTAGTGAAGACTGAGGCAACAAAGTTGTTGAGTACCTCAGCCTTCTCCTTGTCTGTTAATACAAGGTCACCATTTTCATTCGTCAGGGCAGGTATGTGTTTCTTTCACCTTCTTCTTGTTACTCTTTGCATCCCTTGCCAAGTTCAGCTCCAGCTGTGCCTTGGCCTCCCTGACCCACCCTGTCTCTACACAACTGCTTGTGCAGTTGCCTCTTGCTCTTTAGTTTGACCAGCAGGTATCAACTCAACCATTCTGGTCTCTTCCCTTCCCTGTCTGATTTCCCACATCTGAGAACTGAGAGCTCTTATTCTCTATGGAAAGCATCTTTACAGATCTGCCAGCTCTGTTCTGCTCCCTCATCCCTAAGGATCGTTTCCTAAATTCTTCCGGGATTTAATCCAAGGATTAAAGCCTCCTGTAGCTGGAGGAAGAAGGCTTCAAGGTTTCATCTAAGGGCTCCCCTTGATCAGGTGGCCTGTAGTAGACACCAACCACAATGTTCTCTTTGTTGCCTCTGTCTCTAGTCCATAGGCCTTTGACTTGCTTGTGGCTATTCTTCAGGGACAGCTGTCTTACCTATTTCCTGATACACAGGGCAATGCCACCACCCCTCCTTCCCAGCCTGTCCCTTCTGAACAGCTCGTAGCCATTGATAGCCACACTCAGTCATGGGATTCGTCACAACAAGTTTCAGTAATGGCAATAAGGTCATAGCTTCCTAGTAGCACTCTAGCTTTCAACGCCTCCTGTTTGTTGCCCAAGCTGCATGTGTTCATGTAGAGGTTCTTGATTTGGGCTGTTAGCCATGTTACCTTCTTAGTGGAACACTCCATGTTTCCCTTAAGATGTTCCATGGAATTTTCCTTGTTGGCCTCTGCTACAAGAGCCCCTAGCTCATCTCTGTAGAACTTCAACTGTACTGCAGCATTCCCAGCATGCCCCAGGGGGACAGGTGGAATGCCCATACCTGTACCCCTTCCCTCCAGACATTGTGTGTCCTCCTGCACTCTGTTACAGGGAAGCCTGGTATATTCCCTTTCCCCCTTCAGATCTAGTTTAAAACCCTGTCTATGAACCCTGCAAGCTCCTGAGCAAAGACCTTCTTTCCTCTGTGAGAATGGTGGCTCCCATGTGATGCCTGTAAGCCTGGTGCCATATAGGCCATCCCATTGTCAAAAGCCACAGAGCCATGTATTAGTAGATTGGTTACACCTGTTCCATCCATTGTCACTGCCTGCAACTGGAAGGAGGGAGAAAAAAAATCACCTGGGCCCCAGATTCCCTCACTAGCCAGACCAGGAACCTGAAGTCCCTCTTGATCACCCTTGACTATGTACTGCAGCCTTGTCACCCCCCATGTGGAAGAGCAGTAGCAGATAGTATTCAGAGTGCCATACCAGACTAGGAAGTTTCCTAGTGATGTCCCTAACCATGGCTCCTGGGTGGCAGCAGACCTCCCTATGAGTAGGGTCTGCCCTGCATATTGGTCCCTCTGTTCCCCTTAGCAGGCCATCTTCTACCACTATGACTTGTCTTTTCCTTCTTGCTGCATATGTAGTAATTTGGGGGGGTCTTGACCCCTCCTCTGGTGTAGACAAATCAGCACCCACATTGTCCTTTGCATGGTCCTCCACAGTTAGAGCCTCATATCTATGGTTTAGAGGCAGATTAGGAGGCATGTGCAAGGAGGAGGTTTGTTTGCTGCCCTGTTTGCGGAGGCATGTGCAAGGAGAGGAGGTTTGCTGCCCCGTTTGCAGACTAGCTTCCACTCACTGTTTCCCTTAAAATCCCTGCCTGTGTCCTGATGGGGGAATGGTACCAATTCTTTCTCATCAGGGCTGTTTTCTGGTGGTTGTCTCTGTTCATGTTTCAGGGAGCTCAGGGTGTGGGTCCACCAACCTATTGTTGATTGCCTAGGTACAAGTTGTCCTACATGATACTAACCCACAGCAGATCTCCAAAGCTCCTCTTGAGTTACCTAGTCACATTGATTATGTATTTTTTAACTTAATGTCCTAAGTCAAATAATTTGACTTTAACCTTTATATCTCTACTCAGTTCAAATTAAGCAAGAACTTGTTTCTCTTTTAAGCAAATGCTTTGCATACCAGGGCAGCATGTCCTGTCATACTCTGCTGTTGTGCTCGCACAGCACCCATCTCTCCCTTAGCTGAGTAAGTCCAAGTCATCGGCCTTTACATGTTCTTTATACAGTCTCCAGGTTTCTTGTGGAGACCCTCTCAACATGGGCCCAGCAGGACCTGTTGCTTACACAAGGATTATTAGGATTTTTAAGATGGAAGAGGTTATAGTATGTTTATAGTCTGAAGAGATTGAGCTGTAAAAGCCTGTTTTAGGGGAAAAAAAGTCTTGGCAAGAATGTGAAGGAGATAATGTGATGTGAAGTCGGTGAAACAACTGGAACTTGAAGAGAATGAGCACTTCAGTTTTCTGTGTTAAGGACAAGAGCATGCAGGGAGTAGGAAGGTAAATTGAGAGGACAGAGATAGTCTTTCTGTTAGTGAAAAAAATATTTTCTATGGAGGGAAAAGGAGAAATTACTTGAGGAATCCAACCAAAAATTACAGGGTTGTAGGAGTTAAACAAGCATTAGAGCTCTTTAATTGTGAGATGGCACAGTGGAAAGAGAAAACACATGCAGTAGAGAAGCTTTGTTTGAGTAGAACATTTTAGATAAAGATTCTCTGTAGTTTAAGAGAAAAAAATAGAAGCAGGGGCTGAAGGGAATGTGATAGTGTCTTTGGAGGAAAGAAGGGTCGATTAATAAACATAAAGATGGAAGAGAATCACTTAGAAGTTGCCAGTGTTTTTGTGTTGCACATACTGCATGTGGGGGCAGACTTTTTTTTTCCCTCCTTTTTTTTACAACATGCTTCACTAAAAGACAAGTTTATGTTAATATGAAGTTACAATGCTAGGAGGAGTTTCCAGCAGCAGCCTTGGTGGACAGCAGAACATGGTGAAGACTAAACAAATAGAAACTCTGTGGACATTGCAACTGTGAAAAGACAGGAGAAGTTGAGAGGTCAGGATTAAAATCTTAGAGATCATAGAATGGTTTCATTTGGGAGGGGCCTTTAAGGATCATTAAGTCCAGCCCTCCCACGCTGTGGGCAGGGCCACCCTCCACTAGACCAGCTTGCTCAAAAGGCACATCCAACCTGGCCTCAAATACTTCCAATGATGGAACATCCACAACTCCTCTGGGCAACCTGTGCCATGACCTTTATCATAAAATAAAAATTATTCCTTATATCCAATCTAAACCTACCTTCTTTTAGTTTAAAACCATGGGGCCTTGTCCTGTCACTATAGGCCTTCATAAGAAGCCTTCTTTAAGCATGGAAAGGCTGCAGTAGGGTCTCTGTGGAGCCTTCTCTTATCCAAGTTTAACAATCCCAACTCTCTCAACCTTTCCTTACAGGAGCGGTGTTCCAGCCTTCTAATTTTCATGGCCTTCCTCTGAACTTGCTTNTGACCTTTATCATAAAATAAAAATTATTCCTTATATCCAATCTAAACCTACCTTCTTTTAGTTTAAAACCATGGGGCCTTGTCCTGTCACTATAGGCCTTCATAAGAAGCCTTCTTTAAGCATGGAAAGGCTGCAGTAGGGTCTCTGTGGAGCCTTCTCTTATCCAAGTTTAACAATCCCAACTCTCTCAACCTTTCCTTACAGGAGCGGTGTTCCAGCCTTCTAATTTTCATGGCCTTCCTCTGAACTTGCTTTAACAGGTCCATGTCTGCCTTGTGCTGAGGGCCCCAGAACTGGATACAGTACTCCATGTGGGGTCTCACGAGAGTGAGTGTGGAATAGAGGGGGAGAATCACCCTCCTTGACCTGCTAATCACACTTCTTTTGATGCAGCCGAGGATATGGTTGGCTTTCTGAACTGCAGCCACACAGTGCTGGCTCATAGCTGGTTTTTTATCCCCCAGTATCTCCAAATCTTTCTGCACCAGCTGCTCTTAGTCCATTCGTTTCTCAGTCTTACTGATAGTAGGAATTGCCCTGGCCCAGGTACAGGACTTTGCATATAGCCTTTTTAAACTTAATGAGGTTCATGTGGGCCTACTTCTCAAGCCTGTGAAGGTACTTCTGGATGGCGTCACTTCTCAAGCACTACACAGCTTGGTGTTATGTGAAAACCTGCTGAGGATGCTCTCAGGCTTACTGTCTGTGTCATTGCTGAAGATTCTAAACAGTGTTGGTCCCAGTACAGACCCTTGAGGGACACCACTTGTTACTGGTTTCTACTGAGACTTTGAGCCATTGAACATTAACTTTTCAATGTCAATTCCTTATATATTTCCATCCATCAAATCCATATCTCTACTACTTGGTGCCAAGACTGTTGTGGGGAACCGTATCAAAGGCCTTACAGAAGTCCAGGTAGAAGACATCAGTAGTTCTCTCCTTGACCACCAATGCAGTCACTCCATCATAGAAGGTCGCTAGATTAGGCACGATTTGCTGTTGGTGAAGGCATGTTGCCTGTCTCTAATCTTCCCTGTGTTTCAGTAAATCAGAGAAATGTTGCTCTTAGTGTTAGATGAGGAGACACAGTGTAGTGTAATGGGAAATAGGAAAGGAAAAGGGTTGCTCTGCTGACCTGCATGGTGGAGACCTTTACTTTGCATGACTTCAGCTTTGCTGTTCCTGCTGCTCTCTTCCTGTATTTTCTCAGAACTGTAATAGTGATCTAGGTCATTGTGAGAGATAAGACCCTTAATGATTCATTAAGTTATGGGTGTGTCATAGATAATTGTGATGTAATCACAGATGTTAATATTTCAGGAGCAACCAATGGATGGGGTGTGAGAATAAAAGAGTCCTCTTGTGTAGTTATGGAAAATGTCATAAATGAATGTGAGCAAAAGGAAATATTTTTTTATCAGAAACAAGGAGGATTGGGTTGTGTATGCATAGCATGATTACAAGGGAATGTTACCACAGGCAGAGAGGTGGATTACTATGTGAAACTGATCAGTGCAAGAGAGGAATGGTGATATGGGGAAGAAAGAAGAGGTGGAAATGCTGGTTACAGAAGGGCATCCTTTCCCTGGGAAAAGGAAGTAGTGGAATTCAAAACAATGTGGAGAAGGCACATGATGGGTGAGGTGCAGAAGTTGAATTAACACGTACTGATGAATGGCAAACAAGTAGATCTGCAAACCAGAGAAAAATAAGTCAGCTGAAATAATTTAAAGGCATGTTTCTGACCTCAGTGATGAATCCCAGCTAATTGGGAAATTCTTTTTCCTGATAATAGATTTTCTGATTGCTATTTATAGTGATTTGTGATGGGGTGTGGGTTTTGGTCTTCCCTTCTTAACAAGGAAGTTTAATTTTACCAGTCAGTTGCTCACTGGAGTTACTACCTTATATTCTGTAGTTTTCCATTTGTCTTATGAAGCTTGTAATATGACCAAGCCAAATAGCAGTTAATATATGGAGAGATGTTTCCATGGGTTCTCTGTGCTCACATATGCTGTTAACTGGAAATAGATGACTTCTGATTGGCATAGCTCTGAGATAATGATCTCTGCTGAGAGACAGTAAATGTTAGTTTGGCTCCTAACCTCACTTAGTTGCCTACAGAATTTCCATGTTTTTAGAGTATGGATGTGATGGGTGTGTTTCTGCCTCCAGTCATCACTACTCTGTTCTGAAGAAATGCATGTGTGCTTCTTGTCTTTGCCAAACAGTCCGCATGATTTCTTGGTGGTCATACTAACCAGTCTTGTCAGATGGCAGTGTCTCTCTACCTGAGATCTAGCAACTCTTTCTTTTGGCTACTTTGCCTTCAGTTCTGAGAAACAGTTTGTCAGGAGTTACATGGAAGCAAAGAGGTGGAGGACCAGTTAAAACATGAAAGTGTTAGGTGCCTTAGATTATCTCAACCTCAGATTGGTCACTTAATTATCTCACCCTCAGCATTTGAGTCCGAGGGGAAAATATGTAGAATTCAGTTGAAATACATACAAAATTGTATCACATCAAGGACAATTATAGTCCACATCCTAAGCCAGAGAGTAAGAATAGTTAATATTGTGGTGACACAGGTTTTAAATGCCAAAGCATCTTATAATTTAGGCTATAGCTAATTGCAGCTAGAATTATTTTATAAAAGCGCTTTTAAAATTTTATAAAAACCACCTTCATTAGAATGAAACAACAGGTATTCCTTTTGCTAGATTTACGATTTAACCAGTAAAATGACAAACCATGGCATGAGGTCTGGGATTCTGTTGTACCTGAGGCAGGCAGTGCTCATGCTGTAAGATATGCCCTTCCTTCTGAGTTGTTAGTGAACTAATTTACAGAGCACAGTGTTGCTACATGTATTAAGGACAGTCTTTCAAATGGAGCATTAAAGAATTTGGTCATGTGATTTTTATTTTTTTTTTTTAGTTATTACTTTTTCCCTCATGGCAAATATTTAAGAGCCTACATTCTTTTTTGATCAGGTAAAATTCCAGTTTTTGCTGTAAGAAACAAGCTCCTGTAGTTTTCCCTAAGGCTATCTGTGACTATTTTTTTTCTTTTTGCATATTAATTAAATGAAACCTTCCCATTTTTGCTTAAGATTGTTGTAATTGCAGTTTTGGCAGAGAAATACCAAAGCTTAAGAATAGAATTGTGATGGTGTTGTGCAATATCAAGGATTAATTGGTGTATATTGGATGGGGAGAAATTTAATAAGGCACTTCTCCTTTCTGTACAATCATGGTACCTGTTCTCTATGATGGATATGCAAAGGGGCAAGAAAAGACTAGCTGCTGGCTAATATAACTGCCAGGAGTGATTATGCAGGCGTGCAGATTCCCTCGTGGTCTTTAGGTGGCACTCTTGAACTGCTGCCTGAAACTATTGAGAGGCACATGAAGCTGGCTGGTGCATTTGTATTCACCACGAAGGCTAAGACCAACCGGGTCTCTGAGGTGTTCAGTTCTGTAAAGGAAGATGCTTGAACTTCATAAAAAGTTCAACTTCAGTATTGCACTATAGGTTTTTACTTTGTATGAGCAGAAATGCAACCTAATTTTATGAACCCCCTTATTTTAAGTCATTTTTGCTATACTATTTCTTTTTTTTCAATCTGAATTATCCTCTCAGAGTAGTCCACACTACAGCATCATCAAGGTAAGATAAGTTAGTGTTAGTGAGGCTTACTTTGTACATGTAGATTGCAATATGTCAGTTGAGCTCTGCTGTAAGAGTTTTCTTTTTATGCCTGGACAGAGTAAGAGCAGAGCCAGTTATGCTATACTTCCATCAATATTTACAAGGGCATCATTTCTGAATCCTAGAAGTCCTAGAGAAGCAGTGAGAGCACATGAGAGTAGCATGTGACTCTACTGTAGTCATCAGGAGAACCTTCATTCACTTGCATGAAAGTAGGATTTAATCTTTTGAGAAAATGAAAATTAATTCTACAGAAATTGTAGTTAGGCTTATGTTTTGATGGTGAATCATATTAAGATCTGAAGATTGATATGTAGATTGTAAGAGCACAGAGTTTAGCACTCTCTTATATTTCTTGGGGGTAAGGCAGTTCTAGCAACCTGCCAGAAGTAATTAGAGCTTCTGGAGAAAAATGAGTAGGTGGTTCTTCCTATCCTAAGGCTAAGCAAGCGGGCTAAGTCCACCCCCACATGCAAACTGTTTTGCCTAGCAGAACTTGACACTACTGTTGGTGGCTAGCCAGGGATCTTTTGCATGTACAGATTAATTGTCTGTGAATGTTTCATTTATGGATATTATTTGGTTATTTTAATGGGACTTGGAAAATTATGTGATTTTTTTCAGTATAGAAAATGAAGCTGTATAAATCACTTTGTAATTTTTATTGTATTTTGGGATTAAAGCATACTATTTAATGTTAAGCTGATCAAAGTTATGCCTTCTGGGAATCTTGTCTCTTAGTGACACATACAGCTGGAATGCAATATGTATAGCATACCTAAAAAGTGCTGTCAGTTTTGGGTTTTTCTTGGGTTTAAGTGTAGAAAAATACTGTAGTTCTTTATTGGGGTAGTATCATGCTTCAAGGTTATTGTCTTTGATATTCTATGGAATTCTGTAGTTTACAAATTACGTTGAGAAATTACTAAGGGCTCAGAAAAGAGCTAAGAAAATCATGGTGGGTTGGAATATGCGTCTTGCAATGTCAAAAACCTCAGTCTTGCTTCTCAGTCCTTGGGAAATTTGTGAAGAGACTATATTTGGTCAAACAGGAATTGATTAAGCATTTTGAGTTAATTTGTTTGAACTAGAAAATTGTTTGGAAAGAGGGGTGGGAAGAGGAGCTCCAGGGGAACTTATCTTATAAGCCTGCATAATTCGAGGCTTAAATTGTCAAAACTAACATTTTGGTGTTCCCTGCTGACTTTGATGAATTAATATCATTTAGCATTGTTAATTTTACTTTATTTTTTCCCTAAGGGGAGATTTCCTTTGATGCTTTACAGATGTAATGTGGATTGTATGGTTCACACCAGAAGCTTCCCAAAAGAACCCCAGATTATGTTGTAAACTTTATAGGTTCTGTGCTTTGATGTTACTGCAGGAGTATGAACAGCAGTATGATGGGGGTGTTGGAGATACACCAGAGCCTTTTTAAAAATAATGAAAACTATGTTGAAAATATTGTGCTTCCTTGATAGTGGTTAGCTGTTAAGTAACATTTCTGGCATTGTAGTTTATTAAGGCTGTATTTCAAGAATTAGAAAACCACACAGTAATTTTAAGAAAGCATTTTTTTCTGTCTGAGAGTGTTTTATTGGTTTTGCTGTTAATTTTTTTCCTATGACATCCATTTAGGGGCAGGAACTTTACAGAAGAGTTCATTTTCAGCTACCCAAACATTTCCATCAATCTTGCTTGGTTTGTTTCTTTATAGGTTTTGGGTTTTCTTTTTTTAATTTCAGAAAGATCAATAAAAATATTCTAAGTGTCATCATTTTCCAATTTAGGCTTAAGTTGCTAGGCTTTTTTGAGAATAAGAAACTTCTGTTACATTATTGTGGAAGGAGTAGAGATATAGTGGGCTTTAGGCAGGTGTGAATATATGCTGCAAGATGATAAAAATGCAGAACTTGAAGACCTACATTTTCTAATAGAAGTTGTGATATCTCAAAAGCTACAATTCTCCTTATGATGATGCGTGGGAGGGAGAGATGATGGTGTGTTTTATGGTTTGGTTGTGGGTGGTGTTTTGGTTTGGGTTTTTTTAAATTAATATTTTTAAAATCTGATTTTTGTTCTTTTTGGTTTGGAAATGTTATCTATAATAGTAAAAAAGTTGTAAAGGTTTGCCTGTGCGTGTAGTACTGTCTCTTGTGAGTGGGGGTTTTTGATCTTAAAAGTTGGTTTTCTTTCAGACTTTCCCCTTTTCTCATCTCCATTTAGAAAAAAAAAAAGGAAGGCTTGTTATTCTCTCTGAGCACAATGTGCAGCCTTTACAGGAAAAAAACCCTTCCTTGGTAATTCTTAAGGAGGCTTGTGTTTACCTCTGTTGTTGTCTAACGTCTTAATAAGGTTACTATGACTCGTAATTTCGAGCTCCCTTTTCTAGATGTGATAAAATGGATATGAAAGCTATTCTTAAAAAAAACCCACAACCAAATGTGAGTGCATTGTGCAGATTGTGAGGATAGCTGGCATTCATTTTTTCGTTTAGTTTTAAAGTTTATTTAAAAAAATATATTTGAAACCTAGTCCAATTATAAGTCTGTGAAGTCCTCTCCTCTCTAAAGTAAGATCACCTGGGGTTTTTTTCTGGATTATTAACTAAGCCTGATTTGTACATTTTTTTTAATCAATGGGAATTCTTTGAGAGTATAAGTATTTAATTGTGACTACTACTTTAAGGCTTTTTAAAAGTTTTATTGCTATTACTTAAATAGCAATCTCCTTATGAGTACCCCTTTATATATTTTAGTAGTAAGATGGACAAGTTAGGCCCACCACTGCGAACTGGAAGAGATATGCAAAGGTTTTATGACATTGATACAAAAACAGACAGTACCATCAAAAGACCAAATGAGTTGTTGCCTATAAAGAAGTAAGTATTGCAAATCAGTGTGGTTTATCTGTTTTCCAGAAATGTTCCTCCAAAGCACTGCAATCATAAAAGTATGGCCTTGACAGACATCTACTGCCCAGTATGTTTTCAATGTAAATACTGTGGGAGAAGAGCATATAATATAACATAATATAATTAATTACATTAAATAATAATAACAATTTAAACATTTAATATTATTCATTAACAACACCTTAATAATATATTAATTAAATATAATGTAACACGATTCTATGATAATTAGTATAGCTAAATAGCTTCATAGTAGGACAAAAATGGTAAAGACTTGTCTCAGATTTTATTTGTTCTGACACTGACTGAACTAAGAGTAATGAACTTCTATCTTTGTAAGCCTGAGTTAACACTGAATTTACGTGATGTAAAGTTGAAGTAAGCATTTAAACCTGATAACTGTATAAATATCTGCATTGTAGGCAAATGTTCTATGACTAAATCATTCTATTCTCCTAAAGTAAAATACTGTATCTGTCTCCTACTTCAGTAAGATACCTGCGGTGGTCCATGAATATAAGCAAAGCAGACTTTTTAATGAAAGGTAAAGTCTAACTTAGCTCATATAAAGACTTCTGAATATTCAGCAAGCTTAAGATCTAAGTATGGAAGAAAGAGTATTCCAATCTTTTAAAGAAGGACTAGATACTATATTGTAGTTAACTCTGTGCTTATAATTTAGAAGATGCCAAAATCAAATGGGCTGATTTTTCATAAGCAATGCCTTAAAGCATGTTGCAAAAGAGAAACTACAAATTAGTTATGTGGCACATACATAGAATGTAATGCTTTAAATAGTAGAAATGTTTCAAAATTTCTTAAAGCCATTTTAGTTTTGTAACAAACATATCTTTGAGGCGGGGCCAGAATACTAGAATTTGAGTTTCTATTTGAAGAAGCAAAGGAAATGAAGGAAGGGGAAGCTGCTCTTAGAGAATCAGATTTATTTTTTTGTTCATTATATGCTTCACTAGATGTAGAAATCCTGCGAACCTTCAAAAACTAGGTCATTTTTTCATTTTGTAATACACTACTAAGATGTTGAAAAAATGGTTTAGTGATTTACTAACCATGCAAAGCCCCTATCCATAGAGCAATGAGTTGATTTTTTTTCTTCTTCTTGAACTTTTTTAAGAGTACAGGTACTCACTCTGCTCTACATAGCATGAGTCTTGTTCTTAATCAAATCTCCTCTGGGTTTGTGAATTAAATCTGCTTTCCTTGCAAGAGGTTACTCAATATGCTATCTGCCACCAGCCCTGGACAACTGTGAAGAGCTACTAACAGTTGTTAAATTCAGTATAGCACTGTGGATGGCTACAGTTTATGGCAAAGATTACTGGACCTTGGCATGCACGCCACTAGCCATAAGGAACTTATTTATGATTTAGCACAGAACTATGAGCTGTTGTGGGTGACAGGGACATCTGACAAGAATATCTGAAAATGCCCTGTCTTGGAAGAAAGCCTGGTATTTCAATATTTTTGAGCAAATTTTTTAAAAAATTTAATTTTTCAAGCACTGGTAGTCCCAACTAGATGTACAACATGAGCTGCTTTAGGAATCAATCCTAAATCAATCTTATTTAAAAAACAAAAAACACCTTATTTTCATTTTTTTAATTGAGGCTGGATAGTAAAAGTCTTTAAAGGTCTGTCCAGGTTTTAAGAGTTTAAGATAGCATTGGTGCACAGTCTCATCTGCTCTCAGACTCCACTAATACTTCTTCACATGATACAACTTAAAACAGGGATATATATATACCTTTGCAAAACCAAAACAAACAAAAACCAAAAAAAAATTCAAATGAACAGAAAAACTTCAGAACTAGACAACTAGAGAGAAGTGGCAGAGGTTGGACAAAAGTTGAGCTAATCAAGAATATCTGACTTTTTTGGAAGGCATCTGGAAGGCTAATTAGGTGTCTAGATGTGGGATGAAGAAGTTTGTAGACAGTGGCAGCCTGCAACATCTGTTGATTGACTCATCAAAATTGCAGAAATCATTGCAGTTAATTCTATGACTAATTAAAGTTTCTAGTCTGAAATTAGATTTTTTTTTCCCCTGTATTTTTAGAAAAATAATTGGGGGAAAAATTCTACAGAAATTATGTAGCAAGGTATGTTTAAATTTCAGAATTAAGTTGTCCTATCAAACTAGTGGTTTGACCCTGGCTGGAGGCCAGACGCCCACCAAAGCTTCTCTTATCACTCCCCTTTTCAGATGAACAGGGTAGAAAATATATATTGAAAGGCTTAGAAGTTGAGATAAGGACAGGGAGAGATCATTCTGCAATCAGCGTCACGGGTGAAACAGACTCAATGCTGCATAAAGGAAAGAAAACTAATTTATGACACTGCACACCCAGTGACACCAGAGTTGGGTAATGAGAAGTGTGACCAGATCTTAAAGCACCTCCCCCCACCCCTCCTTGCTTAGCAGACTTCCCTTTAGTCATTATTTCACTCCCTTCTTTCCTCCCATTGTGGCATGGGGAGTGGCATAGAATGGGGGTTTCGGTCAGTTCCTCATGAGTTGTTTTCCTTCTTAGCTGAGAGGGCATTCCTCACACCCTTCCCCTGCTGCTGTGTGGTGTTCCACCCATGGGAGACAGTCCTCCACAAACTTCTCCAATGTGAGTCCTTTCCCACAGGGCTTCAGCTCCTCACCAATTGCCTCAGTGCAGCTCCCTTCCATGGGGTGCTGACCTTCAGGCCCAGACTGCTCCAGCCTGGTTCCCCACAGAGTCACAAGTCCCCCAGCAAACCTGCTCCGGCATAGGTTGGTCTCTCCACTGGCTGCGGGTTTCACTGCCAGGAGCTTGCTCCAATGCAGGCTTCCCATGGAATCACAGTGTCCTTCAGGTGTCTCCACCTGCTCCAGCTTGGGGTCCTCCACAGGCTGTAGATGGGATCTCTGCTCCCCATCACTATCCGCGGGCTGCAGGGGGACAGCCTGCTTCACCATGGTCTTCTTCATGGGCTGTAGGGGAGTCTCTCTCTCCGGCACCTGGAGCGCTTCATCACCCCACTTCCCTGGCCTTGGTGCCTGCACAGTTCCTTACATCTTCTCACTCCCTTCTCTGGCCACAGAAAGCAGCTGCTTGCGTTTCTTCTTAAATGTGATTCCCAGAGGTGCTGTGACGGTCACTGATGGGCTCGGCCTTGGTCAGCAACAACTCCGGCCTTGAGCCAGCTGGTGTTTGCTTTGTCGGGCCTGCAGAGACCTTCTGGCTGCTTCTTGCAGCAGCCACCCCTGCAGCCCCCCTTCTCCACCAGAACCCAGCCACGCAAAACTACAACACAAACCTTTAATCAATAATGTTCTATCTGTCCCTGGAACTCCACCTCCCTCAATAGATATGATGGACAGTGTGCTTTCAGTATGGCTTTTCAATATTTTCTTTTTTATTCCCCTGGTTCAGTCAGTGGCCTGTGTGCTGTATAAATCCTGGTTTTAAGACATTGATTTCTGGGAAATTTCTTTAGTATGCACCTGGTATTAAAGTATCAGGTAAATTTTCACAGTACCTGGTGGGATGAGGGTATAATATGCATGTTTTACAGAAGTGAACAGTTGAAATACAGGAAAGAATAATGGACAATTTTTCATGTTAAATTCTTTCAAATATCCAGGTCTCCTAGCATTATATTAAAAATTATTGATTCAAAGTACACACCAAAGAGACTTTAGTTTAAGAAACTAATGCTTTTAGTTTTGAAAAAGTAGTATGTTGATCCCAAGTTGAAAATCCAGAGAAAACTGTCAGTAATAATTCTGAAAACAATGTTTTAAATTACTTGTAGTTGTGTATGCAGAATTGAGACACAATTATGTTCTATGTAACATCATCTGATCATCCCTCATGATTGATACAATTTCTGTGTCTACAGATGAACTTTGTTGGGGTTTTTTTTTTTACTATTAAGCTCTAATGAATTTTACTCAATTACAAGGAAAGGTCTCTCCTCAATGTGAAATGCAATGGGTGAAATAACACACAGGAGAGTATTTGACTTCTGTACTGTTGTGTGTACTTGTAACGGCGTGATTTAGGTCACAGTTAGAACTTTTATCCTGGAATTCTGTGCCATTTGAAAGACTGATATATCTTTTAATGGGATTCAATTCTGATATAACTTAGCACAGTGCTTTTCATGTTGCACAGTATTATTTTTACATGAAAACATCTTTAGAGTATTGCTAAATAAGAGGGCAAGCAGGAAAACTAACAGAGAAGATTGGTGGTTTTGCCCAGTAAACCAGAACCTTTGATGGTTCCACTCCACCTGTGGCATGTAGAAGCTGTTCTTGATAAATTTGAATACTTTAGTTAGATATTATTTCACTTTATTTAATCTTAAATTTAGTTCATGTTTTCCACTTTTGTGCTTAATCATTTGAGCACTTTTCCACTGACCTGTTTAAGTGATGGAAGTTGCTGAAATCCATCTTTAGCCTATCGTCCTAATGTGCAGAAAGAAGTGTTTTATGGAACATGTCTAAAATTCAGGCATTATTACATTGTTCCTCAGTTGTGTCAGTGTTGTATTTGAAGTTCCTGTAATTGACTGTATCCTTATATATACTTTGAAAAACAAACCAAGATTAAGTTGTTTATATTTCTGAAAGGAGCATTTAGGTTCATATGAAGGGATGGGGGAAAAAAAACCCCACTCTTGGGCTTTCTTTGCAGACTGGTTTTTTAAACAGAGTATTTTATTTATTTATTTAATGACCATGAGCCACTCCCAACTTAAATATCTTTTAGGAATCAGTGTTCAATGAAAACAGAAAAACTTGGTGGGTCATGCACAAGTTGTCAGTCACTGAAGTTTTGCCAAAGAAGAAGAAATCCCACTGAGTGGTAATTCTTTTGAGCAACGGCAAAAAATTCTGTCCTTGGTCACTGATGAGAAAAGGACACCCCTTCCTATCACTATTTCTTAGTACTATTCAGATTTTTCTGGAGATTCTAATGTTTCCCTACTTGTCAAAGCAAACAGTGAGGTGTTCTGTATGTTTAGGATGTACAATTCATTGCACACTGACTTCTCATAAAACCCACGAGCCTGGAGGAAAGCAGCTTTCACAGCAATGTGGTCATGCTATCAAAGACAACTTTAAGAATACTGTGATAGGCTAGAAAAAAATTAGGCCCTAATGCCCAGATGGATGGATATTCTTTCCTCACTTCCTTTTATTTATATTTATGCTTTGAAGAAAGAGGACCTATAGCATTTTCTGAGAAGTGTGCCTCCTAAATAAAGTCTGTGGCTAAGCTGAAGGAGGGTAATCTTAGATTAGATATAAGTATGAAATTCTTCATTGTGAAGGTGGTGAGGCCCTGGCACAGGCTGCCCAGAGAAGCTGTGGCTGCCCCCTCCCTGGCAGTCTCCAACCCAGGTTGGATGGGGCTTTTTGGGCACCCTGGTCAAGTGGAGGGAGTCCCTTCCCATGGTAGGGTGTGGTAACTAGATAATCTTTAAGAACCTTTCCAGCCCAAACTGGTCTGTGATTCTCCAAAATCCCTGCCAGTCCTAAGAAGTGACTTCTCTGCCAAGCTAGACATTAGAATGTACGAAGCAACCAATAGTGCAGGATCTACTTTTATTTTGGTTTGATAACAAGTGAAACACACAAACAGGAAGGGACTTGCTGTTTAATTTAGCTTGTCATTATAGGATTTAAGTCATATTCAGTCCAAAGCAAGTGAGTCATGCCAAAGCTCTTCTGTCTGCTTTTGGTAAGAAAGAAGTTTTGGGGTTTTTTCTCATACAGTTAATTGATACGTAGATTGATGAACTTTTAAAAACATATATAACTTGTAAATGCGTATTTTTGTGTATGTTTCTGTGTGTATGTAATTCATCAGACATTTATTCTATTTTAGAAGCACAACCAAAGCACGGACATCAACTCCTCCTAGTGTGGCAAGAACCATGAGCACGGGTGCTCTAATAAACAAAAGAAAAACTAGCAATTCTGACAGTTACTCAAGGTACCTTTTAACTTTGTGCAGTTTGTCAGCAGCAGAATATTCATTAAAGGGAACACTTATTATGGGAGAAGTTGGGGAAAATACTCTTCTCTGCAGTTATTAGATAACTCATGGTCAATATGATTTGTTATGTTTAAGATACTTGATATGTTTTGCATATTTATGAACTAACCTGTGTCATTAGCTGTCTTGGCTGTGCATAGAAGACAGTGTTAGAAACAGCCAAAAACCTCTTAGGAGCTGTTGGAAGAAATAAGGGAAAGGTCTTCCAAATAGGAATTGAGTGGTTCGGTTGAAACAGAATGAAATATGCATGCTCAGCTCACCAAGAAATTCTCTGGTGTATGCCTTTTTAAAGAGGAGGAGAAAAAATACTGCTGTTTTAACCTTTCTTGTTTTGGCAAACTAAGTTTTCAAACACTGTAGTTAATCTAACTCATGAATGAATTATTTCATCCTGCTCCAAAAACAGTGGAATTTTTTGTTTCCTTGTGCGGAAGGGAGGGTATCTAGAGATAAGTAGAGGAGTCTGGGTAGTATGCCACTAAGTAAGTAGGAAATGTAAGCAGGAAAATAGACAGCAACAGTGGCAGGAATTCACTGCCAGGATTAAAATAATTTTGCATCAAGTTACACTGAACTGAGTTACAGAGAATGTCCTTTTCCTGGGGTTTTTCAGGTCTGACAGCAAAACCAGGTATGACAGTGGAGACTGCTCATCCTCGGTCAATGGAGGAAGTTCAAAAAGCAACGAAGGAAATTCACCTCTACAGTTATCAAAGTTCTGCCATGAATGTGGAACAAGGTATCCAGTGGAATGGGCGAAGTTCTGCTGTGAGTGTGGAATTCGAAGAATGGTTGTGTGAACGCCTTCTTTAAAGTGAAAAGAAAATGAGAAATTGGAAGCATCTGCTATGTACTGCTGTATGGAAAGCCAGAGCACTCCTTCCTGTTAGACTTCATGCTGCAAAAATGCTGAAGCATCATATTGCAATTTTCCGAGTGCAATCTTCTGGTTACACAGTTATTTATAAACATATATACTGTATATAAAAATAGCAGGTACTTAAAACTAGGCCATTCAAGGAAATAATCTTTCATCTCTGTTGGAAATATTTAAAATTAAGGTTAAAATGTATTAAGTAACTTAGGTAGAAGTGCTTCCATGTTATTTTTCTTGTAAATCCTACTAGATAAAGGATTATTTAAATCACTTATGTAGGATGATACTTACCCAGAGGGAACTAGCCATGAAGAACTTGGGCTTCTAAAGTTTCTCAGTGGAAGCATTTCCTTCATATATGACAGTGACTTAGATGCTGTGTGCTAAGTGAAAGCAACATGAGTTGCTCCCTATAAATTCCTGGTTAAAAGTTCAAAAAGACTGGATCCCTTTAAACTCTTTTAATAATATCCTAATTGGACTTTCCAGTTACTTCCTAGGATTTTTTTTAAAGAATCAAAGCAGAAAAACTATCTGACAATTTGGTTCACGTACCAAATAGCAAGATTTATGTTTGTGGATTTCCGTGTTCTGTTTTCCAATAAGAACTTAAAGTTTTTATGCTTTTATAAGTAGAAATATGATATCCTCATTTTATTAAATTCCTTTTGTTCAGAAATACTTGTCTTCTCCTGTGCTCCACCATGTCTAGCATCTCTATAAAGTTCCGTGCTTTTTGTCTTTAAAGGCCTGCAATGAACAATGACTAATGGGTAGTAATCAGAGGGGTGAACCAGATCGGGGAGTTTTCTAGTTATGCCCTTGACCCGCACCCCAGGGTAGGGTCTGGTCTGCAGCTGGGGCCCTCTGTTCCCTTGAGAAGGGAATCCCCAACCAAAATCACCTTTCTATCTTTCCTGGTAGAGGCAGTCTTGAGGCACGGAGTTGACTTCCTCACCCTTGGCATCCTCTTAGGGGGATTGTCCCCCATCTTCCCATTTGCCTCCTCTTCAACTCCCAGCACCGCAAACCTATTGCTGAGGGGGACTGGGGAACTAAGGTAGGCATGCAACGCCTGTGCCACGCCAGCCTCTCCTGACAGAGCTACTGTGTGCTGCCGGATGGCTCCGCTCTCACAGGGCTCCCCTGGCAAGGACCCACCCCAACGCCCCTGTACCTCAAGGTCTGTCGCTGCGGCTCTGGCTGCACTGACTGCGAGCAGCTGACCTGGCGGGCTGAGGCATTTTGTCACATTTGGCCATATTATATGCAATTGATAAAAAAATTTCATTTTAAGCCACGAATATGAGAAATGATGACAGTACAAAATTATAAAAACATGAAAGTGAAAGTATTAACATCATAAAACCACGCTATCTTGAATAATTAATGTCTTACATTTCTTTAAAATTAATTTTGTATGCTAACATCTCTGTGTGAGGTGGGCAGCGACAACAGATAAGTGGCTGTTGATGGTACCACTGGATAATGTGTATGTGTTTGAACCTACAATAAAGATAAGCAATGAAAACACAAAATAACTATGCAGTTTATTACTGCACAGTGAGACCAGTGGGAGACGTAGTATGTCTCCACTTTATCAGCTGTTCTTGTTCCTGAATGACACGTTTCCAAAGTCTTTGATGTTACCAACAGTCAGTTGTATGCCACAGGTTGTCAGCACAGATCATTGTAATGCCACCTCAGTGGAATGCCATTTGCGAAATAGTAGATTTGTTTTCACTATGACCCTGCTGAAGTGAATACGGAGAAAGAAATTTGTTATATTTAAAGAAAAAAATAAACTGTTACGGAAGATGAACACTGAGTTTTGAATCTTTAGGGACATCATGTGTGTCAGGAAGTTCCCAAATTTAATTTATGAACGACCTAGGTCCAAATCCTCTCGCCCTAGTCTTCCCCCCTGCCTTTATACCTTGATTTTCAGGGGAGGATACATATACTGAAAGGAGACTGTTCCTAACTGCCTCAAGATTAAAATATATACAGTTGGGAAGATAGAGCTTCTAGATAAAGTATACACTGCTGGTTCACTACACTGATGATTCTAAACTCAGCTTGTGTCACCTCCAGGTGCCTTGTTGACATATATTTAACTTGGAAATCTAAATTCATTAGAGTTTGTGTGTAAAATTAGGATGATTACTCCATTTAGCATGTCTTTGCAGCTTTCTGTCTGTGTGTATGTATGTCGTGTGTGCGTGTGAGCACACGCATGTATTTTCTGAGAACTCACAGGTTACACAAATGTAAAAATTGGCTTTGATAAAGCAATGTTGATACAAAACACAACTGAATGCTGCTGGGGGATTGTGAAGCCTCAGTAGCATAATGTAGTTACCATGCAATTTATGGATGTGATAATTGTAATAATTTCTATGCTAATGTCTAACACTAGGACAGGCATTGTTTTACTGTCTGCCACTCTGTCTTCTTAATGTGCTTACTAATGTTCTTCCATTCAGTTAAAAAAGAGACAACAAAAATTTTAAAAAAGGTAAAATTCCACCTAAAGAAACAAGAAGAAGGCTGGCTTTGAGCTCTGTTTTGAGGGTGTTTGCATTCCCATTCTGCTTTTGTGGATATCTGTTACCCAAGGGACAGCACTGTGCCAGAAACAAGTGCAATGGAGTTAGGAAATAATGCCAGCTTCACTAATAAAAATGACATAGCACAAAGATTAGTCTTTAAATGTATCTTACACAGGTTTATATTTATGCATGATATTCACACCCTAGGTAGTTTCAGAATAGAAATCTGAATGCATAGCAACTTAGGTGTATGGCTGTATGGATAACTATAGCCTCAGTCTTACACACGACGGCAGGGCAGTGGGCAGGGGGAGGTGCTTTACCAGCCTTTCAGCTTGCACCTATGAAATGAACATTTAGGCAGAATTTTTCAGATTTGCCAAAGACACTCCAGGAGCCCTTAACCTCCACAGCTGGGTCTGAAAAGCTCAACCCAAACAGGTTGGTTCCGTGGCCAGGAAGACGGTGATGTGCAGGGACCAATTCCGGTGGGGAGCTCTCCATGGTGCTCTGCTGCTCACCCTCTTCCCGCAGCACCCAGGAAAGGAAGTTCACAGGCTTGTAACTTCACCACGTGTTTTAAAACCTGACCCGATCTTCATGTGTCCAGGAAGTTCTCTGTCATCTGAGGGAGGGAAACTAGCTCCTAATTCACCATTGCAGCTGAGAGCTGGTGCCTGAAATGCAGTCTGCAAAGAGAACGGTTTCATGATGCACGCTTACCAAATCAGTGGAGGGAGGTATGACTGCAGTAGTTTAAATGGTAATAAGCAAGGTGTGTAGCAGCACACACTGATGTAGGCTATGTAATTAGTCTGAGCATAAAATGAAATAGTATCGTCTATATATTGCGAAGTTCTCAAGAAGTGCTAGTTTCCATCACGTAGGCTTTGTATATGTGCAAAGAACAAACTTGTTACAAGTTTTTTTTAATCTCAGCTGACAAATTTGTGTCCCATAAAAACATTTTTTGCAACTTTAATTCTTTTCAGTTTGTCTAAGCTATGAATAATTGATTGGGTTGTATGACAGGGTAGATTTTTCATCTTTGGTGAAATTGGTTTTGGTGACTCTGGTGAAAACAGTTTTATTGCCTTTTGAGTACAGTTCATTCCACCTTGTGATGGTTTTGTTGTGCTTTTAAATTTATTTTTTTTTAATTCACTGTGTAAAGTTTGAGTTACCTAATTGTGTTACTGGAAAAAATGTTAGGTGAAAGATTCTTTAGCCATATTCAGCAGTTACTTAGTTGATATTTTCTTTCCAGTACTCACAATATAAGAGATTGCTCTTACATCCTAGTTCAGGGTTGTTGTTGGCGTTTTGTTAAGATACAGAATACACGGTTCTGGAGGATCCTACTTAGCCCCATTCCATTTCATCTTGCCAGAAAATACTTTATTCAGATTTTCTCTTAATTAGTGTTTCTTCTTGAGTCAGCAGATCAAATACTCAGTTTAATATAGCTGAATATTGAACTTGAGTTCTAAATAATATTGCGTGGTTTACCATAGTTCTACATTTGTATTTAGGTTTCTGGCAGAAGCGGGAATGGATTTGGGTCTGATCTGTAAAGTGCTGAGTATTTGGTGACTGTTACAATACCTGCTTTACATGATTGCTCTAGCTCTTGGTGTTCATCCTTTATATGTAACTTAGTGTGTATATTCATAAGTTTATTTATTGATGTTCTGTGTTTTTAAATGAAGCGTTCCTGCGTTTGAGGTGATTTATTTTGTCAGCATTGTGTTTATTATGTTTGCCTTGCCCCTCAGTACATTGAATATTTTTGTTTGTGACCATCCAACGGTTTTTTTGCAGAATTCCTGGGTTTGTTTGCATCTTACTTGGTATATATATATTTTTTCTTTTTTAATTTTGAAGTGTCAGTTCTGTTTTAATTAATAAATGTAAATCACCACCTAATGCTAATTTTCCACTTGTTAACAATAAAGCAAATATGCCAATAAAACTCTTTGTGATGCACACATTTTTGTAGCCAAATGTGAAATTGTCTTAAATAAAGTAGCACAGGGATATGTAACATCATTTCAACCTTATGGATACTGTGATGTCTTTGGTCTCAAGTGTGCCAGACCTGATGTGAGGACCATCCACTGTCTCCTCATCATGCTTGGGAGAGAACCATTTAGTATTCCTTTCAAAGGACAGGGGTTTTTAATTGACTTTTGAGGTGATATTCAGATTCCTCAATCACCTTGCAAAATACTGTATACCAGATATTGGTATCAGTGTGATCCATGTGTAGGAATTTAACTCTCTTCTTTTTCCCCACCTATGTGGAGAGTTTAGTTTATGTGGAGCCTATCACTCTGGTACCTGTAGTAAATAATTATTTTTTCTTTTTTTTAATAAAGCTAAGGTACAATATGTAACCTAAGCTTGATCTGGGTTTGGGATCCTTCATGCAGTTAGAGCACTGTTCTGTTAATGAAAAGTTTAAGCAGGAAAAAAAGCAGAAGTTGTATTTTTGCTGTAAAGCTCACTACATGAGCAGAACTTGTAATAAGGTTTTGGGTTCCTTTTTTTTTTTCTTTTTTTTTTTTTTAATACAGATGAGTAAAGACCAGTTCCTCTTTTCTTTCCTCTTTTTGGGGGAAAGTTTTAACTCCGGGGCTCTTTTGTTTACTTCACCACACCCTTTTCAGTAGGAAGCAGATATATTTTTCCTTCATTCTGGATGAAATTAATTTATCTGCTTGGAGTCTGCAAAGTCTCTTGTCACAACTGAGATTCCAATGTAGTCCTCATGTTGACTTCCTCTTTATTTTAGATCCCAAGCCATTGCAGTCAGACAGAGGGAAAACACACACTCCCCTCAAAAAAACCTCACCAAAACCAAGCAAACCCCTAAGCAGCTGCTGAATGAAAGCTGTCAAAGCCAACGCCTCTTTACTCAGCACAAGCTGAAGAGCTGTAACTGGAGGGAAACATAGAACCAGCCAGGAGAGTTTTACTCCTCCATCCTTAGCTAAAGAACCATAACTGCAAACATCTGTTTAATGGTTTAAAGTGAGATTTGAACATTTTCTTCCAGTGGCCAGCCTTGATCAGGCTTCCTAAACACCGGAAATTCTTCCTTCGCATTATAAACCCTGGGCACCTCATTATGGCTGTTAGAAACACACACTATCTTGCTCACAAGGGTTAGTCACCCCTTCTGCTTTCTCATAATCCTTTGCAACAGCAATGCTAAAATTCTTTTTACTAATTTAACACTAAGTGTTGTTAACTCTTGGTTAGCACCTTTAACACCTTCCCATAAATTCCATTTATTTCTAAACCATGGTTTTGACTTAAATTCTTTCTCTGTTGTGGCCAAATACATAAATTCATAAACCAAAGCAGCAGCGGGGGAGGCGTGGTGGTGATTCCCCGCAACGTTTTCATGCCTTCATAGCTTCCTGCAGAGCAGTTGATTGTTGTCACGTTTGTAATTTCAGGAGGTTCTCAAATAGAAGGAACAAATCAAAGAGCACAAGTCACTGCATTTAGCAGTGAGGCTTTGCGTGTATGTGGTGACTCAGGAAATTTGGCAATAAAATTCAAAGAACCAGGCCGGATACTTGTGAAGGGAAGCAATCAGAAAACTCCCACAGTTTCATAATTACTCCATTTAAAATACAAATTTCTGCCCAGGTCTTTTTCCTGGGGTAGTCCTGAAACTGCTTGATTGGCCTCAGGATTTAAGTTGTGAGCTACTGCTAAAGTTATTTAAGCTGATAGCTTCCAGTTTTGTAGTGGCTAATATGGCATCTGTGTGCTTTTTGTTTAGTTCCAACCAACCTTTCTTTGCCAAGAGGATATTAGGAAATAAATCTTGACATTCAACTGTTTGTAAGTTTCCAAAGAAAGCCAACTGTTCTTCAGTCTCAGAGACAAGATTAATCTTCGTTCTGCTGGGACTTCTTTGAGTAGATGGGATTTCCAGAGAAGTCCTTACAATAGCAGTTAGATTCTCTTATCTGCAGTGTATTAAGAAATCTGTTTCCGTTTCCTATTATAGGAAAAAAAATATGGCTTGACTTTGGGTTTCTTTTTTTTTTTTCTCCTCACATTTGGAGCTAAAGTTGCAATCTCTGATATCAAGAGCTAAAGAGAATATATGGAAGTCTCAAGCACGGTTTTACAAAGACACTACTCCTATCATCACCATAAGTGATGGGGTCCTGGGGGCAGTGTGTTCCAGGACAGCGTAACAGTATGTGTGTTTTGCTCTTAACCCCTTCCCTCTCCATGAGCAGAAGGGCAGACAGGGTTTCATGGATGCAGCACAGCGGATCTTATCCCAGTCCCAGGAGATGCATGCAGTTCTATGAAGCACAGTCCACCATGTTTTCAGGTCTTTGTTCTGAACACCAAAAACTTTTCAGAGTAGATCCTGTCACTGGGCACAACTGGAAAGAGTCTGGCCCCATCCTCTTCTCATCTGCTGTTTAGATATTTATCAACAAGATCCCCAAATTTCATTTGGTTTCTCTCCACCCGACTCTACCCTGCCTGGGTCTCACTGAACAGCAGCTCAGCCTTCTGGTGTATCAGCCACTCCTCCCAGTTTTGTATCAGCAAACGTTCTGAGGTGCACTCTGTCCCTTCGTCCAGGTCATTGATAAAAATGCTGAACAAGACTGGACCCAGTACTGACCCCTGGAGTACACTTGCAGGCCTCTTGCAGGACTCTGCACCAATTATCACAACCCTCTAGGCTCTGCCGTTCCACGGGTTCTCAATCCACCTCACTGTCCACTCATTTGGCCCACACTTCCTAAGCTAGCCTATGAGGAGGCTATAGGAGTTAATGTCAAAAGCTTTGCTGAAATTGAGGTAGACAAGATCAGCCACTGTACCCTCACTCACACACCCAGTCATGACATCACAGAAGGTTATCAGATTTCCCCTTGGTGAATCCATGTTGACCACTCACAATAACCTTCTCCTTCACATGTGTGGAGATGACCTCCATCACCTAGACATGAGCTCCATCACCTAAAGATGAGCTGTTCCATCACCTACCCAGGGCTGGACATGAAGCTCACTGGTCTGTAGTTTCCTGGGTCCTCCTTCTTGCCCTTTTTGAAGACCAGAGTGACACTGACTTTCTGCCAGTCCTGAGGCACCTCTCCTGTTTTCCACGACTTTTCAAAGATAATGGAGAGTGGCTTAGTAATAACATCTGCCAGCTCCCTCAGTACTCACGGTGTATCCCATCAGAGCCCATGGATTTGTGGATGTCAAGTTAGCTTAGATGTTCCCTAACCTGATCCTCCTTAATAAAGGGAAAGCCTTTCTCCAGACTATCTCTCCTACCTCCAGGGCCTGGGTTCCCTAAGGGCTGGCCTTAGCAGTAAAGACTGAAGCAAAGAAGGCATTCAGTATCCTCCATCATCAGGGCACCCACCTCATTCAGCAACAGGCCCACATTTTCCCTAGTCTCCCTTTTGCGGCTGATGTATTTGAAGAAGCACTTCTTGCTGTCTTTCAACCTTTGCCATCTTTAATTCCAGGTGGGCCTTAGCCTTCCTCATTGCATCTCTGCTAACTCTGACAATGTTCCTATCCTCCTCCCCAGTGGACAGTCCCTTTTCCACATTCTGTAAACTTCCTTCTTCCCTTCGAGTTTTTCTAGGAGCTACCTGCTCATCCAAGCAGGTCTCCTGCCTCCTTTGCTTGATTACTGGGTTAAAGAAGTCTACACCAGCATCAGCCCCCCCACCACGGATGCCCTCTTCCATGGACTGTACTGTAAGACCTCCTAATAATTCTGATGCTGATCCATTTGATCTGGGCCGGATAGACCTCGAAAAAGAGCCTGACTTGTATCCTCCAGACTTTCACAATAAATGGGTGGCTGTAAGAAAGGAAGTGAAGCAGGTGGGGGATGTGGACATCTTGGATGCCTTCCAGATAATATATGCTCCTGAACAAGAACCACAGTGGGAGGGTCTTTCTTACAACCTTATAAAACACCTCAGGCGTCTGCTAACAGATCATGGACTTGGAGCTTCATATATCACCCATTTGATACAGTTTTTGTGCGATAGTTCTGTTTTTACCCCACATGATTTTAAAACCATGTTTTGGCTTATTATGACTAATCTGCAATAGACTGCGTGGGAATAAAAAATGAGACAGCTTGCTAGGTCTCAGGCTGCAGAAAATCAGGCGCTGGGTCAGTGTCACCCTCTGACAGTTGTTGATGTGAATTTGTTGATGGGAGAAGGTGATTGTAGCACAACTGCAGCTCAAGTCAGAATCCCTCCCGAAGGCTTGCAGGAGGTTAAGCAACTTGTGCTCTGCACCCTTAAAAGTGTTCCGGAAGCTGAAGGGCAAAGACAACCTTCTGTTTGTATAAAGCAAGAACCAGGGGAGCCATTTATGAAATTTTTGGACAGACTTAATGGTGATTTATAGAAACAAGTTCAGAATGAGGCAGCTCGAGATTATATGTTGGAGCAACTTGCAATTGAAAATGCTAATTTGGGCTGTCAAAAGGTTTTATGACCCTTGAAAATTCCCGGTGTTGATGATATGATTACCGCATGTATGGATATAGGTTCTAGACAGCAGGAGTTGTCTTTACTTGCTGAGGCGCTTGCAGCAGTGTCAGTCCCACTGCAGCGATGTAATTCCTGTGGTCAGTATGGACGTTTCTGAAAATACTGCCCAAAGACAAATGGAGATAAAGGTAGAGCAGCGGGTATTTTGTCCACGTTGCCACAAAGGATGGCATTATGCAAATAAATGTCCATCCAAATCTGGAGACCGTCATTGTCAGTACACCACACCCGCTGCCTTCTCGAGCCATAACTCATGGGATTCTCCCAGGTCCTTAAGAGGACGAAGTCAGCTCTCCTGAAGTCCAGAGTCATAATCCTATTTATTGCCTTGCTCCTTCCACACAGGATCCTTGAACTCCACCATCTCATGGTCACTGCATCCAAGTCTGACCCCAACATTCATATCCCCCACCAATCCTTTGTTTCTTAGTACAAAGTCCAGCAGCACACCTCACCTCAGTGGTCCCTTCACCACTTGTGTTAAAACGGAAAGGAGCCTTCTGGACTGTGTGTGCCTGGCTGTGTTCCCTTCCCAGCAAACGTCAGAGTGGTTGAAGTTCCCCATGAGAACCAGTGCCTGCAACTGTGAGGCTACTCCAAGCTGTCTGCAGGCCTCATCAACTTCCTCATCAGTTGGCCTGTAGTAAACACCCACCCCAGTGTCACCCAAACCCCATAGCCTGACCCTTAGTTCTCACCCTTAAGCTCTTGACTGGTTCTTCATCCCCTCCTAGGCAGAGCTCAATATATTCCAGTTGTTCTCTCGCATAAAGAGTAACTCCACCACCTCGTCTTGCTTGCCTGTCTTTCCTAAAAAGTATGTAACCATCCATGACAGCATTCCAGTCGTGCAAGCTATGCCACCATATCTCTGTAGCTGCAATGAGATCATGGCCGTGTGACTGCACACAGACCTCTAGTTCTTCCTGTTTATTACCCATTCTCTGTGTGTTGGTGCACAGGCATTTCAGAGAGGTAATCAAGCATGGAGGTTTCCCTGGAGGGGTGAAAGGGGATCCACCATAGCCATACACACCCTTGAGAAAGTTTGCATTCTGGTTCTTCTCTTGGGAGGCAGCTAAGGAGCATTTGCTGCTGCTCTGGTTGGCCTGGCTTACTCCCCAGTTCAATGCGATGGCGTGAGTGTTGCCACTTTGGACCCTGCCATACAAGGCAGATACTTGGTATGAAAGTGTCTTTCTAAACTGGCCACCTTGTAAGCAACTAAGAAATAGATATTTCATAATGGGAAGTCCCAAGCAGCTGGAGGTTACATTACTAGCTGTGCTTTTAGGGACTAGCTGTGAAGCAAAGCTAAAAATAGAGTAATGACACACAAAAAAGTCAACAGCCTGTTTCCATAGAAGGCAAATATTTTATTACCAAAGGAGTTATAGTATCAAAGTAAGAAACTGCAAAAGAGTTATAAACAACTATAAAAATACTTCTATTTATCCAAAATTAAATACGAACACTTTATTAGTAAAATGCCAATATATTATTCTCTGAAAATATTCACACATTTTAAGTCGTTTGTCTAACATGTTGAACACGTTATATAAAATAATTGCATATAAGAAATCACAATCTGAAGGTAAGAAATTCTAGCTCCTCCTGCAGCTAACTCTAGGACAACCAAACACATAAGGGTAGTAGTGCTGTTTCCAGTCAGCTGGACAAACTTACATTCAGGCATCTCCTTTTCCGCCTTCCAAAGGTCTTTGCTGCCTTGTCTCTACTTAAGACAGTAGGTGTGCGCTACATCTCTCAAAAATCAGTACCTTTCCTAAGTTTTTGAAAAAGTTAACCTTTTCCCTGGTTTTCCAAACCTAACTGTTTGCATACCCATTCGATACCCACGCTGAAAACATCGTTGCATCAGCAGAACAGACCCAAGATCAGCTGCTTGGTTGGTAAATTGTTCCTTTTGGCCCTTGATGCATTTTATATAAAGAAACCAGCTACTCTTCCACACTATTTTCTTCACCTGCAGCTTGTAAGATGTTTTTATAAATTGCAGTAGCCATGTAAGTAGATTGCTTTCATATGACGGTACTATAAAGTTACTCAAAAGATCAGAAAATTCAGAGTAGTTTCCAGAGCATGAAGGTGGGACACAGACTTCTGCAGAGTTCTTTGTTTCAAACGCTGGTCTTTGATTTCCACTTCTTGGACTTCAGCAGCTCGGTTTAGCCATTTCTGTTTACTCCGTCTCCAGGAACAAGGTACAGTAGCTTGCAACCAGAACTCTGGCATAAAGCGTTCATATAAGTGAGCAGAGTTACTTGAAGGATGCACAATAAAATGCAAAGATACCAAGTAATGCCACTTTGACAGAAGAGCATGATTCACCTGGAATCACCTGAAAATGATTTTTTCAAATTTATTCCAGCAGGATCGAAGGCTAGATATATTTTCTTTCAGTTCACAAAATTCTTGGTTACATTTCTTTTTGGACGGTTCAGCTGCTTCTGTATCTGATTTATTATATGTATTTAGCTGCATGCATAGTACCTGAAAAAGAACAGTTTGTATTGTTAATTGAAAAGTGCTTATTCTTTTCATATGGACATCTTTTAAACCAAACAGATTACATAATGTCTCAACTAATAATAGAAGGGCCTTAGATGGTGAATTAAGCCCAAAAGCTGGGCTACTCACAAAACATGCCATGGCAATACATAACCTGCATCACTCTGCTGCTCTCACTCTGCTGCCCTTGCCTCTGCTGCTTTATGGACAGCTGAAACCAATGTGTGCAACTCAGAACATGTACACCTTCTGTCAGTGGTTTAAAATTTATCCCTTGTTTGAAGGACAGGAAAAATGAAGCCAATTAAATTGTGAGCCTAAAAAATGTGACCACATGTGTGGTACCTTGAGACTGGTGGAAAAAGACAGACCTGTTCCCAAGGGTTGGTGCTGTGTCATAGTGTTCAGGATGTCGCCCAGAGACAAGGAGACCATGGTACTTGTCCATATTCAATGACTGTTCATTATTTTTACCAAAAGACTATTTTAAAATAAAACCAAGCAACCACGAGATTAGTTTCAAGGATGACACCCTTTGACTACTATGATTTAACTGTGATGCCTTTTGTGGCAAGGGAAATGTTGGATTCAGCACAGGTTGCTAAGCAAAATACAGGCACCAACATTACTTAACATCTGGTCCTAGAATGTAAGAGTTTCTCCTTTTCAAGGAGAAAAAGGACTTAAATGCAGCCGTCAATCCAACTATTTAAACTGGTCATCAAGAATTATGTCCTTTGGTGCCTGTGGGGAGGCTTTTTGGTATTGGTTAATGTTTTTGTAGTCAATAAGTAACTGTGAGCCACGCTGAAAAGAGGGTTCTGCCTTTGCTGCAGTAGTCGCTTGATCACTGTGCTAGATTTAAGCAACAGATGAAAGAACAGATTCTGCCAGTGACTAAAAATCCAACCATCTTCGTATCTAACTGTTCTTGTCAAGTTTGAGATATTGTGGTTAACATGGAGATCAAAGAGATTATGGAAAGGAGAGAAACTCACACTACTAGTTTGTTTAAACAAACCAAATCAAACATTAATCTTAGGGTAGAACCCCAATGAGAAGTAATAATCATGATATTATACACCGAGGAGGTTAAATGCCTTCTTTGCACAAGTGTGGTCTTTGTCTTCTACTGGAGAATTAACTCAGGTATTTCAGTGCTGAACCAGAGCATAAATCTTTGCTGTAGACTTCCAGATCACTGTCTGTCTTTGTCTTTGCACCAATCTGGATGTCTTATTACAAGACATATGCCTTACAGAGCAAAATTCGTCATGTGCATATCGTGTGTGTGTGATAGTTGTACCTCTGAGAGGTAGATATGAGAGTCTGTGTTGAAGAGCTCCAAGAAACATCACATACTCACAGCAAACTACAGACCACCACTACCACTCACCTTCTCTTTTTTATGTCTTTCACATTTGCACTGTAGAACCTGCAACGTCCCACATGAGACCAACGCTGCTTTCCATCTAAAGTCTTTGCTGATCTTTTGCCTGTTAAAGAATCTGAGCATATTGCATGCCATACTCTGTAGTGATTCTATTTCCTGTAAAGAGAGAAAGAAAAAATACATGTCCTGAAAGGTCTGAGCACTTTTAATTCTTTATAATACTGGCTTGTCTTAAAAAAAACCCCAAACTACATCAGCTACTGTTAGCTACCTTTGCTTTCATAGTGGCAATCTTTTCCAACAAAACATTGAACTAATCTCACCTACCTGCCATCTCTTCCAAATATTTTAAAGTATCAGTTTGTAGTAGTAGTAATAATAATAGCGAAATGATGTTAAGGAGAAATCTCAGCTGCCATGAAATCAGCTGATCGAGTTAGGAAAACAATGAACAATTTTTAGACTAAGTCCTTTTGTCAAGTCATACTACAACTTGCAGCTGGCAAATGTGTGTTCCATCATTTGAGACCTGCCCAAACTTTTCAAGCTTTCAGATTGCAAGTGAAAAGTTTAGCCAATATAATTTTCTGTAGAAATATGAAAACAGGGGTTGGGAAATTTTTATGTTTACTTACTTCCATTGGCAAAATAAAGTAAGTTTTCTGTACTGTTTTGGATGAAAAATACAAGACAACCTTTAAAGTAGGAAAAAGGATGTCTTGGATATGGAATTCCTTAATATTTTAATTTTTAAAATATCAAATTACTTGGCAAATGGTGGAACAACCCTGACTATTATGATTTGACTATTAAAAGATAATATTGCTCTCTGTCACAATATGCTGTTCAGGGACTGGACTGTACAAAGAGCCCACCTGAGTCTGTATTCTTTAAAGTAGATTCTGAGAAGTTAAATTTTACCTGAGTATCATTGCAGAAAAACACTTTGCTTTTTTCATTTCTTTTATTCTTGCAGCACCTGTCACGATACTCTGCAGATATATTTACCTGTAAAATATAATATAGGTTTTAACATGGACATACTTTATTAATCAAGTGAGCCAAAGTTCTCAAGAACAACTGGTGATGACAAGACTGAATTGTTCTGTAGTGTCTCCTCAGGTGTAGCAGGGTCAGTGTACAATTTTGAGCTTTCCTTTGGCAAGCAGGCAAAGAAAACCCTAATCCAGCTACAATCACATAGAATCACAGCATAGATGATGTTGGAAGAATCCCCTGGAAGTCATCTGGTCCAACCCCCTTGCTTAAGCAGGGCCACCTAGACCCAATTGTCCAGGACCATGTCCAGGTGGCTTCTGAGTAGCTCCAAGGATGGAGACTCCACAACATCTCTGGGAAATGTGTGCTAGTGGTCAGTCACCCCCACAGTGGAAATGTTTCTGGGTATTCAGAGGGAACCCGTGTTTCAGTGTGTGCCCATTGCCCCAAGTTCTGTCACTGGGTACCACTGAGGAAAGCCTGGCTCCATTCTTTTTGCACCCTCCCTTCAGGTATTTATGGACATTAATAAGATTCCCCACCCCCGATCCTTCTCTTCTCAAGGCTGAACGGTCTCAGCTCTCTCAGCCTTTATTGGACAGATGTTCCAGTGCCTTAACTATCTTTGTGGCCTTTGCTGGACTCTCTCTATAGCTCTATTTTTCTCTCATACTGGGGATCCTAGAACTGGACACCAATCTATTAATTTTAAACCTTCATATCCTATCAAATTACTTGGTTCTTTGGCATTTTAAAACATACAGGAATATTTAAACCTTACATGGGCATCAACTGCAATGTTTATCAATAAATCCATGATGTCATGCATCTAAACATAGTAGTACTCCCTTCATATAGGCACCAACAGAAGATGTCCTAAGCAGTATCACTTGCTTCTTTTGTGTGACTGTAAATTTTCTCAGTATATTCTTTAGTTTTTCTCTTTCTACTGCCATATTTTTTATCAAGATGGAACAGGTTGCCCAGAGAGGTGGTAGACGCCCCACCCCTGGAAACATTCAAGGCCATGTTGGATGGGACTCTGAGCTGACTGATCTAGTCGAAGATGTTCCTGCTCATTGTGCAGCAGTTGGACTAGAGGACCTTTAAGGGTCCCTTCCAACCAAATCCACTCTGTGATTCTGTGATTTCATGACAACTAAATTCAACAAAATCTCTTTACTTTTTTCTTCAGTTTGCATCCAGATAACCTAACACAACCAATTTTTTGGATTTAAAAAAGGCAGCTCCTCATAATATTGTGTTATATCTCTCACTTAGGCATACACATGAAGCCTTTACAGAACTTCATTCTTAAAGAATTTCTGCAGATTTTTGTGTAACACTGCCTGTATTTCAGAAATTCACCCATAATAAATAGAATTTAATCCAGGACCTAGTTTCAAAACTAGGAGTTTAGGGAATCAAGCATTCACTGACAAAACCCTCAACATTTGGAAGATAATGCTCATCTCCACTTACAGCACAACAGAAGAAGTTTTGCTGCAGTGATACAGCTCTGAGATTTAGAAATAAAAAAGTAAATAAGTAAACAAATCAATAATCACCCTAAAACCTGTATCTGTGCCTTCAGTTGCTACTCATTCTCACTGGCTTCCTCAGATCATCTTTAGTATAATGTGTAGTAACCTTTTCTGAAGGCAGTTTATTGGCTGTGACTAAAGCAACCTAACAGAAATTCTGGTCTTAGAAAAGGAATTCACAAAACTCACATTAACCTATGGTGTTTTATTACATAACCCACTCGTCATCCCCATAACTGCCTGCATACATCAGGTTTAAGGACTGAAAGTTACTGACTTTGGATCTTCAGTTGCAGAGGAAGTGCCTTGTGGGCAGTTGCCATCACCCAAACAGCATATTTGCTTTTAAGTTACAATGACAAGACTATACACTGATTTTACACAGAAGACAAATTGCTTTCTCTTGGCCAGGTTGGATGGGGCTTTGGACATGGTCTAGTGGAGGATGTCCCCGCCCATGGCAAGGAGGTTGGAACTAGATGGTCTCTGAGGTCCCTTCCAACCCAAACCAGTCTGTGATTCTGTTTTTTGATGATTGTCTTAATCTGGGAAAAATAAAAAATGAAGAAACTTGCACAGTAGTTGCTTGTGCCTGCCTATTCTAAGATGTAAAAGCTCCAGCATTCAGTTATCCCTATTACATTTCACAAACATTAGTTTATTAAGGTTTCATTAATTAATTTATTTAGTAATTTATTTATTTAGTTGCATAGCAGTAGTTCACATACAGTCTCCTAAAATACTCTTATCTTGTAAAAAAACCCCATGATATTTACTACAATAAAAAAAGATTAAAACTTTCAAAACGTATCTGGAAGAATGGCATTGTTCCATTCAAAGCCTTGAGAGCACCCTGGGGCATGGAGGGCATGGAGTTTCATCCTGCAATTGAGCAGTGGCAGGGTATTGCCACCTCCAGCCCAAGACACCTCCCCCACAGCTTCAGTGATCCTGCAGTTTCAGCTGAGCTGAGAAGGACCTCATGGCTTTCCACCACAGGAAGCCAACAGGATCTCGCCTCCCAGAGGCTGTTATTCCTGACATACTGTTTTCTCTTATAGGACAGTTATAACTACCATCTAGAGGGTTTATTTTTGTTCTCTAGAAAATGCTTGTCTTTATCAGAAACAAGATGACAAATTAAAGGGGCTACTTACCTCTTCTAATATGGCCATGAATATTTTCCCCAGCTTTGGCGCCTTGTTCGGGATAAGGTAATTTATTTATGGAGAAGCACCTTTCTCTCTTCATAATCTCAACAAACACAATGTGATCAGAATGTTTTTGAAGACTAAATGATCACATCCTGACTCTAATGGTAGAAAGGTTGGAAACAACTGGCACGGTGCTCTCAAGGATAGTGGTGGATCATAAGAAGAAATACAATGGCTCCTGATCTCAGCTTGAAAAAGCACTGTATTTTGCTTGCATGTCATGCAAATACCTCTCGATTTAAGACCACTAAAGAATGGTGAGTTCTTGTCCAGTGAAAAGCTGTCAGAAAAATCCCATTTTCATAGAAATTCTCTGCTAATCCAACTATGGAAGTGCTTTCTCCAAATAAAATGTTCTTGAATGTAATTGTTAACAATTCACAATGAAAAGTTGGGAAGTGGGGTTTTGGCCTTGGATCAGTAAACTGTTACGATACTGTTTTGCAAAGCTGTAATAAATCTGGTTGATAAAACCATAATGGAGGAGATTTACAATTGAGAAAGTTAAGTTTTTCTCTGCTGCCTTCTAGAAACAAGGTATTTTAACAGGTAGACTACCAAGAAACTCTTATTGCTGGATGCTCTTTGCATTTCTATTCAATGCACTACATAAAACTTCAGTCAAGAAGTCCACAGTTAGTAGAACAGACTTCAAGCTGAGTAATCCTTTCTTTTGATAAGAAGATATAAACAGAAGTAGTCATGAAATTACTTCAGAAAAGAGAACTTACTGACGTAAGATATTACACTATTTAGGACCAAATGGTACATGTGACTAACTACATGGTACACAGGCACAAAAACCTATATCACAGCATTTGTACGTGCAAATAGGCAGCATCCACAGATTTCAGAGCTTTTAGAGAGACTAAATTGTCACACTGCCTCAAATAAAGCCAACATTTAGGAACAGTGTGTGATTTTAAATTGGGCTTTTATTGTATGTTAACAATAGAGCCTTTAAAAATTATTATTTGCTATCATCTAAACATAATCAGTATTCTTTGAAAGCACAAGACCTATTACCTACCAGCTCATTGATGTCGTGGCTTAGTATGTTCTCATACTTCACGCGAATTTCAGTTGTTTTATTTCCCATGGCACAACTGGATGAATTCACTGGAGACAGAACAAGAAGCAGTGGCAGAACGCGAAAGATAAATCTAAAAAAGGCTGGATGACAACAAGAGTAGTTAAGTACGTATTAAATGCCATGGACTGTATGTTGTATTCACAAACAAATTCCTTAACCTAGTTAAAATGACTTACAAGGGAACTGTGTACAACCCAATGACTTGTACCTTGAGGGAAAGATTCAGCTCCAGATTAAAACACTATTTGGGTGTCTAAATTCCCTCATAGTCAAGGATGATCTAGCCAGCACGGTTAAGAGCCTACAGCTGTCAAGCTGACCCTCCACTTGGTCTCTGCTTGGGCTGAATTCATCTCCAGGCTTCACTGTAAGCATTGACAAGGTCTCTCCATTGACCATAGTTGGACCATAGCCACCTAGCATATATGTAGACAGGTGTCTTAGTCAGATAGGTGTAGACATTCAAGTGTCCTAATCTGCAGCTGAATCTCATCCTAATTGTCCATTTTTCATATGATAAATGATACAAATGCCCATGACCACATTTTTTTTTTACATCAAAAGGGAGGTTAAACACATTTTCAGGCTGACCCATAAGTAAAATCCATCCTAGTTGCCATTAACATGAGGTAAGGCCGCAACACACCCTACTCTTAAAGATTTTTGTAATCTTTTGGAGCAAATCTCACTGCCCCGCACTTTGTTTCTCCCTTCAGTGGATCATCTTGCTTTGCTCAGACATCTGGTCTTCTGTCCTTGCATGACATCCAGGAAAATATGAGTTCTGTGAGGATAGGCACAGAGAAAAGACCAAAATATCAAAAGGGTCTGAAGGTACTTACAGGTGACTAGGCTGATGCTGGGAATGAGGGAGACTGGGTACAAGGCAATATCAGGATTAGGAAGCTCATAACTGGACCCTGTCCTACAGCTAGATTAGCTAGGGTGATGCTTAAAGGTTTTGGGAAAAAAAACAGAGCTAGAAATTTAGGTCAAAGGTTAGCAAAGATCACAGCACATTCCTGGACTAGTATGAGCTGTTTCTACCCATCTCTGCTACTCATTAAGAACAACCACCGCATACAGAGCAACTGTGGGGTTGCAGCCAGGAAAGGCAGAAGGGATGCCCTGACTCTAGCTGCTACTTTCCTTCTCTCCAGTGCAGACGGGACCACTGGGTACTGCCAGTGCAGCACTCAGAGATGGGCGCCTCTGGAGCTGAGTGTCACTAGTAAATCCCAGTCTGAAATGAATCTTGAATAACTAAGAAGGCGGCAGTGAAACTTGGCCATAACGCTTACTGAGCCACCTAACCTTGGTGATGCAAGAGCCACAGCCACACCACAGGCTCATCTGCCATTCAGAGAAACACAGTCCCTCGCAGCTCATCCCAGCTGACTCCCACCACATTTTCTGATTAGTCATGAACACGCTGTGATGTTTCAGTACAAAAACTAGCATAACCAAAGCAGCTGGAGAAGCAGTAGAAGCTAAATTCCAAGTCTGTTCTTGTGGCAAGCTGCCTGCCAAGTTTTAATGGGACATTTTGATGACCTAAACCCTAAATTTTCTGACCTCTTCATGTACTGATCAACTGAAGTCTACTAATACCTAAAAAAATCTAGTTTGAAGAACTGTAGGCACCCTAAATGGATCCTACATGTAGTACATATAAATGATACTAAGGTGAATCCATTAAGATCTTCAAGCTCCAAGTGGACATCTGACTTCCACAGAGATTTACACTTGCAAATCTCTATGATGACCATGTCTGTGCCAAGTGAATTATCAGCTTGTAGGACTGAGATTTAATATTTTAAAAGAAGATTTCCAAGCAAACCAACAAACAAAAAATTGCAAGATCTCAATTACAGGTAACATTTTTCCAAAATGACATTGCAACTCTTGATTTAAAAAAAAAAAAACCAAGCCCAAAACCAAGTCTCACTCGTTTCCAAATAGAAGTGATACAAGCAACTTGGATATGCTGCTTCAGAAACATGCTTCAAAAGACACAAATAATATTCTTCTAAATTAAAACCAGCCTAGCAGATTCCATCACTTAAACCTTGGTTTGTCCAGCAACAAGTGGAGATTGCAAAGTCACTTGTTTTATATTTGCATTCTCTGTATTGTATGGATTGTGCATCTTTCTTAAATGAGGAAATTACAGAATCAAAGCAAAGAGATGCGGCTCGTCTCTTGACCCATCTGCAGCATCGTGATGAAACCTATTCAAATATTCCTAAATAAGTTCTCTGGAACCCATTAAGACGAGTGTCAAAGAATGTTGCAGGAGCTTAAGACTGAAAATTTAATGGGTTTTCTTTGAAGCTAGGTAACTTCAGAGGAAGCGGGATTGACTGCACTCCATAAAACCAGCTCTTCAATAGAAAAAGAGCATGTATTACTTAGTTATAATACCCCATCCCTTCAGTAAATTCCCAAAAGCTGGTAAGTCCTATCTGGAAAGCCCCAAAAGATTTTCTGAGAAAAGCCGGGAAGAGTTAGCCGGGAAGAGTTAGCATTCCAGTATTTCCAAATGTAAAAAAGCCCCTCTCGGGTTTTTAATTAAAACAACCCTCCCATGCCGGCATCCTGGAAGTGGCACTGCAGGCGTGCCCACGCCCGAGGCGTGCTCCCGGCCGGACCCCACGGGCTCCCCGCATCAGCCTGCCTTGCGGAGTCACCCGCAAACCACCCACATCTCCGCATGCGGCACCCTCTGCCCCACAGCCGCGATTGCCCAGCCCCACTCCGCAGCCCGCAATCCCCGAGGGGAGCGGTTAACAGCGGCTTCTCCTCCCTCTGCCTCGCTTGAGACCGCGCAAAGGTGCGGAGGGACGCGCCGCGGTTACGCGGGTCACTCCTGCCGCCCGCCAAGCGAGGACGCGGGGCTCCGCCGGCCCGAAAGCGACGCATCCCCGGCGCTGCGCGGCACCTGCTCCGGGCCCACCCCACACCGTCCCGCTGCCTCCGCCGGCACCCTTCTTCCCGGCAGCGGGTGGGATGGGAACCGGGCGCTTTTACTTTCATTCTAAGGGGAAAGGGGAAAAAAAAAGCAAAACTGGGAATTTCCCCCGCCGTCACCAGAGGTTTAAAAAGGCACCGAGCGGCACCACAGCGGGAGAGGCGGCGGAGCCGAGAGCGTCGAGGCAGCGGAGCCGGTGAGGAGCCAGCGGAGCCGGTGAGGAGCCAGCGCGGTCGGGGGCGCGGAGCGTCGCGGCGCGTCGCGACGGAGCTCAGCTCAGCTCAGCTCAGCTCAGCTCAGCTCTGCTCTGCTCTGCTCAGCGCAGATCAGATCAGCTCAGTTCAGCCCAGTCCGGGCGCAGGTGGAGAGGGGCGCCCCGCGCGGCTCTTTCCGCAGCTGCCTGCGGCGCGGTCCGGTGTGGGGCGGTGCGGGACGCGCTCCTTACCATGGAACATGGTCCGCGGGGGGGGTGGCAGAGAGCTGCGCCGGCGGCTCAGCGGTCATGGTGGCGGCGCCGTCTCGCCCATGGTGCATGCAGCCCGCGGAGCGACGCGCAGGGATGGGAGAGGGGGTACGGACGAGAAGAACCGCGGCGGCCGGCCGGGGCTCAGCAGTCCCCCGCCACCCTCCTGCCGTGGGGGGGCGCGGCGCTGTCAGAAGGGGCTGCGGGATGGCCGGGCTTTGCTTTTCCCATGGGGCTTCCGCCGGCGGCAGGTACTTTCACTTTCTGCTCCGCCGGCAGCCGCGGTGCTCCCCGCCGCGGCGCCGGGCTCCGCGTCTTCAGGGCGGCGAGGCGGGCGCGGGGGGCTGGCGGGCCGCCAGAGGAGGAGGCATCCCCGCTCCGCCGCGGGGGAGGTCGGCCAGCGTCCCGGGGCTGG
>VZTU01009847.1:61766-151502 GCA_013400835.1 Zapornia atra
CCTCACCCGCGGGCAGTAAACCCTAAAAAAAAAAAAAAAGAAAAAAAAAGGGTAAAAAAAATCTCCCCACAACACACAACCGTGTGCTGGAGTCGCAGTTTTGGAGGAGAGAGACTTGGTTTCTGAGCTGCTCTGCAATGCCCTATCGCTCGCTCGGTTGTCCCTGGGTAGGTCGCGGGAGGCGGGACTGCCAGTAGTCCCTCTCAGGTCGAGGGTTACCCCAGGCTGCTGGCATCAGGTCAGGAGCGTCAGGTGGATGATTTTCTGCAGACTTCATCACCACCGCCAGTAGCTCATCGTGAGAAATCTGAGGATTAAGGAAAGATGGTGAATGGCTCAGGAAGCTGTTTTACTGTAGAAAACGGTCAAGTTCTAAAAGACAGGTGTAGGCAGATGGGGTTTTCACAATTGCATTATTCAGAATGCAAAAACTGATGTTTTGGTGCAGGTGAAAACGCTTGGATTGAAATAGGGTATGAAACGTCTTTGTAGCGTCCCCTTTGAATCTCCTGCCCAACATACTTTTTGAGTTCTAGCTCACTTTTCCTGCTCCACATGAACACAAAGAACTGATTCCTTAACCCCTTTTCCTTCTCGCAAGGGTGCTTATCTAAGAGGAGATAAGTATCAGGGTGTGAATATCCAGGAGTTAGCTAAGGTGTAGCAGCCTAGGATGGTTTCCCCCCATTCTCTCATACTAGAATCGTGCTACTTCATTCAGATACAAGGATGTACTTTAGCCCTTTTTACTTGTCTCTGAGCTACACTCTGCTTTGGATTAGGATACATTTTTTGTGAGTTTTTCTTTTGGGAAAAAGATAAGAAATTCTTCCTCAGAAGTATTCTGACAAGATTCAAGAGCGAGGGTGTTTCCCACCCCTTCAGCACTGAGCAGGTTGACTTTAGCTGTAATTTCACATCACCACGATACTGTTTGGGCAAGGGACAGCGATCAATATCAACACAGCTCCACATGAAGATCAAGCTCTTGTCCTTGTCCTTGCTCGTTCCCTTAACGTGTGCCAGGCTGGTTGTGGCAGATGGCTCAGATCTTGAATTTGGACAAGAATTTTGCCTCACTAATAGCTGCAAGATCTAGTTCTTAGAGGTGTCTTAAGTTGTCAGCCTTCATCTATTGCCTTTTTTTCCCCTGTTCTGCCATCTATTGTCTGAAAACATCCCATTGTGCACACTTGAACTTGCTGATGTATGCAGGTCGGAGAACGCCACGGAAGTTGTCTCTTTTGAGGGAAATAGTACCTGGTATAATGCAAGCAAATTTATGGCTAGCTGTTTCTAGGGTTGGCACTTATAAAACTTTCTAAGTTTTGGGAAAAGATGCCCTATAAAGCATGCAAAACTATATCCCCAAGATGAACTTTCCTTCTAGGCAAGTAGTTATTCTAATTTCCTGCAATATTACGTGTGTGCTCGGTAAATGAGGTATTTCATGCAGGTGCTAGTAGATTGTCACGGTGTAAAACATAAACTTCTCTAGCTGCTTTGGTATTCTAGTTTTTAGACTGAACCATCATAATTGCTTCAATTCAAATTTTAAAAAATAGTGTAGTAGCTCTACATGTTGACAGGAACAAGACTCTGAAAATTGATGTTGGTGTTAATAGGAGTTTTTCCGTTTTCTTTGGTAGTGGCAGAGTCTTGTCTGCTCTTTATTAAGATGAAGGGTCTGCTTAGTGAATGTATGTGGAAGCTTTTTTTTTAGTTAAAGTGACAAAAAGATGGTGTGATCTGTACTTTGCCCTTAATCATATATTCAGATCCCAGTCAGTCCCTGTTATGTGGTCTAACCCGGTGCTGTGGCATTCACTTTCGATATAGATGTTATTTGACGCATTTGTGTGTGGAGGGTGCTTAAATATTCAAGCTTTGACTGAAGTTTTATGTGCTTTTCAAAATATTTCGAATCATTACATGCACTTTGTTTTCCAAGTACTTCTTTGAGTGGCATAGCAGTGATTTTTTTTTCTGAAAAGATTTCATAGTCAGGAGACAATGTTCAGCACACATGATTGCCTATTTTTTAAAGAGCAGACACCACCTGGTTGGAATATTAAAAGAAATCAAGATTGATTATATAAATGTTGTCTTAACAGCTCATTTTAATCAAGAACTCATGAAAGGAATCTTGACGGTATAAAAGTTTATCCCATCTGAGCCTTACCCAGTCTAAATGACTGATACCGGTTTACCCGTTTTACAACATGCAGTTGGTGCTGGGCTGTAAAAAGAGAGGTCGAATTAAGCTGTGGCTGTGGGTAAAACCTCTGGGGAGAGAATGAAACTGAAATACTGCTATAGAGATTCCCAGGCGTTGGGTATCCCACTTCTTCTTTAACACCGTGACAATTTATTGTGCTGTCTGTTCTAATAAGAGATATATCAATTTAGCTACGTAAATAACTTGACTAAGTAAAATTACAAATAAGCAACTTTGGGAAAGATGTAGCCTAGTGCAGGGCATTAGTGCAGAAGTGTGTGGTTTTCTCCTTCACACTGCTTTCAAAAATAACTTTTAAAACTGTAAAAGAAGATGCCATGGATTGCGCAGCTAATAACTGAAAGTCTGTGGATGAACGTATCCTGTGATTCTGCTGAGTGCATTTTCTGAAGACAGTTTCTCTAAACAACTTCAAATTTAAAGGTCCAATTAAATGTCTCCTGATACAGTCAAATTTATTCTTAGAAAAACAGCTATTTTGGCATAACAGATTAATCTCCAGTGGAATATCAATAGTCCTGGGTACTGAGATGGTTGCAAAGCACATGATTTCTTGTTAAGATTCGGTTCTCAAAAAACTAAGTACTTCTGGGAACGGTGCTGTCTTTCTGCAGCTGTTGTTTGTCAGCTTGAAACGATCTTGTGCTTATGACTTTAGATTTGACATTGAGCTGCTTATGAACTTACACTACCATTAGTGAATGGTCATACTATTGGGTAAAATTAGTTGAAAATTTATAAGTTTTTCTATGTTATTTTAGAGTAAAACCGATGTGCTGCTGTTGTCACAAACTGGTGGAACTCATGGCCCCTGTTACTGGATTTCTCGTCTCTAAGAATAAAAGTCTCTGATAACGGCAATGGTGGGAAGAAGACACATACTCCCTCTTAACGAAAAACCCCACGAAGCCACAAGAAGATCCCTACTTAACTGGGATTCGGAGTTAAGTTCAATGTGCACCCAAAGATCCCATCGATACTCAGGTTTGGGAAGTTCTAATCTGTCCTGTTTAAGCAAGATCAAGGGACCTAATTTGGTCATTGCAGCAGAACACCCATTTTGTTGAATTACCACTGCTACTTTTTCTGCAAAGATCAATTGTCCTGACATTGATGTGTGTGCTGAAAAAAACATGACCTGACTGGCACACTGGTTTTTAGTAAAGAATTATACCTTTGATTCACTTAAATGTAATCTGCATATCCCCCTTCCCCCCTTTTTGTTTTCTTTTTATTTTGTTTTGTTTTTTGTGAGAATTCACTAAATGGACATTAGGAAAAAAAAAAAAAAGTATTTCTGGAAAACTGTTAAGAATTCTGGAAGCTTGGGAAGTTCAGAGGAAACTTTTGTTACCGAGCTGTGGAAAAGCTTATGCCTTCAATAGAAAGTAGTAATTATTTTATCTTCCTGTCCTGCAGTGCAGGAAGGTGCCAATAAAGATTTTATCAGGAGCAACATGCCAAATAAAGGGATTTTGATTACCACTGGGGAGTTTCCTAAGAATAGCCCTTCCAATGTTGAGGAGATGGGGTGGTATAAGGCAGTGGGAATCAGGGTCCTTTCTCCTGGCTGACTGAGGCACAACCCACATTCCCAGCTGTGAATCAACGCTGGACCCCAGTGCCTAAGTCAGGCTTTGTCTGTGCCAGGCTGTTGGCATTGAGGAGACATGTATCCCCCTGGGCTTCCAGCCTGTGAGTCAGCATGCTCAAACTGAGGAGCAAGGAACAGACCTTGCCACCACCACCTTCTGGGGTCTCATTGCTCATCCTGTTGGAGCTCTCCTACTTGCCGTTGAATTGTTGTAATTGAGGTTTGATTGCAAGGTAGGAAGAGGGGTGGTAGCTCAGAGCACAGAGGAGAAAGCTCAGGTTCAGGAGAGCACTCTCAAACATCTCTCTTTAAATAAAGCAGAGCATCCTCAGCACTTTCTCCAAGAGCTGGGGTCCCTGCTCACCCAGAGGTGTGACAGATTGCCTGTGAGCCCGGTGATGGCTGGGCACTGAGCGCAGCATGTGTCCCTGCTTCTCCTGGTGATGCTGCAGGAAAGGCATCGGGCAGCCGTTTGGGCACGAGAACCATTTCCATGTGTTGGTGCCCCATGTACATTCACAACCCAGCCCTCACTGCACCCATGGGTCACATCAGCTGCTTACATCAACTCCGTGGGACCCAGAGGCTTTAGTGGGGTTGTCCTCTTCAGCAGAGGGGTTTCTGAACCAGTTGTCTGAGTTTGGTGGCTTGGACAAGGCTCTTGAATGTGGGAGAAATTAATATTTATTCTGGAATAAATGACAAGAATCCTCCTTCTGCCTTAGTGAGCCACAGAAGAAAGAAGGGTTTTGGGATGGGTTCCGTCAGAACGTTTTCTCTTGCATTTCCTAGTTTAAAAAGTGGAGTTTCAGGATGAGGGAGAGATTTGGTAGCAGCAATGGTCTTGGCAGATATTCACCCATACTGAAATGATGAAAATTTAGTCGCATTTCAGGGTTTTGGAAGTTCATGTGGTTTTGATGTAGTGCTATTAAGAGTATTTTTCCAAGATCATGATACATTCTATTTTATATTTTACATAAACCTACATGTCTTTTAGTGCTATCTCTTTTATACAATGTGACATATACAGGTACAAAAAGGCATTTATTGAATGAACTTTTATTTCTAATTTTCTTCTCTCCGCTCCTTCATTGCCCTTTTTTATATTATTTAAGAGAACTGGGAGTCTTCCTCCTAGTTTTAAAAGCAGGCAGAGGGTCACCCTGCAAAGTTGGAAAGTGAAAGCAATTTCAGTGAGGCCACCGTGCTAGGGAGTAAAATTAAATATCCATGATTTTGTAGGAGTGGAGTCTATCTAAGGACTAGGTTTCAGGTCTTAAATCTTGGAAGTATATTGTAAGATGCTAATGACTATTTTCCTTTTGGTGTGGATGTATATTAATGAATATAATTTCCCCGTTACAGCCATTCAGATAAAAGGTTTAGGTGTGTTACTAAATTAATTGAAAAAACTTTTTCCCACCTGCATTTTTTTAAGTCCCTTTTCTGAATAAATGCTTATTTTAGGAAAGGATTTTCTGTGTCTCTCCTACGTAACAAAAAGCTAAGAAAATTCTCTGAGTGTGAAACCAAACTTAAATATGATGATTTCTGTGAACTTCTGGGTTTGTTTCTTTTAATTCTTCTACTGACCGCCCCTTCCTAATCCGAACAACTTTTACTCGACATGTTTGGTCCAGCAAAGTGCTTAAGTCTGTGCACTTGAAAAATCTTCTGAAACACACTGTTTACCACCAAGGAGCTGTACTTATTGCGTGATGTATCCTGAGTATCCTGAAGAGGAAGTCTGTTCTTAGAATTTATTTTTAAAAAACATAAATCAAAGGATACAAAGAAATTGTTTAAAACACTTATTGTAAATGTGGACTTTGTGGACCCAATCCTGCAAGCATGTGCCTGCTTAGCTCTGATTTCAGCATGCCTAATTTAGGTTTTTAAGCAAAAAAACAGCTCGCAGATTTGAAGCTTATCTGAAAATAGAGTGTCTTTGCTTTAAAGCTTTGACTTATTTCTGACATTTATTTTGCTGCTGTCTGAAGATCCCGTTGCAAATGTGCCTTTGTCTCTTGCTTGCAATGAGTGTGAGATCTGTGCATGATTAGAGCAGGAGGGGGCAGCTAAAAATTAAGAAAAAAATACAATTAACATATACCTAATAAACATTACTTGGCAAATCAGAACACTTGGTGCATGCTGAGACTTGAATTTCTTTTTTTTGTTTGTTTTTTACAGAGAAAGTGCACTTATATATTATGTGAAGACCTAGCAAATGCATATGTCATGTTTTTACCTGGCAGGCAGCAAAAGCATCCACGCAGCCACTTACTTGCTTCCCCCTCAGTGGGAAGAGGGAGAGAATCGAACAGAAGAAAAAAAGGTAAAATTCATGGGTGGAAATAAAGGCAATTTAATAGGACAGAAACGTAAAATAATAATAAATAATAATAATAGTAATAATAATAGCAATGAAAACAAGAAGATTAGAATATGCAAGGGATGCACAGCACAATTGTTCACCATCCAAAGCCAATACTCAGATAGTTCTTGAGAAGAATCACCTTAAGGCCCACGCCCAGCTATATACAGAGCATGACACCACACAGTATGGAATATCCCTATGGCCAGTTTGAGTCAGCTGTCCTGGCCGTGTCTCCCCACAGCTTCTTGTGCGCCCCGTGTTCTTGTTGCCAGGGCAACATGAGAAGTTGAAAAGTGTGACTTTTTGGCAACAACTAAAACCATCAGTGTGTTATCAACATGATCCGCATCCTAAATCCAAACACAGCACCACACCAGCTACTAGGGAGAAAATTAATTCTATCCCTGCCAAAACCAGGACAGAATTTCAGAAGAACAGCGTGCAGATACTGTGGGGTTTGTTTTGTTGTTACCATTTTAAAGGGCTGATTTGAAGCAATGAATGCATACGAGCCTTTCAGTGTCTATGATTTATGTTTTTCCCTTCAGCAGAAGTAACACCACCGGCTCTCAAAGATGGCAAGTGACCTGCAATGAAAATATGTGAAGAGCTATAAATTTTTCTGACCTAGAAAAATGGACCTAATAGCAATGTAAAGTCTAAAACGAAGTGGTCAATAGTAGCTTTTTTTTGTTGTTTTAAACAACATTAGGAGATTGTTTTCAAAATACCCAAAAGTCACGTTTTTCAAAATGATGGTGAAGGATGTCCAGACTCTCCTTGCCTCACACCACAATTACTACTGTCTAATTAATCAGGTGGTGTGACTTCAGAAACATATTCTAGAATGCCCCAACTTTACACCAAAGATCTGAGTCTCTGTCAAGGTCTTTTCCTATGAAAAAGGCATCTCATTTTGAAGCAACAACAATAGCAGGCGCAGCTACTGAAGGTTAGTAAATCAATAATAAAGGTTTCCTGACTCAGCTGTTTCTAGTCCCTTCCTCTGTTGAAGTACTGAAGAAATAAACCATATTTTCCGTTTGATTTCTGGGCCATACGGTTTTGGAAGGAAACGTAACTTGCTAGTAACTCACAGGCCATTTCATAGGCAGAGTTCCATTTTGTCACCTGTTTTATTGGATGTGTTTTTATATGGGTACTGAGAAGCTGTGGCATTTGCAGTGTGTCACACCCAGTGTTGTCTGTTATCTTGTCCTGTCCAGATGATACAATTTAGTGCCTTTTTTGTCTCTGTATGGTTAAGATTAGGGCACGGCTGTGAGTGAGGCAGCTATAAGATGTGTCTAGGTAAGACTGCGCCACTGCGATGTTTAAGGGCATGAACAGCAGGGGGACATGGGCCTCTTTGGGGGTGCTAGTCCATTCCTGGCAACCTGGGGCCCTAAATTACCAGTGGTTTTATAAGGCGGTAGAACGGCCACATCTTCGTCTGTGGAGGCAGAATCTTGCAGATATCATGGCATCGTATACACTCTCTTCAGTTCCGTCTGAGGACCACCCTAGAAAGAGATCCCTGTGCCACAGTGTTCTCACATGTCTGTTACAAAAGTTCTTTAAGGCACTTCTGGTACTGCTGGTGCACCCATACTTTGGGTCCTCCTGGGCAAAAGGAGTGCTGTGTTTGTTTAGGGAAAGAGGTTCTAGGGAAGTGAGACTCTAAGAGACGAGATACAAAGACAGTACTAAATGTTCTAATTGTGGTAAAAGGAAAAAGAAAAATCATTACTGTTGTACAGACCAAGACACTCTTAGCACTTGGACATGGTAAACAGAGAATATACCCATAAGAAGTAGGACTAGAGGTCTCAACGTGGTATGGAGAACTCCCTTGGCCCCATGGCAGCCAGTGACCATAAACCTCTTTGACAGCAGCAGCCTCTTCTGCTGCTTCACCATAGCTGAGCAAAATAGCAGAAGCAAAGCTGTATCTATGTGTGCAGGTTGCAGAATTGTTAAAAAGCCAAGTCTGTCTCACAAGCAGCATTTTAGTTGATACAGCAGTGCCTATATGTCTGCAAAGTTAACATTACAAAAAGAGCTTGGACTGAAATACTGGGAGTATTTTCCTGTAAAAGTAAGTTACAAGGAGAACAATATGAAGATAGAATGATGTGTGTGCACAACTGTCATCACCACCAGTCAGACTCCATCTACCAAGGACCAGTGTCTCTTGGGCTGGGTTCTCAGTGCACATTGGCATGTGGACATCATTGTGTGCATGGCAACCAACCGTTGTCTAGTGTATGGGAAGCGCTAGTTTACTCCTTCAAAGATTATCAGCCTCTTCTTATTCCGACCTTCCTGGTTGGAGTCCGTGTGTGGCACAAGGCCATATTTCCCATGAAGCAAGTGTACTGCTTATCTAGAAGAAACCCAAGGAAGGATCCTAGAATGACCTTTAATCAGATGCTGGAATCAGGCTTAAGCTGCTGGAAACCTGCTTCTCACTGACTCTGTCAAAAGAGGTCTTCTCATCCATCGTCCTGCAAAGAAGCTCTCCACTGTCAGTAAATTTTGGTAAACAAATTTCCTAGAAGCCCACCAAGGAATCTTACATCCTACAGTGACCTTTCAAGCTTGTCTAAATCCAAGATGGAGACCTACCCCAGGCAGTCAAGGAATTGCTGCAGTCAGAACCAGACAAGGCAGCCCCATCAGGGATGGGGAACAGGAGGACATCCTGCTCCCTGTCCAGGAGGTGTTTCCAACACTAGCTTCAGAATATGATCAAGGAAAGCATTTTACCCAAGGCCCATCTGTGGAGAATCGAATGAGATGCCTGCTTCCATCCCTTGGCTCTCTGAATTAAGTGGTATACCTACCTACCAGGTCCTTCTGGTGCCAACAGTGTGACAACCTGGGGGAGTAGAAGGCTGCAGCATTTTGCTTTACCCTCCAGAAACATGTTGTGAGAATACTTTGTGATTATCTTGTCCCACCACAGACAGGAATTGAAGATCATAAATATGCTAAATTGATATTTCTTTAAAAACAGCATTTAAAAATACTGCAAAACAAATAGCAAGAAGGTGAATTGGGCATGGCTTGCCCTGTGCAACAATAGGTATGAAAATATTTGAGATCCTCTTTGAATAAACTCTAGGGCTAGCCTGTTTCTTTTTCCCCAGTCAGCTGTCCTAGCTGTCCCTAGGAAGCCTGCCAGGACAAAATTAGCCTGGTGATAAACGTGTTCTGAAGAGGTAGCCTGAGACACAGATGGCAGGATGGACCAATGGCTCAGTGGGACAAAGGTGGGGTCGGTTCATGATTTGCCTGTGCTGACAGCCCCAGGGCTAAGAGCTGGGATCAAGTTCTGCTCACATCCTGGGCTTTGTTGTGTCTGTCAGGGACCCAGCCACTGCTCAGCACCTTGACCTATTGCAGTGTATTGGCGTCACTGCACTCAGAGCAAAATACAAAAGTAGTTGTTTAAAATAAAATGACAAAATCATGCCTGCCTGTACAGTGCTAGCTGGCACCATGGGTGTCAGCCATGGCCAGCTCCCACAGTAGCTTTTTGCCTGTTAAATTACATCACCGCATTTGACTGAACCTGTTTGAACAGGGGTACCAGGCAACTGGGAGGAGGAGGAGGAAAAGGAGGGAGTAGGCTGCAAAACACTCTCCTCTCATCCAGGCAGCTCTCTGCATGTTGCTCCTGAGGTGAGACAGGCTTTGGTTGTGCTAAGTGTGAAATGACTGTCACATACTTCTGTCACAATCCAACAGAATCAGCAGCTGAAGAAAATGGTAGGTTGGGCGTGAGATGTTCCTGGAAAAGGGGCAGACTGGAAAGGGATTTCTGGCATGTATGACATGAGAACGTGCACCTTGTGCTGCACTGTTCTGTGCACCACATGGAGATTCCTGGCACAAGGCTATGAACCAGACAGACTGCAAAAGCCAAATTGTCAATTTCTTACAGTTTGGGAGTACCCCTGGAAGTGACGATCGGGATTCACATATAACTTTTATTTTTCAAGATTTCTGTAATAAGTGTTGAAGAATTAGGACTTAAAACAAATTTACACAATAGAGGTAGGGGAAAAGTGAATAAGGCCTGCTTCACTAAGGCACACATCTCCAGCTTCTATTGCTATTGGGATATTTCGCCGCCAATCATTCTTTACTAAAATCGTTTCCCCCAAAAAGAGGTTGATATTTGGAGGGAAGGAAGTGGGCTTGAGTAGGGTGTTTAAGATGGAAAAAGCCTCCAGGACAATTGTAATGCTTAGTTTTATTTGTACATAAAATTGATGATCCAATAGCTTCTTGGCTGCTGCTTTATGCTAGTGTCACTTTACTTTCAAACTGAAGAAAGACATGTCTGATCCCAGCCTGTCAGCATTATTGATAGGTTATTCTAGGAAAAGCTAAGTAAAAAGAGGCTGGATGACTTGTGAAAGGAAGTGCTGGAGAAAAATACTTGTTAAGACACATGTAACTTGTTCACTCTAGCTGCCCACAAGCAGAAGAAAATTTGGCATGGCTCACACAAAGCATTTTAATGTTCCAGTTAGAACTTGATATGAGCTGTCAGCTATGGCAAGTGTTTGCACTGGCTTTTGCAGATATCTGTCAGTGTTTGCTGGCTCTGCCTCTGTGTGCAACTTGCTGTTTGAGGGTGCTTGCATTAGGATGGAAAAGAAGGACCTTTACTCTGGAGCAGCCTGGAGAGCAAGAGGCAAAGACTTGTGGAAAGGATTTAATTGCTCCACATAGGTAGGGCCAACATAAAAGGTTTTGCATGCGATGGAAACATTTGCATGCTATTTCTCTTGTAAATTATTACTTGTTTTGTCCTTGATCAAAAAGCAACCTGATTTCCTTTCCTTTTTGTCAATAACCAACAAAGATTTTGTTCGCTTTCCCCTTTCTGTGCCATCTGCAAGACAATCAGGTTTTTGCCCTTGTAAGGTAATGAATACAGATTGATTTGAGAGATCCGTACTTCTGAATAAAATATGCAAGAAAGTAGTATCGTAGAAGTGCTAAGGCTCAAAGAAAGTTTATTTGATTTGTAGAGTGGCAAACAGATAAACTGGTAGGTGTCATGCTAACTGAATCCCACGGCACGCACCACAGTGATGGTTACACAGTCAACTGCTTCAGCGAGGTGCCACTGTCACTCAGCACCGACATGAGCTTTTAATGCAGTGGCCACGGCTGTGCACTAAAAACTACTGGTACTAAATGCCCTCCTGGTTGTTTCTTTGACATGGAAAAAGAAGCATGCAGGTATAAATATTTTTTATTTACTGAGTCATTCGCCTCTTGCCCTAAAGGAAAAGACCCATTAGGTAGAAATACCACTCTATAGTTTCACACAGTAGCAGTTACGGGATACGAAGACCTGTTAGAAACCAGAAGACTTACTTACGATACACATATTTTATCTCTGGTGGAGCTTTGAGTCAAACAGGTCAGTAAGCGAAAAACTTCTGAACTCTGCCACTTAGGTATTGATTAATAGTGGTGGTCTTAAAGCACCTGATATTTTTTAACAGAAGCGAATAATTGTATATCTCAAGGTGCCATGTTATTTCGGATGGTTGTGCAGAACAAAAACTGTTTGGGGTCCAAATAAAAAAGATTTATTCAACAAATACGGTTTTTGCTTTTGACCGCACCCCCACCCTCACCCGATCCCTTCTATGGTAAACATGAATGCAGTTTTAATCTTACCTGAAATCACATTTGAGAATTCCAAGTAGGCCTTTAACAAAGAAAGTTGCCTAAATTCAGCACCTTGCAAAAATGGGAATATATCTTCAGTCTCATCTGCAAACCCACAAATTCACAGCAGTCATTCGGAGTCCTTGTCTCTGTCTACTAATTTAGGTGAGTAGAGCCCAGCTCAGAGGTTGGAAGAGCTGTGTTATGCAATGGTTGTTTAGTGTAACAGAGTCTGGCCAACACATATCAGCTGAAACTTGGCAGTCTAGATATGCTGCGAAGTTAAATTTTGTGTAGACATGTTTACCTTTTTGCTAGCTTCAAAACATGTTTGGGGGATTACATCAAATACTGCGCTCTGATAACAGGAGTAGTAGTCTCACTGATTTGGAAATTTAAGTGGCTGACGTTTTACACATTGAGTTTGTACAGTGCAGTGGTTATGAAACTTTCCCTATGGGTCACGGCTGGCTTAGGCCATATCCTTAATGGGAGCCAGTTTAATAAACTCAGATATTCTGTACACTTCCAGAAATTTTAATAAGTATTCCTAGAGCTGCTGGTTTCTTTAAGATTGTAACACCCTGACCCCTGTTTGCATGTAGTTATCTGAAATTGTATGTGCTTTCTAAATAGATGAATTTTCATGATAGTTTAACTTCTACTAATTCCTTCCAAATACACCAAGCTTCCTCAATGTGCCATATTTTACAGGTGTCTCCTTTGGGATTTAGATTCTCCATTCTTCGCAATAATACAATTAGAAAAAAAATAATCACAATAACCTGTACAGAATTAAGTCAGCTTCTGGAATAGCTATCATCTTCTTAATTAATCTTAAAATTCTGTTCTACAAATCTGTTCTGGCTGATACTCTGAGAAGTGGTGCCCTGATAATTTATTTTTTCACATGTTTTGGTACAGGAGGATGTGAAGTGCTGACAGTGAAGGATGTAAAATCTTCCTTTCTAAACTTCAGTGGTTCAAACATTTATTAAATAATTTCCTTGTAGCACTAGGTCATGTTGTAATGCAGTAGTTGTTTGACATAGGTCTGGTAAGACCATAAACACTACCTAATATCTGAATATCACAAAGGTGTCCTTCAGTGTCTTTGAAAAAGCACAGGTTTTACTTCTTATTCTGTAGAATCCCGTTATGAATTTTATATATGTAATGTATATTAAAGTTATTCTACAGTTGGTCTTAAACCAGTTATCAATGTACAAACAGAACTGTCAGAGTACTAGTAGTATTTTGTGTGTAGCTTCAGACTGTAAAACATCTATAATATTTACTTTTTCCCTTAGAGCTTCTTCCTTTGTTGTAAGAGGATTGTATAAGAATTAGACAACACTCATAATCAACCCTTTTCTCTGCCAATAAATAAATAAATGAGATATTAGTTCTTGTTGTCAGAATAAAAAATTTCAAAGGTTCAGTAGCATAAATAAGTTTGTTAGGAGCAGTATTTCCAAGCCTTAGAACTATAATCAAATGAATTTTGGAGATGTTTAATTGTTGTGAGTACTTTACTAAAGAGCTTATTTAAAGCCAGTTCTTACTTGGCTTGTAAGCAAATGCACTGTGCAAAGAGTCCTTCCCTACCCACTACATTGTCACTGCAGCTCCTCTTAGCCTAACACTACCTTTTCAGCAGCACTCTCACTGGATTTGTACCTCCTTATCCCAAACTGCTGCCTCCATTGATTGATGCGAGCAGCAAATCAGCAATCACGAAGATACACAGTTCTTCCAGGTTCTGTGAAAATTGGCAGCTGGGTGGAAGAAACCCAATGCCTTGACTGAAGGAGTGGCTTTAATATAAAATTGCTCTTTGTTGTACATCAGATAATCAGCATGAGAGAGAGAAATATGAAACCTTGCAGTTTGCAGCCAACCTGGTGGGCAAAGCTAGAGAAAATGAAGCACGGTTTGATCTCTGTGCACTTGCAGATGGGTTTTTTCTTTATGTGGTGCTATACTACCATCACTCTGTGCAGGAGCAGGGCTTAGGAGTATGTCTGAAGTGTCCTAACACAGCTGTATGATTCTTCATAAAATTTTTTTCCTAATGAAGCAGAAATAGAATTTGTTTGCCCTTTTCTAAACAGGAAAGGTCAAAAGTGAATGACACTATAGTATGCTCATATTTTTGTCCCCCTATTTGTGTTACCAGGACAAATTATGACAAATGACATTTAGAAGTTTGTATGAATGTGCATGTATGTGTTTTGCAGACCCTAAAAGGAGTACTGCTGTGTAAATAGTGTTTTCTGGAGCCCTTTTGCTGCCTGTATGTCTTTCTAAAGGTTATTCTGTGGGTTTGAAAAATGTAGTAAGAAAACATTTTTGCAGACATAGATGCTCTAAATATTTGTTCATTGGAGGGTTTTGGAATTGCTGGTCTGCAGAACACTTGTTGGTGGCCTTAAGATGGTTGCCTGATCGTGTTGCGTAGGCGCTGCTCCAGACACTAGATGCTTACTAGTATCTCATGTGGTTCTGCAGGGTGAATATGGATCTTGTATGTCTGGAAATGGAACGAGTTAGGTCCATATATCCATTGAGATACAGCCCCATTATAAAAGTATTTGAGAACTTCCATTTTAATATTGGATAAGGGCAATGCCCCGTGCAATGAAATTACAGTCACCCAAGGCTTCCCTCTCATTAGGGAACTAAGCAAACATGAACAAACCATTAATTGTATAAGATTTCATTTGCTCTTCTATATATACATTCTGTTCTCAGAATTTCTTTTATTTGTTAGACTTGATCTTCTTCAGAGGCATGACATGGCATCATGGTGGTCATATTCTAAGCCTAATTAGTAGGGATTATTTTATACAAGTAGAACTCCAAGATGCTGAGTCTGCCTCTATTGTCATGGGTATAGCCATTTCTGAATGATGTGGAATTTTTAACAATTCTTCAGGCTTAAAAACTGGTGACAGTGTAAACCCAGAGTTTCTGTAGGCTAGCTATTTATTTCTGAACCTGTCCCAGGAGAAAGAAGGAAAGATGAGTCCAGGGGACTTTCTCCTGAGATGAAGTCAAACACTGCTGTTACAAGTAACCAGAAAACGTATGGTAACCCAGATAGAGTCCTGCCTATTGCACCCGCTGTGCAGAACAGGGTTTCAGGTAGGGATGCTTGGGCTGACGGGAGGATGAGCCCTTGTCCTTCCGACCCTGAGCTCTAATCCACCAAGTTCTTCTCAAACAGGAAAGGATTTCTCTGACAAGCTTCATTTAAAGGAAGGATTAAAAATAAGGTAATTGTACTGAGAAGAAAGAGGCATAAACAGAAATGGATTTCGGTACTTCAGTGCAACCTCGTGTAGCAGAGTTGTTTATAAATTTTAGCTTATTAAGCAAAAAACAAAACCAGATTCTTTCACTCTTGGATATATACTGCAAGATCAGCGTCTCTCAATATGAATTCTTGGGAGAGAGATGACAAGCTGTCAGCACTTGGTAAAAATCATCTTGTACAAAAGATATATGAGTGAAGGGTGTGACACTGAGTAGCTAAGACTTCCAGGAAAAAGAGAATCAAGAAATGAATCAGCTAGAATGAAGAAAAAATATTGAAAGTGTCAAAGGCTAGACATCTCTTACGAGATATGGATTTCTTTCTTGTCTCTGATTTCAGCCAAGACTATCCTTTCTCAGGCTTGTCTGTTGTCTACTTTTGGGAATAGAGATTAGAAGTATCTGCCTATTCAAACAGTTTCATTCAGAATTTAGGAAAGAAAACAAAAATATGCCATGAAATAAATTCTGTAGTATCTATGTGTTTTATGACCTTCATTAGTGTTATCATAATATTGTAATATTTTTAGCCTTTCCACTTTCTATTCCCAGTCTTCTTTCTTTCCATTTTTTTAAAATTAAGACAACTGATACACCTTTACATAACAGATAGAATTTCTACTAATTATTTTAACATATTCCAGTTAATTTTTTATGTATGTGAAGTGCAGACCTCTAGATTTTATACCATCAGTCTTAATTTATACAGGGTTTTTTTGTTTGTTTGCCTTGGTTCTGCCTGATTCTGAACCATTTTGAAATAGTCTCCATAGGGAGGCATGTCTGTAATTCATACGATTAAGAGCTATCATCCTTCTCCTGTAGAAGCAATGAAGGAGCAGGATGTTGCATCAGCCAACATTTTAGGCACCCCCAAATTAAAATTTGTTAAGATTTTTTGAAAATCAGAGCTTCTTGCATTGTCTGCAAACTTGAACAACAGGGAAAGTACTGAGAAAAAAGATGTGGCATTAATTTTTAGTAGGGAAGATGGGTAAGGGAAGGAATGGGTTGGAGGATGTAGACAAGTCAACTACAATTTCTGGATAAATTCTGGAATAAAAGTTCCAAATGTATGTAAGTACTTCTAAATATCAAATTGAGAAGAATTATGATTATGCACCAATACTGTTTCTTTCTTTGACAGGATTGCCTGTCTTTTGGACAGAGAGGAAGTAATAAATTTAATCTATCTTGGTATTATTAGGGCTTTTGATACTGCTGTTTATGACATGCTCACACGGCAAATAAGCTAGAGAAATACGGCCAAGGCAATGTATGACTAGCTGGGTGCAAGACTTAGAATTCAGACTTCAAACAAGCTTGCCACTGCAAATGCTGTCAATGAAGTAGAATATGTATTGGGTGGGGTCTTGCCAGGGTCTGGTTTGTGTTCCATACTAACCCATGTTTTGCATAGGTGATGGAGTTCTCAGGGCTGTTGAGTTCTCAGATGTCATAGAACTGTAAGGGGTATAATGCATGCTGTAGGACAGAATAAATGGTGCACATTGATGACCTAGGGTAGTTTTTGGGGTAGTAGAAGAGAGGTAAGTATTTCAATAGGAAGATGTGAACGGTCTGCAGCTGGTAGAACTAAATCAATACAAAGGCAAAATACAGACTTGTGAATCTGACTCAGTACACAGTGAATAAGCATTGACTTTTCCCATGCCAGACCTTTATGTATTTTTCCCCTTAGGGAATGCATAGATATGTGTGGACAGAGAGTTTCTTCTATCCTCTATAACCTTTGCCTGTTGGATCTGACTGTGCCTTGGAAAGCTTGATTCTGTTCCTCATGCTTAAAAAAAAATAAATTTGCTCTTCATTCATTTCCTGTTGTATACTTTCTTCTTGAGTTTAGATTATTGAGGAACTATGACTTTGCCCAGCTGACCTCTTCTTTCCTCATTGTGTTTTTTCAGATGGTGCAATTGCTTTAATTTTTCTCTGAAGATGTGTTCTACTTTTCCAGTTAATATAATCAATTCCTTGAAGCTCGTGTCTTCTCTCTTGGGGTCCACTGTTCTTCTTCTGCCTCTTTTCATTCCTAGAAATGCTAAACTAGTATCTAATGATTCTGCTACTTGACTTGCCTATGTATTGCAATTGGAAGTCTCCTCTCCCTGTTTTCTTCACCTTCTCTGTTAAACTACACACACACACATAAATCTGTAATAGACTTTGCTTTTCTTTCCCAACACTAGGAGACAGATATATAGACAATTGTGTCGGCAAGGTGGTTTGACCCTGACTGGAGGCCAGATGCCCACCAAAGCTGCCCTATCACTCCCCTTTTCAGCTGGACAGGGGAGAAAATGTATATCAAGAGGTTTAGGAGTTGAGATAAGGACAGGGAGAGATCATTCTGCAATCAGTGTCACGGGCAAAACAGACTCAACACAGAATAAAGGAAAGAAAACTCTCTAATCTATTACACTACACACCCAGTGAAACCAGAGTTGGATAATGAGAAGTACAACCAGATCTTAAAGCACCTCCCCTCACCCCTCCCTTCTTAGGATACTCAACTTTATTCATGATTTCTCTCCCTTCTTCATTGCTTGCTCCAATGCGGGTCACAATGCCTTCCATATGTCTCCACCCTCTCCAGTGTGGGGCCTCTCCATGGGCTGCAGGTAGGATCTCTGCTCCTCAGCATCTTCCCTGGGCTGCAGGGGAACAACTTGCTCCATCACGGTGTTCTCCATCGGCTGCAGGGAAATCCTTCTCTCTGGCGCCTGGAACACCTCCTTCCCCCTGCTCATTGACCTTGGTGTCTGCACAGTTTCTTACTTCTTACTCCCTTCTCTGGTGGCAAAAAGCAGCCACTTGCATTATTTTTTTTCTCCTAAATGTGATTCCCAGAGGCGCTGTGACCGTTGCTGATGGGCTTGGCCTTGGTCAGCAGTGGGTCCTGCCTTGAACCGGGATGGTATTTACTCTGTTGGGCCTGCAGAGAGCTTCTGGCTGCTTCTTGCAGAAGCCACCACTGCCACTCTCCTCCTCCACCAGAACCTTGTCACTCAAAACCACAAGAATCAATCACTCTTCTGACAGTGTGCTGGGTCTCCTAATGTTTACCTGGTCACTTCCAACATAACATCTTCCAGTACCCCTGTGCTAAGGGGATGCTCCCCTGGCACCAGGTAACAGCAAGCTTCTTACCCCATGCCAGCTGTATTCCTGAACAGGCACATGTAGCCTGGATGGATTACCCCATCCATTCTCATTTACACTAACTGGCATAGGTAATCACACTTAATATTTAACATGTTCAGGGTCTTCTATTCAGTTTCCTTCATTTCTTTCACTGGCACAAATGTCTGTCTATAGGACTGTTTGTTTTTGTTTCCTTGCCATCTCAGATGACTTATTTTAAGGAATAATCCTGCCAGATCTCTTTCTCACTTCTAGGCAGATAAAATTGGTGGGTCATCCAGAAAGGCATTTTCTCTAGTCCGGAAATGTTAGAGATAAGGCACTGTTGAAATACAGCATCGGAAGGGGGGGATGAGAGCATATGCAAGAAAAATAAAACTTGACAAAAACTGATGCAGACACATGATATTAAGGGAGCTGAGATCCTCTAGTGCAAAAGGAAGCTGCCAGGCTGATATCTTATGCCTACTAAAGATAGAGAATGGTGTTGTAACTCAAAAATACATCTAGAGACTGAGTACAATGGGAAAGAGCTAACAGGTGCTTGATGCCAGAACAAATGCATGCAAATAGATTACAAATAACTGTAGGCTACGCACTGGAAAATGACAGCTAACCAAGGGAGAAACCACATTTCTGGAGCAGCTTCCACTAGAAAGAAATGTTAAGCCATGCTGTGGCAGAAATAAAAAGAGACCAAAAAGAAAAATGTGTAGTAACAATATAAAAAAAACTCTTGCTAGGAGGTTGTAGATGACATGGTAAAATGGCCCAACACTACCTTTCAGTCCTGAGCTTTAGGAAAGATTTACAATACGCTAAAGTCCATCTCTCATACTCACTTTCATTTTCTATTTTGATACAAACATTCTTATATCCCCTACATAATTAAAAGCAGGGAATGATTTAGCAAAACTGCACAAATGTACCTGCTGTGAATTCTCCGAAGCTGTGAATTAAAGAGAGTAGTTTTCTGGGTAGATAAAAGATGGATCTTTTGCTTTTAAACATTATTTAAAGGGCTGACTGGTAGCGCCCAGTTATGTTTACCTTATTCACTATCCCCAAGAATTTATCACTCATCTTAGAATAAATGGTTGCCTAGTGACCAGCAATTAAGATATAATGTGATTACTTGCGTAAAAATAAAACATTGCCTTGGCCTATAATAATGGTAACAAGCCTAAAGTTATGATTTTATCAGAGTTTTGGAGCTTTTAACAAGATGTATACATAGGTATTGGCATTCCTGTAAGCCTCTTGCAAATTGCAGTTAATGTGTGGAACTATTTGCATGATGTATTTTGTGTTCAAATGTAGAATAAGGAGGCACACTTGGGGTTTTGGTTTGGTTTTTTACCCTGTAATATATTTTTAAAAATATTTTTGCCAAGAAAAAGAAAAAAATTCTCTGTTCAAGTCTTCTTGGCTGGGAGCTCTGGCCGGCTGAGCAGCACTGATGCTGGCAGAATCAGCATTTGCCATTTATTTCATTTCATCTGAGTAGGAGGGTAAATTCCTGGTGGATGTGAATTCCCTGATTGTGAGTCGCCTCAAAATACTGAAATAAGTAATTGCAAAGAACAGTCAGAAGAATCATAATGAAAGTATGTTTCATTTGTCCTTCTGCATATCCACAGTATTGTAAATTACGTTTTTTACAGGGTGTAATTGTTCTTCTGAAAATTAAAGCTAAAATAAAACACATAATAAATGTAAGAGAAGATATATTACTATGCATTCATCCTCAGTTTATGAGAAGTATACATTTTCTAAAGATGTCGTAATGGTTTAACCCCAGCCAGCAGCTGAGTACCCCTCTTTTTCCCAATGGGATGGAGAGGACAATCAGAAGAAAAAGGTAAAACTCATGGGTTGGGATAGGTACAGTTTACTGGGACAGCAAAGAGAGAGAAAAATAAAAACAACAGTACTTATAAAAGAAGGTACCAAATGAGTGATACACAATGCAGTTTGCTGACCAGACCAGATACCAACCTGTCCCTGAGGCACCACTCCTTCCCAACCAGTTCCCTTTATATGCTGAGCACGATTTATAGAATACCCCTCTGGCCAGTTTTGAGTAACCTGTCCTGGCTGTGTCCCCTCCCAGCTTCTTGTGAAAACCACGACAGATGTTTATTGTTGTGTCATATTTCAGTAGTACAGAAGTTTCAAATCCAAACTATTAAATTGCATCGAGACTGTACTTAACGTTACTGTTATTTAATTTATTGCTAGCACAAGTGTTCAGACAGTAAAAAATACATGGCTAGCCAAACAGTTAAGCCTGGGATATTCAAGCAGCCTGCTGTGGATTAGATTGAGACTATACAGACATTTTCAAGCCTAAAGTACCTGTGGGAGGTAAGCAGTGTCCACTATTTCTCCAGGAGCATCCATATTATTTCGTTATTTTGGCTGCACTTTCCTAGGAAGCAGCTGTTGTATTTGTTCCCTTTGCAGCCATGGAGATGTAATTCAACATTTTGCTGTGCTGGAACCATTTCACTACTCCAGTGGAGGCAAGTGGAGGATGGGAAAAATGCAAGCAACACTTTTCTAAGGGGTGCTTTCGTGTAATATCATCCACTGCTCTTATTACAGTCTTGTGGGTGACCTTTTTTGTGGGGTTGTTTTTTTTTATTTATCAATTGCAATATCTATTACCACAACATAGACAAAATTAAAACACATCATATAACAACTGCTTGTTTAATTTATTAATGAACAGCAGCAATAGTGTATGGCATCTTAAGTGGTACAGAGCACTACTATTATACAATCACTTTCCTTTTTGTATCTCTACAGTTTCCTTTTTAAAAATTAGTTTTCATAGAAAAAATTGACTTCTTGGATGTGGTCTGTCCTTTAAATGCAGTGATGAACATGACACGTGACAGAATTCTGACCTGAGCAAAATATTGTCTATTTGATATGCCATATCAATTAATTCCTTATGAAAATAACACATGGTGAACTTCATGTAAAAAAAATGAAACAGCAAGGTCTTTTCTCACCAGACAGACATAATGTGGGAGCCTCTTATAAAGATTTCAGTGTAGATGATGCTTTTTTCCCCTCTGGATTCTTGTTTCACATTTTCTCTTCTGTTTAGTGAAAGAAAGAAATTACTTCAGATCATGAAGGACCATCAAATAAACACGAGCATTTAGTAAGATGATGTCAGCATTGTATTTTATGCATCCATGAAGAGCCAACTGGAAATACGGAGAACAGGAAAACGGGTATTACTTCTGTATCATCAGCTGTTCTCTTACCAAATTGCAATGTTAATTTTTATATTAGTCCTGTAATATAAAAATTACAGGGATACTGTAAAAGCATCTCAGAAAGCAACCACAATAATAAAGTATAGATGATATCTTCAAAAAGAGCTTGGCTGATTCAGTTTATCCTCGAGGTAGTCATCACTTGGCGTGATGCTGAGTGCTGAGGGAGAGCTGTGGCAAGAAGAGCATCTTCCATCTTCGGGTACAGTGCAACAGGACCTAGAAGGAAAGCAAGGTGTCTATCACACAGGCAAAGCACAGAAAGTGCGGCGGAGAGAAAGGAGCCCTGTGAAGCTTTGATGAAGTCTGATGAAGAAATGTATTTACATTGATAAATGGAGTGGTTTAGTGTAGGCAGAGAGTGCAAACGAAGTAAATTTTTAAAAAGAAATTGTAGAGTGATATCTTTTTAATAAAACAGTTTATTTTATTTGTATATAAACTTTAGGGACAGGAATATATAAGTATGTAACCAGTGTCCTGTTCACAGGGAAAACGTTGCCTGTGGCTAATCCTCCACGAGAGGGGGCTAGAACTGTCTTTAAAATGTCAGCAGTAGAGCCTGTCAAATAATATTAGCCTAAACTCGGCCTGAAGCGCCTACATTATCCTTTGACAAAGCCCGTGTTTCAGCTCAAACGCCATACGTAACCAGCTGCTCCTCTACAGGCTTTGCCCACCCTCGCGTCAGAGCAGCTGAACGTCCCCTGGCTGGGCACAGGCGACAGGGAGGGAGCTGCTCTAATCCACTCCAACCGCAGCCGCCATCACGTCCACCATTTGTTTCCTTGATTGTTTTGTTTTGTTTTTAATATATCTGATGTGTACTGTGCTGAGGAATTACCAGCAGTGTAAACAAATTCTGCTGTGTCTCACTGCTATTAGCCCTGTTCGGATAATTAGCTAAAAATGCAGTTCTTTATCTGAAAGTGTAGCTGATTGTGCTGCATATCTGAGGCAATCAATGCAGGAGGCAAACCTGGGGCGGGGGCGGGGAGTAAAACTGTACATGTAATCTGCTGTGCCTCACTGTGCAATGAAAGGTAAGAAAAGTTTTTTGGATCACTGAGCTACATCTGTAAAGATCCTGCTGACTTAAACACAAGCAAAACAACAAAGCCACTAATGGGAACCTTCTTCTAGGAATATGTATGCTACATGGGAAAAAACAGACATAAAATATGTTAGTGGATGCTAATGGATTTCAGAGTGACCCAGGGCTTTGAAATCAACTGCAATAAAGAATAACTGGTCTGAAGGAAGAGTCAGGGAACCTAAAAATACTACATCTAGAAAACTTCCTCTGGCAAGTAAGTGTCCCCTAGGAAGGTCAGCTGGAATGGCTGGCGGAACAGATAAAGGTCAAGCTGAATCCTACGCTGGAAATGCAGAGCTAAGCAATGGTGTCTGCTGAGGGACACCTGTGAAGAAGCTATTCCAAGGAGATTCCTTGGTCAGAGAAATGTCCAGCATCAAAGGCAGAGGTCTATGAGCATGAAGGCCTAATGGTACATAAAGAAAATGAGTTATGGAAAACTAAATGGACCAAGTATAGGAATACTTTAGTTGTCAAGTAAACAACATTTACCAACAACAGTCTCATTTCTGCAGTGAAAACTATTGGTTACTGCATCACTGAATATTACAGACAAAACCCACACTTCCTCAGGCCTGAAATGGAAGGATGGCAGGATCTGGCATGTACGCATGCATGAAAGAGAGTGTACAGTGCTTACAGTTGAACTCAAGATGCAAAGCACCTTGATTACTGCACGCAGTAACTGATCAGGGCCAGTTAGACTAGGGTGCAAAGGAAGATGCCTCACCACTGGGATCCATGGTGGGTTTGCTTATGTGCGCAGTCAGTCTTCTTGGCCTGAGCTTGGTGTCTGATGGACCCAGTGACCAGTGTTGAGGGGCAGTAAAGGCTGAAAAGAATGAATGAATGAAAAACTTTTACTTTAGGCAGGGCATACTGAAGGGGGCCTATAGGAAAGCTGGGGATGGACTTTTTACAAGGGCATGTAATAATAGGACAAGGGGTAATGACTATAATCTGGTAGAGGGTAGATTTAGGGTAGATATAAGGAAAAAAAGGTTCACTGTGAGGGTGATGAGGCCCTGGCCCAGGTTACCCAGAGAAGTTGTGGCTGCACTCGCCCTGTCAGTGTCCAAGGTCAGGTTAAATGGGTCTTTGGGCAACCTAGTCTAGTAGGGGGTGTCCCTGCCTGTGGCAGGGGGGTTGGAACTAGATGATCTTTGAAGTCCTTTCCAACCCAAACTGCTCTGTGATTCTATGATGATATGTTCTGGATTGTAAATAATTATTTTTATTTATTTAGGGGGGGCGTGTGTGCATGTGTGTTGGTATACAAACACTTGCTGTATCATACCCTAGGTAGGGTGGAATTGTTCATGTGTCTTCCTGTTTACTTGTGCAATGGGGGCTGCAGGAGCAGGACGAAGCGCTAGGCATTATTTTGTTTGTTTGATTCCTGAAAACTTCACCTGACATATGCACACCTGACTTACACATAACCAGGGACTAAATTTGGTAACTTTGCCAAAGCCAAAAAAATTTTTTTTGTTCATACTTTTGGCATTATCTACTACTGCTGGTCAGTCCACCACTGTGCCCTTTGGTCTGCTAGAGGCAGCCAAATATTGAAACATGATGCTCTTGACGATTATGCAAACAAAGAGAATATTTGCATATAAAGAATAATATTGACATTTGCAGGTGGCTCACAGCGGCACTTCAGATTGCGCTGAGCAAGATTACAATTCAGGCTTCCTTTTTAGCTTTGCATGATGTAGAAATTGTGACCAATTCTTGCAACCACAAAGTGCATCACTAGAGAGCTCAGAAATAATCTGTGGCTAAAAATTATAGCCAAGGCTAATAGTAACAGCTAATGGAAACAACCAGAATATTGTGTAACATGAAAGTGCATTCAAATATCTAGTGTCCAACAATTGAAACTGCACTCTGATTTTTCTCAGACAGCTTGTTTTATTGAAAACATTCCACTATAATTATCCACTTTTTGATGTTAGTCATATGACAGAACAGTTGTGTGTTGGAAGAAATATCTTTGAGGAAGCATCTTAACAAGGGCCTTAGTTGTTAAGTAAAAATAACTTTCTGTCTGGCACAGGAGGAAATACTTGCCGAATGTCAGTATGGGATTTTTTAAAGATTTCTTTTACGTAAGTATTAGAAATCATAAAGCAATCATTTTCTATGAGAAATATCTTCCTCCTATTTGTTCTTCAAAACAAAAAGAGCTTTATACTCAGCATATGTCTCTCAAAAATCCCTAGGATCTCAAGGGTTAGGAAATATACTCGTATACTTACTGGTTTCTTTTTTGTTTTGAGTGACAGAGGTAAAGTAGAGGCTCTGCTGACCTTTATGAAAGACCAATTCCATGGGGAAAGAAGGATTTTTAATGCCAGACAGGAAGCTATCCTTCTCAGCAGTTAAGGGTAGGGAGCAAGGATGTTTAATTCATCTGTTATCCCAGTGAGTGAAACGCAGCCTCAGGGATGTTGTTTATCTGAGGCTAAAGCCGCACTTACATAGAACATCTCATTTACAGAAACTATAAAATACTCTACTGTAATTAATCTAATAGGTTAGCTGTCTTTTAGAGTTTCAAAGTAATCTTTTAGTTTAAAATATTTATTGTTCTTCTTTCAATATTTATTTTTCTCTCTGTGCACATAATCCCAAATTTCATATTCTCATTATTATACTACATAAATCTCCATGCCTGCTTTATATTTCAAGGCTCTCTGTTAATCATTGTATTACATTGAGAAAAAATTAAGTAAGCTTTTCATCTGCTCATGCAAAAAGATTTTCCAGTTCCCAATGCTTATCTGAAAATCAAAAATAGCAATAGATAATCAATATTTGCTACAACAAAGATTGAAAATTAGGTATCTACCAATACCAATGGGTACAGGTGCAATCACAGTCCAGACAGGAGTACTAGAGCAAGTCACTGTGTAAATGCAGATGGTTGCAATGTATGATAGGTGATTAACCTATGAAATTTAGGAATCTCAAACTCAACGTGTTTCTGTATTTATACAAAGAAACTGGATATATGTATCCAAAAAAAGAAAAGTCATCCTAACTTTATATGATGAGAGAGAAAACTTCCAGTGGTAGGTTCCTGTTAGCAGCTTTTCTTGTCTTACTTGGTTTTCCTTGCAATAGATTGTATGACTACAGTTTTTCAGTATTATTTGTTAAAACTTCTCTTATAAAGCCAGCCAAAACACCACGGTTGCAAAAAGTTATTATTTTTAAAAGCACTAATGAGAACATGGCTTCTTTTTTGTTATGCAGTGCTCTCATCCGAAGGAATTCAAATGAAATTCATGCAAAACTGAAGGGGGAAGAAGAACGTTAATGCACAAGAAGATGCAAACTCCCAGTAAAATAGCTGAATCAATATAAAAATGAACTTGGAATCCTGAATACCCAGCATGGTGGATAATGAACAGAATACAGAGAGGGAAGGCGGCCTAGCTCTCCCACACTGACATTAAATATCACTAAACAGAGTATTCTCCTGTCAAACAAGAGAGAGAAGTTAAAAATAGTTCCAGTCAAGCAATTTAAAAGTGCTTTGGTACATATTATTCTGTCTGTAGAGCATCCCATGTGTCATATGTCATTACTGGGAGCTTACTCTAGTTCACATGTTGTGACATCTCTGTTGACGTCACCTTTGGGGATGGGGGTAGGTGGAATGTGCTGTTCCTCCTGCCAAAGCAAGGCCTCGCAGTGTGTGGTTCTCCTTACCAAGCCCATGCTGCTTGTGGTCACGTGGCTGGGAAGCCTGCTGCTGCAGGAGCCTTAGCACCGCCAGCCAGTGTCACAGCCAGAGAAAACAAATTAGGCAGAAATCAAAGAGGAGTCAGAAGCTGAGACTGCAGCAGCTGAATATTGCAGAGCACTGTGAAGTGCTAATGTCCTGGTGCTTAGAGGGTATCACCATTAACTTTCCCCAAGTGGTGGCAACCTGAAAGCAAGTCCTTCCAAGCTTTTGCCATGCAGTCTTTAAAGACTGCAGACATAGCCCATGTAAGGTTGCATCATAGCTTTCAGAGGCTGGTCTGTAGTGAGAGCGTAGTTCCCAACCTGTTTATCAGCAGTTGTGCAGCAGAACTACAATCCAGTTTGTAGAACAGGGCAACTCCATGGTTTTGTAAGACAAATGGGAGGCTTCAAGTATCTAAGGGGAATCTTAAATCTTTCTTTCATGTGTGTAGGCTCCTCAGGATAGGTTACGAGTTGTACTTAAACTCAGTTTCCGCTACAATGAAATGTTGTGGAACCTAAGTGTGCAATTAGTACCACAATATATTTCATGCTGAGTATAAAATGTCTTGGGTTCTCTCAGTGGTGCTGCACATAGGAAGTGTTGGGCAAATACCAATTTGCTGGTTATCTATATGATGGATACAGTTCAGCATCATGATTTGCTTGGCACACTGATGATCACACCACATCAAATGGTACCTAAAGTTTGGGCTGAATGATTTGCCTGTGCCAGTTCCGCCCAGACTCACTAAGCAGGTTAATGTTCCGAAGGCTCCAGAGCATTGTCTGGATAGGTGTCTGCTGAATTTACAGAACCAGACATACTTAATTTAGAGAATCTTTAAATTACACTTGGTGTAATGGACTCCAGTTAAGGACTGTGGCAAGGACTGGCAGCTAATACAAACCTGATGGAGTATGAATTGTAGGAGTTTTAAACCAGATCAGGGTAAGACCATATATGAATAAATATAAATTATTCTCCTTATTCTTGAGTTAGTTTGATCTCCATTATAATATCTGCTGTAATATATTGGCATCTGCTGGAAAACCAGGGTAACTGCAATGTAAATTTTGAGCAAAGTCTTCATGTTTTTACTGTATGGAGCCTTACATTATCGCCACTGGTGTAACCCAGTGCTAGAAAACCTTGTGTTGATGTACTGTGGCTACATGGACTTGGAAAGAGCATATGTAGCTAAAGCTCTGTATTTCCTAAAAAAAAATGAATATATACTGTTGCAAATAGATTTTACAGTGGTGCCTGGGGATGGTGTAAATATGATGCCTTCTAGCAATGAGAATTTAGGTACTGACTGTTTGGAGCCCGTACATCTAGCTTAGCACAACCAAATTATTTGGTAGGGGATACATCATTACTGTATAAAAATAGATGAATCATTACAAAATATTTATACTAGTTTACCTTCCAGGAAAATAAACTTACTAACAAACAGTACAGGTTTGTATGGTTATATGAAATAAGAAAAATTCAGGATTTGAAGTAAAATAGTCTATCTTATTTGTATGACAGTAATAAGCAAATACCAAGAAATGTCTGTGTATATCACTTGTGAACATGCATATATATCCATACATAAAGTCTGATGTTAACCCACAGAACTACAGAAAGTCAGGCTGAAAGGGGGTTGAAAGGAGTATTTTGTCTGTATACTGAAACTGGTGAATTCTTCAGAAACTACCCTTGATCTACAGCAGAAAAGCCCCTCTCTTTTCTCTGTGAATAGGAACAGAATAATCTGTGCTTCTTCCGGGAATTTTCACAGGATTAGTACAAACTAATAATGATCATTGTGATCATATGTACCAATGGTGTTGACAGAACCACAGCTTTCCAAAATTATTGGGGTTTGACTGCATGGCATAAAAGTATATGAAAACTGAATGCAAGTAAAAACACTGACTACAAGTAATCTGAAAATTTGAAATGAACAATTAAGGTAAACTTTAAAAAAAATCTTAATTTAATCATATAATCATAGAATGCTTTGTTTTGGAAGTGACCTCAAAGATCAAGTTCCAACCCCTCTACCATGGGCAGGGACACCTTCACTAGACAAGGTTGCCCAAAGGCTCATCCAACCTGTCTTAAAACACTTCTAGGGATGGCACTTCCACAACTCCTCTGGGCAACCTGTGCCAGGGCCTCATCACCCTAATAGTAAAGAGTTTCTTCCTCACATCTAAACTAAACCTACCTTCTTTCAGCCTGAAGCCATTACCCCTTGTCCTATCACTATACTCTCACTACACTCTCTGGTGAACAGTCCCTCTCCCACTTTCCTGTAGGACCCCTTTAAGTACCCCTTTAAGGACATAAGTAGGTCACCTGGAGCCTTCTCTTCTCCAGGCTGAACAAGCCCAACTCTCGCAGCCTGTCTTCATAGGAGAGGTGCTCCAGCCCCTCTGATCATCTTTGTGGCCCTCTTCTGGACTTTCTCCAACAGTTCAATGTCCTTCCTGCAGTGGGGACCCCAGATCTGGATGCAGTACTTTAGGTGGGGTCTCACCAGAGGAGAGTAGACGGATGGAATCACCTCCCTTGACCTGCTGGCCATGCTGTTCTTGCAGCCCAGGACATGGTTGGCCTTCTGAGCCAACCATCTCCATATTAATTTCCATTAATATGGAAGGAATAAGGAAAACAATGTTTTATCTGAAAGGAGATAAGGGAATGCAAGCTGTTCTGGAATGTATAAACAATGACTCAATAGAGTGCTTTCATACATTCAGGAATAAACAGGACTAATAGGCAAATGTTTAATAAGATAATGAAAACTGAAGCTGAATATTCTTCGTTAGTCTTGAATTCACTGGTGTATGTATTGATAAGCATTATTGAAAATCATGGTTAAAAAAAAAAGCACCAAGAAACATTCCCTAGAAAACTCAAAAGTACATATTTAGAGACTAGCAACTTAGGTAGGACAACATTTGTTAATGATTAATGTAAACAATCTTAAGCTAGAAAGCTGTTTTTACCAATACCTGTATCAAAAGAAGACAGCTGGTAAAAATGTACAACATTATTTCATCTTTTTGTTTAGAAACAGGTATCTCTTAGTTTAGATGCTGACTGCAACTTCAGTAGAATATTCTAATAAAGAGAAAATAAATGATGGGCTATCTGTATCCCTGATATAAAGTTCTGTGAGTTCTTGATTGTGGGGCTGATGCTTGCAGGCTCAAATTGCTGTTGTAGAGTATCGAAGGTTAAGTGAATTCCTGCTTGTCATGCAGCATGCAGCTCAGTTCTAATTGCAGAGCTATGATTAATGCCACCATAATTTGTATACAGGCATTTGTACATACAGATTTTTTTAATGTACCATATACTTTGTTTCAAGCAAACATTTGTAACAGAATGCATAGCAATGTGAGCATGACACATGCTGATTTATCTGTCAGCGTGAAGTTAATTTTATACTACACTATTTTATATCTGTCGAACCACAGAAAGTTGTAACAGCCTGTGGGATTTTCATCTGATAAGGGTATTTCCATGTTTCTGTTTTTAAATATTAATGTCACATTTTAATTAAATGTTGCACAAGACAATTTTTTTCTCCACTTTTTAAGAGTAGCTGAAAGATGAACATTGAAACATGGAAGATAGTTTCACTTTATTTCAGAGTAATCATGGTTCCTGATGTACTTTTTTTCAAATGAAATGATAAAAGTAAATTTATATAAAACAGATTGAAATAGAAATGCAGAGTAGTATACACGTAACATTTGCAGTAATATTTTCTTCAAAACATCCTGTGTTTTTCTGAGAAAGGATTTGCCTAATTACTGCAAAATAACCTTTTAAATATGATTTCCACGTTTGAATTTAATGAAAAGCAATAGACCATTTAAACATTCTCTATAGGAATGAGTCTGGTTTAGCAGAGTTTGCACAATTCCTTTTTCACAATTACTTTTTGCATTTTGGTTGCATCAAGAGGATCAGGGATAAGAACTTCTTTCACTTTTCAGAGGAGTGTGTCCACATCTGTATGCACATCTGTATCTCCACATCTGATTTGGCATAACTTGTAGCAATTCCAAAACTTTTTAGAAAGCTTGGAAAAAATGTGCAAAATTGCAATTACATCCTTCAGACTGAAATTATGCTTCAGTGCTTTCTTTCTGGTGTTTTTGTCCTGAAAGGCAATTGAAAGGACATTACTGGCAGCACTAGATACTGACTGCGCCCTATAGCATGGAAGGTAGGTCTGTGTGTATCTATGCACACACGCAGAGCCTTTTACCTTGGATCACTATTTCTGTCAGTAGCCAGGAAATGAAATACAATCTCTTTCAGTTGCTTGCTTGTCTTATCTGTTGTGCCTTGGAAAGACCTTGGGTCACTGTCCCAAGGGACTGTCAGGGCTCTTATCACTCCGAGAGATAGGAAGCAATTGCACAGCATAAGCTTTACCTGAAATTACGTCTTATTTACGTAGAATAACTCCTGCCCCTTGCATGAGCAGGTGATCCTGAAGGTGATGATAGCTTGCTAGCTGCCCCAGCAAAGCATTTGAGAGTCTTCCAGCAGTGGTGGGAATCCATGTGTAGGTACAATGGGACCCTTAAGAGGCATCCCTGGGGAGGAGTCAACAGCTTTCCCATGCTATTGTGGGGTGGAGTGAAAGAAGCCCTTATTCCTGATCCTCCTGATGTGACCAAAATGCAAAAAAGGGCTTGCTGGCCACTCTGCAACAGCATCCCTCGTAAGGCTGAAAAGGCCATCACTGGTACAGAAACCCAGGTGCCAGGAATCAGCCTTTTGGCGGAGGGAAGAGGTTGCTTTCCCTTTTCTCCAGGTTTTTGCACAATGGAAAAATCCATCACCTTCATTTTCTGTAGTTTCTTCTTATTGTTTTTTCTTTTTTTCTTTTTTTTTTCTTTTTTGTTTTCCCAGCTGCTCCCCTTTTTGAACACATGATGTTTGTGAAGTCAAAATGACAAGTGAGAAATAAAATAGGCGTGCTTATTCTAGAATATATTCAAAGTGATGAAAGGTTTGTTGGTTTAGTTTGGTTTGTTTTTTTCCCAGATGTTCATTATAGAAATTGACTCTTGCATTAGACAACCATGTAGTTTCAGTGCTTGCAGTCTCCAGAGCTAGAGAAAAGCAGCTTTTGTAATTGTCTTCAAGGACACTGGAATTCAACTGCATCCTCCAAAATTGCAGATGGCAGAAGATGATAGTTGGCACTGGAGTACTTATTTAAAAGACATGCCCTTAAAATCTTTCAGCCGTCAGGAAAATGTATGTGTCCTCTGAAGAGAACTTTTCAAATTTTAGGATGTTGTTCTCAAGTATTTGACAAAAGTGACTGGAATTGAACATCTTGTTTTATCAGTGTGTCACAAAATGTGGATATGAATTGTTTTAAGAAGTGGCCCATCTGTACTCCAAAAAGCTTGAAGGTGAAAAAGCAAGGCCTTTTACTGTGACTATAGGAATTGCTCCTACATCCTGAATGGGAGAAGCAGCATATATATGACCCCTCTGAAACTTCCAAAATTCCAAGCTTTGTCTAGACTTGCTTTTTAAACCCTGAGATTCATAGGGTTTAAGGTAGGTGTGCTCACAAGGAGCATGCCTCATGAAACATGCTCTTCTCTCCATCTAGATGGGTTGCAGTGTTTAGTCTGGAAAAGAGGAGACTGAGGGGAGACCTTATCACTGCCTATCACAACCTGAAAGGAGGTCGTAGAGAGGTGGGCGATAGTCTCTTCAGCCAAGTAACAGGAGATAGGACAAGGGGAAATGGCACAAAGCTGTGCCAGGGCAGGGTCAGGTTATATGTTAGAAAAAAATTTTTTACTGAAAGAGTTGTTGGGACCTGGAACAGGCTGCCCAGGGAGGGAGTTGAGTCACCTTCCCTGGATGTGTTCAAAAAAAGGGTAGATGAGATACTTAGGGATATGGTTTAGCTTAGGATGGGATTGGTTGGACTTGGTGATCTTCAAAGGTCTTTTCCAACCTTGTGATTCTGTGATTCTTAATATATGCTGTTGGAAATCCCATAGATATTTTAATTTCTTGAGCACACTGTTCTGTGAATAGAATAGTCATTAAAATGCATTATAGGCTGCCTAGGGAGGTGGTGGAGTCTCCTTCTCTGGAGATATTCAAGTCTCGTCTGGACGCCTATCTGTGCAATATGAGCTAGGGAGCTGCTTTGGCAGGGGGGTTGGACCCCATGATCTCTTGAGGTCCCTTCCAACCCCTACGATTCTGTGATTCTGTGATCTTTGTACAGGTAATTCAGTTGGAAAATCAACCTGTTGGTTTTTTCCTCCATTCACACATGACCTTGAAGTATTTTGGCAACAATACCAGGGAGACAGTCACTTCACCAGTATCTGGTTCTTTGTACTGCCTGCCAGGGGAAGATGCAATGGCTTAATGATGGTGTTGGGGCCAGATGTTCTAGTGTCTCCCAGTTGAGGGAGCAAGCAATTCCTGTCATTTACATGATCTCTCTGATTAAGTGCCTTGTGTTTATTTAAGGAAAATTTTTCTGCCCTGCAGTGTCCTCTGATCCGCACATGCTTCTGTGCATCTCCGTTTCATTTGTCTCTCCCCCATCCAGCCTGCTATGTACCATCATATGGAAGAGCAGATGCAGTGATCTACCGAGACCCAGTATTTCATGGACAGAGTCCAAGACTGCTGGTGCCTCCAGTAACTTTAGTAACAAAATACTAAAGAAACCACCTAATTTTTCAGCTCCAGCTTGATCTCAGTTAGAGAAGAGAAGCACGTTGTGACTAGTGTAGTCCCCTGTCTCTTTTAGCACAAACAGGGTTAAATATTGAAGCGAAGGGGCATACTTTTCATTTTCTATCATGGAAACACAACTGGTAACTGTGATGACTGTGTATCTCAGGAGGTGAAAAATGACCGACCAGCGATGAGCAAACACTGGCAGAAAACATAAAATCAGACACATAATTCACAGGCCAGACAGCAAGAGATAAGCCACTGAATACGAATAAGAGCATGTGGGTGTGAGAGCGAGCTAGTGCTGAAGGAGAGGATTGAACTGCTTCATTGAAAGTGCAATTACGCAAACCAGCTTTCTTGACTGCATTTCTTCAGTAGATACTACACAGTGGCATAAAAAATGTTAAAACAATCCCAAACCAACAAACTGCATGAAAATGGCAGGCTTGTTTCCAAGCAAAATAAATAAATAAATAATTCCAATGTATAACATCTGCCTTTTAAGTAATTGACTTGGTTTCTGTTTCTTCCTCAGAATGTGTATGTTTGGCTCAGAGTTAGAGGTTTTGTCCTGCTTTCTGGACACCATTTGAACAAGAATATGTACTCTGAGTATTACCTATATATATTAGCTGGCTGAATGTGCCTTAATGAGGTAAAATTAGTGTTTCTTCCATTAATTAAAATTTTTCTTCAATTTATATACTTAAAAGAAAGATCACTGAAAAATTGAGTACCAATATTTCTTGATTTCCATGAATACCCTATGCTGCAATAGAATAGAAGCCTCTGCTTAACCATTTGGTAAAAGATTTTGATGGATGCCACTGCAGATATGACTTCAAATAAATAGAATAGTATTTCAGTTTCTGAGGACTCTTTTTCAGTGGCTGCAAAAAAAAAAAAAAAGCATGACTTTTCTTCCAGAGGTTCATGAAAAAGAGAGTGGGGCCTGAAATGAAGTTGAAGGGACTTTTGAAGCTCAAAAATTTTAAGTTGATGTAATTTTATTTTTTTTTAATTTGGTTGGATTTTTTTGTAAACTTGTAGTTTTGCGTGGCTGGGTTCTGGTGGAGAATGGGGGGGCTGCAGGGGTGGCTGCTGCAAGAAACAGCTAGAAGCTCTCTGCAGGTCCGACAGATCAAACACCAGCTTGCTCAAGGCCAGAGTTGTTGCTGACCAAGGCCAGGCCCATCAGCAACGGTCACAGTGCCTCTGGGAATCATATTTAAGAAGAAAAAAGTTATGAGCAGCTGTTTTTTGCCAACAGAGAAGGGAATGAGAAGATGTAAGAAACTGTGCAGGCACCAAGGCCAGGGAAGAGGCAGGGAAGGAGGTGCCCCAGGTGCCCAAGAGAAAGATGCCCTTGCAGCCCATGGAGAAACCCATGGTGGAGCAGGTGGAGACATACAGGAGATGCTGTGACCCACATTGGAGCAAGCCTCTGCCAGCACTTGCAGCCCATGGAGAAAGACAGGGACAGAGATGAGCAAGAGAGAGAGATCCATGCCAGAGCAGGTTTGCTGAGGGGGGAGGCGTGTGACTCCATGGAGGACCAGACTGGAACAGTTTGAGACTGAGAGACATTCTATGATTTATGACTGGACCCCATAGCAGTGACCCACGCTGGGGCAGCTGGTGAAGAGATGAAGCCCCATGGGAAAGGACTCACATTGGAGAAGCTCATGGAGGACTGTTTCCTGTGGGTGGGACCCCACGGTGCATCAGGGAAAGTGTATGGAATGAATGCCCCCCACCTGGCTAAGAAGGAAAACCTCTTGTGAGGAACTTACCGAAAACTCCCATTCCCCCAGTCCCTGCCCCTCCCTGTGCCACAATGGGTGGGGAAGACGGGAGTGAAATCATGACTAAAGTGAAGTCTGCTAAGAAGGGAGGGGTGGGGGGAGGTGCTTTAACATCTGGTCCCACTTCTCATTACCTGACTGGTGTCACTGGGTGTGCAGTGCAGTGTCATAAATTAGAGTTTTCTTTCCTTTATTCTGTGTTGAGTCTGTTTTGCCCGTGACGCTGATTGCAGAATGATCTCTCCCTGTCCTTATCTCGACTCCTAAACCTCTGAGTATATTTTTTCTCCCGTCTCCAACTGGAAAGGGGAGTGATAGAGTGACTTTGTTGGCCATCTGGCCTCCAGCCCAGGTCACAACCCTGCAAAACTTTTTATTTTTTCATGAAACTTAGGATCAGCATGTGAAATCTTAGAATGCTCCTGACTGTCTGAGGACCTGGACATGAGGAGAACCTCCTTCCTCTACCACTAAGCACTATGGAAATTCTCCATGTTCTAAACTGTGGCAGGTCCAAGCTGTGGACCATTCTCATGTAGGGCAGACATGACTGGATTTTCAGAAGTGACAAATTCAGAGTTTGTATGATCACCTAAACCCAATTTTATATCCAGACAAGTGAGAGTTAAGTTTTTACCTCAATCAATACTTTTGCCATTGTTTATAGCATTGCATATTCATACTGCCCTATTTGTTCTGGTAGTGCCCCCTATTTCCTAGTTACTGATTTAGCTTTTTAAAGAACAGAGTTAAAAATATATCCTTATTATGGGGTAAGAATCCCTGTTCTTCCAAAGTCACAAACCTAGAAGCAAAAAAATTCCATTTTATTCCCATGTCCCCAGCATTCTGTGAGTGACAATTTATGAGTAAAATGCATAAACATTTTTCATAGTTCAGATTGCTGAACTCTGGGCCACTTATACAAGCTTTGTAGAAGTAGCTGGTTGCACTTCAGATTTGTAAAGGCAGTCTGGATTTCCTGCTTATCTGTTTAATTTAACTGCCTCTAATGATCCAGCACATATGTCCTGATGTAGTAATACTGGATTACAAGCCATCTAGTTTTTATGCTGAAGAAAGATTCAATTACTGTGACTGTTTCACCCAGCCATTATAAAACTTGGCTAGAGTTTTCCACACTGTGTTTCAAAAGAAATTGAACTCCTTCAGTGAAGGCTTCTCCACGTTCTTGCAAATCTCAGGATTATTTCATATGAATATTAAGTTCCACAGGTTCCTTTTAAGTATTTAAGTAGTGATATAGGCCAGTGCGTACTCAAATATACTTCTATGGAGTTGGTGGGGTTTATTAAATTTAATTTTATATTACAGAAATTCTTTCCAGCTGGTGTTACTTACATTTTCTCAGTCTGATTTAGACAAATGGCAAACACATTCTTAAGTGACCAGCTCTCCATGCAGAAGTCTCATAGCTTAGTTATCCAAATTATGTATCCAAACTACTCAATTTTTAGTAGTGTGATTAACATTAGATTTTACAAATTGTTTATAAACCAGACAGAAGTGGCTAAATAAAATATAATTTTAGTATATAAAGATAGAAGTCTCAGCCAGGTTCTGCTTTCTAACATTAAACTGTAATACAAATAGGTCTTTTAATTTGCAGAGTGTTATTTGCAGAGAAGGATATACAGGGAAAAGTTCAATTGAGCTGCACTCTGCTATGTTGTGCCCCTACACTTCGCAGGCAGGAGGGAAAGCATGATCCAGATACTAAATTCCAAGGCGAATTCAGGTGTTCATTCAGGTGAATTAAATTATTTCAACCCATTTTTACAATGTACATATTAGTATGGTTTTTATCTTCTAGTCACACCACTTTTTTTCTTTATGCTTCTGAGGCACTCATGTCTTTTGGAGGTAGCCAAAATAGTGTAGCCCCTCCAGAGCTCAGTATCTACTCTTGGCCATGAATTCTGCTTATAGAAGAGTTCATTATTCTTCCTAGATTCAAAAGGAGCTGGGAAGCCATTCTGTAAACAGCTCACATCTTGCCTGCAGGTAGCAAAGTGAAGCATCACTCTTGCTCACTAGCTCCCAGTTTACCTGAAGGCCCTTGTACATGATTTTAGCCTTTCACATTTCACTGCCACTCAGTGCTCCACAAAAGTGCATTTCAGACCCTGCTTTTTAAGCCAATGCTAACTGCAATCTGGGGAGCTATACAGTTGCACTTAAATTTAAGTGCCATCAAGCAACTGAATCAGTGTATACAGCACAGGTTAATTGATGGTAGCAGTAATTCTGTGGATGTGAGAAGTATTTTAGCATTTTCTGATGTTCTGATTATGTTTTAAAATGCTTTAACGTTTCCTCTCCATGTCAGCCTTAACATAGATAAAAAAATGTCCATTTAATTTCTATCTCTCAGTCATGGTCAGACAGGTATGCTTTCATTCTGCTTCAGTAGCCAGTAACACCAGCCTAAACTATAAAGGAAAACAGATAATCCCTGCAACCACCAAGAACACTGACATGATTTAAGCCCTCGTTGCAAAACCAGACCAGAACTCCAATGCACCATGTCCAGAGTAGAAGTGAAGGACATCTTTAACATGATGTTTTGACTAAGAAGTTACACAAAAAGAGTGAGTCCACATATTTGCATGAAACTTTAAGGAAATTCTGCCATTTGGTCTTAACAAATTGTTTTCTTAAAAGTTGAGGCAATTGAAGTGATTTACTGTGTACCTATCCAATGAATTCCAGGTTGCATATCTGCAACATTTCTCTCCACAAAAAAGCCAGTTTGTCCACATCTGGCATTATGAACGTGAGCAGTTCTGTCATTTGCTTGCATGCTTCACTGCATGTTACAGGTATGATTGGCTCTGCTTTGCAGAAGGAAGACTCAAAGCAGAGAAAAGTAACTTGAGCAACATCATGTGAGAAGTCACTCACAAAAGTAAGACTGGAAGGTTTCAGAGAGTCTGTCCAGTGTTTCTCCAGTAGCTACTGCTACAGCCTTGGATGTACAAACACCCAGTTGTTTTAAATTACTTGTAAAAGTCTATTCTGTTATGCCCTATCTCACTACAGTTACAACTCTCAGCTCTGAGACTTTGAACAAACCTGTGGGGTAACATTTGTAAAGTGTAATGCTTTCAACAGTTTTGCTTTGATGACTGCTATTAGCTACTTTGTGAAGTCACGGTGAAACAAGGGATAGTGATTAAAAATGTCAGAAGTAGTTACCTTTCACTCTCTTTGTAACATCTCTTTCCTGTAGAGTAGTTTTGGATCATAATGTCAGAAGTTACATTTATTACCTTGCACTAGGTTTCTAGGTAGTTAAAGACAATGAGCAACAGCAGCTACTGGAATGGGTTTTCCTGCTTCTCACTGTCTGTAACTCTGAGTAAAAACCCATTAACTGGTCCTCATGGTTGGCTTGTGCTGCGGGAAACACATTTTGCCCATGAGGTGGATACGCCCACACAGAGCATAGCAAAACATTCTGAAACTTCCAGGATATGCTAAAAGACCAAGGAAGTTTTAATTAAAAATGTCTACTTGAGAAAGCAATATTTAGCCTGCGGCTGAATAGAGCCTAAAAGGGCAGATTTAAGCAATTAAAATCATTCCTTAAAAAGTCAGTTCTACATCTGATCATATGGAAGTGTTTAACTTGGGTTTTCCTTCCCATTCCAATTACTTGTCAGCCTCTTTGATAGCGAACACTTGCTTAATGATAACTTCAGGGTCATCTGAAGTTATTGCCTCACTTTACTGTCCCAGCTATACAATCGAGGTTTAATGATTGTGTGTGATTACACATTCATTACACCTCGCAAATGCTTTTGGGGGCAATCTTATGTTTAAAAAGAAAAACCTCTAAGAATTGTCCAAGCATTCATATTCTACCCACATGAATTTCAGCATGCCCATGGAATGCCGTATATGAAACTATGAATAATAGAGATAGAAACCTTAAAATGCAATATCAATCCATGCCTGTTTATGCTATATTGTCTGAATTCTCTTCCAGGTTCCATTGTACATTTTCAGATATTTTGTTGTTTAGAAGCTATCCATGATCTAAGGAAAGGGGCCTTAGAGTAGGTAACTGCAATTAGTTCTTATTAAGGCTCTTTAGATGCTAATCTAAGCACTTTGTGTTAAATGAAGTGGGTGGTGATATAGTATTGAGTCGTTACAGACGCATCAGTTAACAGACAATAGGATAGCTTGTGTTGGGAGAGAAATAATGGGGGAAATACTGTGATTTCCACATATGTGGAAAAATTTGACTGCATAAAATATTCTTAATATTTTGCTTTTGCATCATATTTGTATGAAAATATATTGTCTTTTAAAGTAACAAAGTTGTACTTAATATTGAAAAAGTGTGGGAAGATAGGTGGGAATTGCATATCACATGCCCAAACTACTGGCATAAGGGATATTTATGGTTGCATTTTCCTATCCTTGCATAGACAATGTGAGAAGGTAAGTAATTTTCTACACAGATTTAGACCAATGTGATTAGAAATAAGTAACTGCAGGTATACATAGGAAGAATAGTTGTGTGTGGACCTGGTTACACATTTCCATTTCTCTTTCTACATATGGAACATCCAGGCCATATGTGAGCAGGCACATTTTGCATCTGTAAAACTGAGAGTCTAGGTCAGAATAAGTAACCAAAGTCCATGATGATGCCAAAATATCAAGTAATACTCTTTTCTCTGTCCTTGGTTTTTCTTCCAGAACACTTGATTCAATCCATCCTGAACAACTAAACTCTTCGTTGGAAAGGACTATCAGCATTGCAATTGTAACTCTGTCATGAAATTATAGTCTTCAGACTGGAAAACCTAAACATTGTCTTATAAAAAGAAACAAAAATAGAGCTTTTGTTGATCTAAAATTGAGAGGAAACTTAATATGATAGAATAAACAAAAGCTATTAAACTAATTACAAACCGGAATATATTTTTGACAGCAGGAAAATTACAAGCGAAATACAATTAATGATTGAAATAGTAACAATCAAATTTTATTCACTATGCCAAGTTTAATTTCCTATCATGTAAATCACAGACAAACCTCATAAACAAGCCAACTGCTAGACTGATGTGATTAATCTGTTTTTATAAATGTGCTGGTGCTGGGTGACCAATTTTAAACAATGAACATAGAAAATTTGGAGAATCGGAAATGAGAAAGCTCCATCATATGCAATATGAATGAAGAGTGAAAATACTTTTTTTTTTACCCAAGAAGGGTAAAATAGACTTGTGGAGGTCACCATGGAGAAGCTGCGTGGCAAACAGCTCCTGCAATACTCCTGTGGCCAATGTCATGATCTCTAACACCCCATCTGCAGAGCCACTGATGCTGCTGCTTCAGCTGCATTCAGCTGTGGACCATTTTAGCAGGGAGCTCCAACCTGCCTCTGCACCCTGTCAGCAGGGCTGCTGTATCGCAGTGCACAGAGTGATCCTCCTGCAGTCCACAGTTGTACTTCTGCTCTGATCTCATGAACAAAAAATGTTCCATGTGGAACGAATCCAAAGAGAAAGATGTGTGGTATTTTTTTTTTTGGTTTGGTTTTTTGCTTTGTTTTTTTTTAAATAACCTGAACCAATTAACAGTGGAGTCTGGTCAGAGTGAAATTCCAGAAAGGAGCTTTTAGAACAATTGCCTTTGCAATGCCATTATATCATTGCAGGGACAATTGAAATATCACCTGAAAAGTTATCTTATGAATTGTTAAATAGCATTAAATCTACATATATTTATGAAAAGTGAGATGGTAACAATTAGTCTCATTTAAATGGGTAAATCACCAATATAGCATGAGTACTAATGGATATGTGATAAAGACTTTGCTGGTGTGAAACTTACTTTCACACAATCAAGCATGGTTCTAAAAAAGCTTTGCCAAAATATTGAAGTAATCTATACTTTTTCTTTGGAATAAACAAGGGTATATTTTTTTTTTTACTGGCTAATAATTAATGTGTACCATTAGGACTATTTTATGATCTGTATTCTTTTGAAATTATTCCATTTTATGCAAAGGTCTTGTGCAGTATTTCTGAAAAGTCTTATTTATGCCTAACCATGTATTTGAAAAAGCAGTGGGTTTTTTTTTCCTCTGCTGTTGGACTGTTCCTCTGTTTTAAGATGAAATGCATTATTAGGACTCACCACACTGGAGTCTTGAAGGACTAAGTACCATACTGTGGGACAAAGACAATTATGGTCTTAGCAGAACAAGTACAAGTGATGCTGTTTGCCAGAGGCCACTAAAAGGCATTTCAACAAAACATATTGCCATTGAACTAGCAAGTGGCCTTAGCTTTTCTGTCAGCTCTCCTTCCAGAATGCCATTATAAACCTAAGATATTGTAGTGCAAGTACTTAACCTAGAAGCAAGAAAGTGTTGCAAGAAAAAAGCTGCAACCACATCATATAAAAAGCTCTATGAAGACTGATGCCTTTCAGTATCAAGGAAACTTGAACTTAATCTGAGTCCTTAACCAACAATTCGAGTCTTCTTGGAGCATTTTTAATGGTATTATTTCAACAGTTCTGTTTCCAAACTCTGATCCTGATCAGCCACCATATATGAATTCCAGTTCAAGCCATCTTCACCAAATTGTCAGTTAATCATTTTAATCTATTAAAAATCAGTTCAATAAAGTGTCATGCCCCCTATCACAGACCTCCATGCAAATAAAACCCCCCAAAATTGACGGAATGGAGGACAAAGGCAGCTAATAAGGCTAAAGGAGCAGACTTGACCTGCTTTCTGGTGCCTAGGGGTCTGCCTGAACTCTCATATAACTGATTTTACAGGCTACTGGGTTACATATAGGACATGCCTATGTCAAATGCACCTTACAGTTGTAATCAAGAAGACAAATCTGAAGATATGATGATACGTCTGAAAATGTGAAGACTTTTCTTCTTTGAAAACCTTTGGGAACTCCTTTGTTGCCCTTGGAGTCTTCTTCTCCATCTTGATAAAATCACTGTTTATAAACAGTAGTGCTACTTATATAGTGTCTGCCACTGAAAACGTGTTCCAATCTAACACTGAAATTGTAAGCATTTGAGTGATGACTCTATATTTATTCTATACTTTGATCAGCTTCTGTACAGTGGCTTCACTGGGGAAAAAGACAACAATATTCCAAGCTCTTTTGAAATACGTTAATTTAACTTAATCTCCCACTTCAACCTACAGCGTTTATCAGAAGAATATATTAATGTGGGACTTTTCTGCTCTCAGAGTAGTCTTTGTCAGGAGCTTGAAATGTCTGAAGCAAGATAATTACAGAACCCCTAGAAGTGTACTTCAGTGTTCTGATCTTTCTTCATATTTTATACTTTGTCTGAAATAATTTCAGCATATTCTTCTGAAAAAAGGCTGAGAAGCCAGTCACCCTAAAGCATATTTCTATTTTAAACTAGCCCCTTGATTATACTTGACACCATGCTGTTTGTTGAGTTTTGCAACTCTGGCTCTGGAACAGTGATCAACACTTCAATATACAAGCGTGGTAGAGACCTATTTATAGACCTATTTTACAAAATGGATTTTTGCAAGGAAAGGTCCACCATATATGGGTTGAAAAAGACCTGTTGCATTTCTTCCTGTTCAACCACCCACAAGTGCAAGTTCATTTCTATAGTATACTAACTGCTTGCACCATAATTTGTTGCATAAAAATCTAGAAATCTCTGCAGCAAAAAACAGTCTTTCCTCCTACTCTTAGGATATCTTCCTGACTTAAAAATTCTTCCTAATTAGCTGCACACATTGATATGCTGTCACATTGTCCTGTCTTCCAACTCTGGTCTTCACAAGGCGCAATAGTCCTTTTACAAATCTTTTCTCATTAGTAACCCTTTTTATCTCTTACCTGTGTGTTTCCCAAAGGCAGTGAAAACACTAACTACATTTTTTACCTACTTTTTCTTTTTTTTTTTAAACCAGCACAACTAAAAAATTTTAAGATTATACCATACACCTATCATGACCTCACCTTTTGAAACAACTCACTCACACACCTTCCATTTGTTAAGTACACAGAAATGCTGGTTTATCCCAAACTCTGCTTTATTTCTTTAAGATACTGCTGCTTTCATAGAGTAATTAATTCAGCTTTCTCAGATAATTCTCATGTTGTTCATAAACATTTACTTATTCCTGAATGTTGTTCTTGTGGTACCTCCTGTCTGGGTTCATGTGTGCTGGCAACAAACAAGAATTTTCCTGCTCCTGGAGATTCAGATCAGGTTTTGCAGTAATTTGCTGAGTTGCCGTATGGAAACACTGAATATGGCTCTGCAAATACTCTTTTTGATCAAATAGGTTATTGGTGGCTGTAGATAATGCCATTCATCCATTTGCAATTGCAGACAGTTTTAAGTGTGTAGCTTCTCATCTCAATATAACAACATTGGAAACTGTGACAAAGATGACATCTTATTTGTCATAAACACATTTATTTGTTAGGCACATTCCCTTATACAATTTTTTTTAAAAAAGTCTTAAAATTTTTGTTTTAAAGAGAATGAAAAATATCAGAGGCTCTGTCTTTATTGGTCTCAACTATAGTCTCTGTCATATGCTTTGAAATACTGATGTGTAGCATTCAGAGAGTAACTGTTTCAGAGAAGGAGCACTCACTGAACCTGATTTCCCAGGACAGCTGAAGGCAAAAGTCTTTCTTATTTGCGCAAATAGTTTTCATGATTGTGTGCACAAACTGTATTCAAACGTGGCCATAGAGGCAAGGTTTGTAGTGGCTGCCAGTACAGGACTAGGGAAGCATTTGGAGGGCAAATGTTCTCCAAATCTAAGATGCTAAGGATCTGACACGCATACCATATCCATTTTAGGGGAAGTCTGCTTGACAGCTATACAGGTTGTGATCTAAATATTTTAGGGGTTGGAGAATCATGCTTTGGAAGCATGTCTTCTGGTTTGGTTTCATTTGAAAGAAATTCAGGCTAAACATTGAGAGTCTGAGTGAATCTAATTGGTAAGTGGATATGATCAGAAGGTTTGTCTCACAACTACACTCTTAAACTGAAATAAGGCCTTGATTCAGGACACCTAGAGCTACTCAAGCATTCAATTGATTTCTTCAACATACTTGTCATGCACAATTCAGGAAAATAATTATTCAGAAAGGCAAAATACTCCAACATGGATTTGATTTTCTTTACCATATATAGGGTTTGGTTTTGGGGTGGGGGGTGTTTTGCTTTGGTGGGTTGGGTTTTGTGTTTGGTTTATTATTGTTGTTGGTGAGTTGGGGGTTTTTTTGTTGGTTTTGGTTTTGGGTTCCTTTTGTGTTTTGGGTTTGGGGTTTTTTTAAATTAACTATTCACTTGCTTTCTTTTTTTTTTCTAGAACAAAAGGTGAGTGTCCAAAGGGACTGTTGTGCTCAGGCCTCTCTCAAGTTTCTGGATGAGTGCTTTGAAAAATAACGCTTCCTTTCCCAAAACAATGGATATACTCTAGAGTAAAACTGTGCAATCCATCAATTCTGCATAGCTTTATGGATTGAAAGGAAGGTTATAGACAGGGAAGAAACAGACAAGGACTCTAAACAGGTAATAAACGCTATTAAATCCCTTTAGTTCTCACAGTTTGGAATTTGCAAAAGTGTAAGATGTGTTATTCAGTCACTTAAGCTCTGCCAGTGCACTCTCAGCGAGCATTAGTCTAGCATTGAAAGTTGCCTTAGTGATTGTGCTCTAACACAGGAAAAAAAGGCTGAGCCAGATGGGGAGCTAAGGGCGTTGCCAAATCATCAGATCAACCCCAAAGGATTTTTTTCTGGTACTTTTTTAAGAATTCCTACCTGAAACGTTGTATTTACAAGCAAAAAGGAGAGAAAAGCAAGAGAAAACGAAATCCTCATAGATGTTTTCCTTTGTATGCTTTAGAATAGACTATGTAGTGTAAATTAAACCTATATTTTCATATATAGTTCCTATGAACTAGGAAAATCCTAGCTTCTACCTGGTTTACCTTCATTCAGTTAAAGAAAAAATCAGCAATTTTAATAGTGTAGTTCTTGAATTTAAAAAAAACCAAAAACAAGGCTACACTTTTCCTCAAATTTAATGAAGTGTCAATCAGCAAAGCATTCAAGCTTTGTACTAGTGAGTATGTGCTTCAGTCTTATCATGTATCACATCCAATATATTGTGGTGTTCATAACTGCTGCATATCATTGCATGTGCAGTATCTTCTCTATCATATCACTGAATATTATGTAGGAAGTTCATAATATTATAATTCAATGTTAATATTAGCACCATAAACTATTTTAAATTCCCTAGTGTTTTTTTTTAAACCTAGACAACTATCTGTTGCATACAGAGTTATTTAATTAAAGTTACCTGGCAAGACAATGGGACAGATTCTCCTGGAAACTATGCTCAGGCACATGGAGAGTAAGGAGGTGATTGGTGACAGACGACATGGTTTCACTAAGGGCAAGTTATGCCTAACAAATTTGGTGGTCTTCTACAAAGGGGTTATAGCACTGGTTCATAAGGGAGGAGTGACACACTTGGGCTTGTGAAAGCATGGGACACTGTCCCGCACAACATTCTTGTCTCTAAATTGGAGACACATGGATTGGATGGATGGACCATTTAGTAGATAAGAAATTGCCTGGGAAGTGACACTCAGAGTTGTGGACAACAGCTCAATGTCCAAATCAAGACCAGTGATGAGTGGTGTTCCGCAGGGGTCATTACTGGGGCTGACACTGTTTAACTTCTCTGTCAAAAATATGGATGATGGGATTGAGTGCACCCACAGCAAGTTTGCTGATTACACCAGACTGTGTGGTGCAGTCAATACACTGGAGGGAAGGGCCTAGAGGTGGGCCTGTGAGAATGGCATAAAATTCAGCAAGGCCAAGTTCAAGGTCCAGCACATGGTTCAGGGCATTCCCAAGAACAACTACAGGCTGCGTGGAGAACAGTACCTGAAGGGCCCTACAGTAAAGATGGAGAGGGTCCCTTTATCAAGGAGTGTAGTAATAAGACAACGGGTGATGGGTTAAAACCAAAAGAAGGTAGATTTAGATTAGATATTAGGAAGAAATTATTCACTGTGAGTTTGGTGAGGCACTGGAACAGGTTGCCCAGAGAAGCTGTGGCTGTCCCCTCCCTGGAAGTATGGGAGTAGTGGAGGGTTTCCCGGCCCATGGCAGGGCAGTTGGAATTAGATGGTCTTTGAGGTTCTTCCAACACAAACCAGTCTGTGAATCTATTTTGTTTTTATTTAGAACTTCTTAGTAAGAAGTAGAAGACAATCCAGCCAAAGAAGCCCTGAAAAACAGACTTGCTGAATTTGGACAATGAACTCAAGCTCATTCACGAGCTATCTTTCCAAGTGTTCACCTTTTCAAGGAGCAGACAGTGTCCAAAAGAATCATTGTTGAGTTTCTCTGCTTTTCTGTGGTTAGTCCTCATGGCAGAAATAGTTGGTTTTGACAATCTCCTTTTGTTTTCCCTATAAATATCAATGTATAATATAGAAAGTGAATTAGTTTTATGGAGATATGTATCTGAGCCTGTGCTTCTGAATGTTCAAAATAATATTTGAACTGCAACGTCTACAGTGATTCAGTAACATGAAAATGAAGGATTCTGTCTTTGCTTAAAGGAAATTTAATAAAATCTGTAGAGCCTTGCTGACTTCGTAATTGTCTTCTGTGGTGCATTCTGCTGATCAGGATTTACTAGGTTAAAAAATAAATAGTATGTTCTGCTTTTCCTATGTCTTGTTCCCTCTGAAGAACTACTTTTCTCTCAGTTCTGTGCCATTTGTATTTTTATCTGTTTAGCTAGTATTTAGTCCAATTATAACAGCTCTACTGAGTTCTACAAAGACCAAGAAATGCTGTCTCATGCTCCTTAAAAAAAAAAAAGAAAAATAATAGAAGATTGATAGAATTGTTCCTTGGACTTAGATTTAGGATATGAGGCACTGAGATTTCACCTAAAGTCTCTTTGAGGGCTGTGCAACTCTTGCCGACCTTCAGGCTGGAAAGATGGGCCCGGGGGAACCTAATGAGGTTCAACACTGCCAAGTGTAAGGTGTTGCACTTGGGTCGGAAGAATCCCAGACACAGATACAGACTGAGAGAAGAGCTTCTTGAGAGTAGCCCTGCTGAGAAGGACTTGGGGATTGTGGTGGACGAGAGACTTAACATGAGCCAGCAGTGTGCTCTTGCAGCTCACAAGGCCAATGGGATCCTGGGCTCCATTAGAAGAGGGGTGGCCAGCAGGGACAGGGAGGTGATTGTCCCTCTCTACTCTGCCCTCGTGAGGCCCCATCTGCAGTACTGTGTCCAGATCTGGGGCCCCCAATACAAGAAAGATGTGGAACTGTTGGAGAGGGTTCAGAGGAGGGCCACAAGGATGATTAGAGGGCTGGAGCACCTGCCCTACAAAGAAAGGCTGAGGGAGCTGGGCTTGTTCAGCCTGGAGAAGAGAAGGCTGCGGGGGGACCTCATTGCAGCCTTCCAGTACCTGAAGGGAACTTATAAGCAGGAGGGGATTAAACTTTTTAAAAGGGTAGATAATGGCAGGACAAGGGGGAATGGACTAAAGCTAAAGGAGGGAAGGTTTAGATTAGATATTAGGGGGAAGTTTTTTACAGAAAGAGTGGTGAGGTGCTGGAACAGGCTGCCCAGAGAAGTAGTGGATGCCCCGTCCCTGGAAGTGTTCAAGGCCAGGTTGGATGGGGCCCTGGGCAACCTTGTGTAGATCCAGACCTGGAGGTTGGTGGCCCTGCCTGTGGCAGGGGGGTTGGAGCTCTATGATCCTTGGGGTCCCTTCCAACCCAGACCATTCTATGATTCTATGATTCTATGATTATGTGATACAGCCTGACTTTAAGGTACTGTTCAGTTTTGGTCCAGCACTGTCATGACGTGAACACAGACTCACTTTGTCACTCTCAAACTATCAATGGTAGATTGCATGGCAAACAGACATACATAAAACCAGACCAACTCTACTGTCTCATCTTTCCATAATGACAGAGGATATAAGTTGAATTGTTCATGATATTTTGTAGGAAGCAAATGGCCTCTAGAAACCTATTATCTGGTACTCTGATGATCTTTGTCACTCAACATTCACATTAAGAATATAATACAGAATTGAGATTTCTTTGTGTATATTCTTCAATTCTTCTTGAGATACTAACTCTAATGATACAATTCTCTTATTGTTTTCATTAGCATTTCTAGAGTTTTCTAGTGTATATATATATATATGCTGCCCTACAGTCATTCTTTTTCCAGTCCTGTCAAAATCATGAAGGCTTCTGACTTTCAGGGTCACCTGCTATTAGGAATAAAGTCAGTTTCTATGACAACTTCATCATAATCGTTACAAATACTAGGAGTAAAGTTATGTCTTACTCTAATAAAGGTAATCATCTTTGCTAGGTTTTTACTTGTAATAAACTAAAATTTTGAGTGCAATACAAGTCACTGAAAATATACTGAACACATTAAGACTATTCACAATGCACATAGGTTTCATCAAAATATTTCTAGATATTTCTTAGCAGAACTCTCTGATTTGTGTTTTTGATCATGATAAAGAGCGTGATGTTCCCTTTCAAACTGAAAAACACTGAATAGTAATAGAATATTTCATATGATACCAAACAGCAGGGTGGGTTTTTTAATCACAACCTCATTCTCAGGAATGGTTGAAATATTCAAACAGAAACCTTAGGCCGGGAGTGAAGGTACAATTCAGTTAATAAGCAGAAGAGAAAGCTTTTACTTAAAACTGTTAACATTTTAAAAAGTTGTAAGCAATTGAAAAGAAAGGTTTTTCACACAAAACAGAGTTCCGTTTAAGTTTTCCATGAACAGCTTTGTCTATAGTTAGTGACACATAAGGCCCTTCTACTTTTGTCAAATATTTCATACTGAATGCTGAATCATTTGCATTAATAATTCTTGCCTGCTGGTTGTTTAGAAACTGCCTAGTGACATTTGTTCTCTCGGGTTATGTGACTAATTTTATCACTCATGATATAAACAATCAAGCCTCAAGCCAGGATCAAGGCACATAGGTACAGCCAAGTACACACACACTCTGCTCCCAACAACTTGTATTCTAATACAGAACAGGTCCCAACAAGCCATGGGAACAATCACAGACAGTGGAAAACATGCTGCATGTGTCTGTGAGCATAACGGCGCTAGGAATATGTTTTCACGCTGGCCTGATGCTGTCCCTCTGCCAGTAGTTGACTGACATCAGTGACGCACATCCAGGGTAAGTGTATGTATCTTGGAAGTACTAAATCATTAAAGATTGTTCTAGAGGCAAATAAATCCAAAGTGTGTGTTCAGCAATAAACACACATGCATACCAGTATCTCATTCCCTTTCTCACTCTCCCATCTGGCATGGGGGGTTTGGCTCTGTTTTCCTCCCCTGGATGCAGCAGGGCTGGCAAGAGGCAAGGCAGCAGCCCTAGCTCCTCAGCTGCAAGCAAAGGAGAGTGAGGCGGCAAATAGTCTGCTACCAGCAGTTCCTGGGGGACATAACTCTGTAACAGAGACTTGTTTGTAGTTAAGACCTAAGATCATTTATGCAGGTTGTCTGAAGTTGCTGAGGATTCACGAGCTGTCCTGCAAATAGCTGTTGTCACAATGACTGCAGGTAAAAATCATCCCACAGGTTGTAGCCATGCACTCATTCCTGAAAATGTTTGAAACTAGGTATTCAGCCACCCTAAAATAACTTGTGCAATGAGTAAGCCATTAACTTTTATATGAAGAAATTAGTCAGACATATGTGTTCCTTTAGTGATGTCGCAATCTACTTGCCCTGTAATTAAGGTTCAGCACAACAGTGATAGCTAATAGGCGAAATCAGTTTGCTGAGGGGTAAAGGCAAAAACAAAACTGTTCTTTGGCTGTTGGCTCTGATGTTTCACATGAACTTCGTCCTCTTGGAAGGCTTACACTCTTTCTGACAATACCCAAGCCTCTTGATCAAAGGTGGTGTTCAAATCCAGTGAAGAACATCTGCTGTGCTGGCTCATGATTTGTCAGTGGCTATGGTCTTGATCTGATAAGATCAGAATTCTTGAAACAAATAGAAGCAGTAGAGATTTGAAACATTTGTCAAATCCTCCAAATGAAGTAATCTTGGGTTGGACTGGCATACTGAACATAATATCTTCAAAGCTTACTGCAATAGTTCCTGCAATGGAAGGCAGTCACCCCCCAACATGGTCTTGCTTTCTCACTCCTAGATACTTGTGACTGAAGCAAGTGACAAGCAGTCCCATTGAGAGACATAAGTCATTTCAGTACCAGAACTGAAGTTAGTGTAGATATATAGCTTGGCACAATGCTAAGAGAAATGTCGCTACTGGGGTCTCTTTGTTCAATGAGAAGAAAACCAGAGCCATTTCTGCCCTTGCCAGTGTCGTAAAGCAGAGCACCCCAACCTAGAGCTTCTGAAACTGGTATTTTGCTTTCTGCGGATGCATTTTTTTCCCCAGATCTATAAGGGGGAAGAACTTGGTTTTGTTGCCCGAGGACCAGCAAGTTTGGGGAAAACCTTCACGGGCACAGAGTATGTTTTCGGACCAGTTACAAGTATAAGTTTTATAGGAACCAGCATACTGAACACTAGTGATTGCCAAATACTACATTAGGAAGTAACATGATTTTGCCTTATTTCTGTGTGATGCCTCATTAGCATTCCCCGTGCTCCACCCCAAAATATCACACATTATTGTCATATGTAATTCATATATATATATACACACACACATCCCCAGTTATATATATATGTTATATATATATTTACACACAATTAATTTGAGTTTGTGAAGCATGACAGGTGCTACAAAGTATTGTCATTGCAGAGGGTGGCCCTGGGTCTGCCAGGTCTGTTGAGACACCATGCTTCATTTGATGAAATCCTGGGAAGTTTAAATGAGCCACAGAGGGAGATGGCAGGATGATGAGGAGAACTGACAAGCAAGTAATGGTGGAACGATACTTAACCAAAATGCACAAGGAGGGCAGGAAGGAGTGATAGAGGCAGAGGAAGATAAAAGCCTCTGCTTGAGTCAAGTTCATTATATAGAAAACGCAGTGAATGCAGCATTTATATCCAGGGAGAGCATCCATAGCATTTCTCAACTTTACTGCAAAAAGAAAGAGGTTTGGGTGTCATGAGCAGTTCGCCTCACCTTCTCATTATATACTGGTGCTATTAGAAGAAAATAATATTCAGAATGCAAGAGTCTAGTTGCCATAAAGAGTTTTGCACTGGCATGAAAGACCCTAAGGAACAGGCAGGTAGAGCCTGATTTTAGGGGGAGACAAAATTAGTACTTTACCAGAGCCCAGCATGTATATTTTTCCCCTTCTCATGACCTTTTCTGGCTGTTGCTTTATTATTCACCACAGTTCTCAGTTATGACTCAGACTGAAACATACCACCAAATATTGTATTGCAGCTATGAGCCACACGTCTCATTCATGTGGTGTGTTTTAAGCTGTTCCGGACACTGTTCTTCTGAAGGGATTTCTTCCTTTGTCACAGACATTGTTCCTTTCCCTAGTTATCTGGACAGTAAAAAACTGTAAAAATGGAGTTACCTGTCTCCAACCCCTGTTCTGGCTGCTAGACTCATCATTTATCCTGACTTCCTCTGGGGCTTCAGCCACCTGGAGCTCCTGCAAACAGTCTCTGTTTTCTACTTGAGGTGGAGAGGACATTTTCTGAAGGCATTCTTTCTCATCTCAATAAGGCTTGAAAATTTGACAACCTTTCATCTGTTGTCATCTTCTCACAGTGTGTGGAAAAAGGCATTGACACCCTGTGCAGATGATTTCCTTCATTTGGCTGCCCAGCGTTGCTCATGACATATCTGTTAGCCAAGCAAGGCGAGCATGGTTAGGTGTTGTAATTGCCTACAAAATGCTTTAGAAATATTGACTAACCAAACTCATGGGGCTGCCACAAGGAAGTAGCACTACTGGATCTAGTTTGGAAAGTCTGGAGGTTTTATATCCATGTGCATGCTACTGTCACCTGGTCAAAATTGCCAAGACAGGCAGTGATAAAAGCACAACCAAAACACAGACAGGTGTGGATTTATTTATTTGCAAGTCTTTGGGTTCCTGCAACCCTTTTCTTATAAAAAGCAAACAAAAATTCTGAGGCAAATAAAGAGTTAATTAATTTTTTCCATGTTTTTCTAGTGAACTTTTGATATTATTCAAAATGTGTCTTTGCAATCATTAATGATCTTCACATTGATCTGGTTTACATCGAATCACAAATACTGAATATCAGTTATCTTAAAAATAGTTCCTTTTTCTCAGGTTAAAAAGAAGTCTCCTGTGGATAACAGCCTAGATGAACAATAGAAGAATTATATGTCTCTGTAGGGGAAAATATTATATTACAATGAGAAACTGAAAATATATTGCCAGTATTATTCAGCCTGGAGCACAGAATTACAGAGCACTTGACTGAGACACTGCAAGTGATGAAAAGCTCATAAATTGTTTTTTTTTATTTTTATTTTGCCATGTTTTAGTGAAAATCAGTAATATATTAATATAAAGGGCACTAAATTAAAGAGCAAGAAGATGAGTTATAAACAATGCATGGGTGTGGCTGTCATTTGGGTGTTTTGTGTGCATGCAGATAGAAAAACATAAATCCTACAATATTCTATAACACACAGAGTGGATTAATGGCCAAATATTTTATGAATGTGTGCTACTTTCTGGTATGTTTTCTCTTTTTCTCTGACATTAGTTTTCTAGCAATATTAGTGTATCAAATTACATGGTGTTGTGGCAGATCCTCTTTCCATAAAGTACAGAAATACAGAAAAAGTACTTTTCCATAAAGTACAGGGTATCTTCAGAGCTCCTCCTTAATAAACAGTAATGCCCATCACTAGTTTGGAATGCAAGTCAGCTCAATTTAACACATCAGAGTGAATGAAGGGAGGAACAACAGACAATACACTACATTACTAATCTATCTCATGACAGCTCTAAATCATGTAACTGATAATTTCACATCTAGCCACAGAAGGAAAAATTTTGACAGCCAAATATTTTTCTTTGCTTTTCTTTTGTAAACAGAAGATGAAAAGAAACACTTGGACTGGTAAGAAGAACTACTCTTGGTTGACCTATTCATTACCTAAGAATTTGGGCTCAGACCTTCAAAGAACTTCCACATTATTTTGGTTTTTGTTGCAATATCTATCCCTTAAATATGGGTTTAGTCATTGGGTTTGGGTGTTGTGTTTTTTTTACCACTGAAGGATTTCCTGCTTGTGAACATCATCTTAATATTGACACAAAGACACTTTGATCTAGAAAAGATGTTTCAATCACTGATAGGTAGCAGCTGTCTTAAAGATTCTAATTTTTTAAACAAAAAGAGCATAGAATATTTTAATAATTTTAAATCTCTAAAATGAAAAGCCTGAAATAGCATTAGATGCTTAATATGAAAAAAGAAGGTGTACTGTCAAATAATGGAAAAATACTACAAAATGTCAAAATGAATGTTCAGCGTTCTATAATGATTCTCTTTTTCCACAGTAGTTTTTGGATGCTCATTTCAGAGCCAAAGCTGAAGATAGTTTCTTGCATTCTGTATTATCACAAGACCATGTTTTGCAATGTTGGACTTTTTCCCTGTGTGGAAAAGGGAAATTTTAACTCATTCTACTCTAGGGTGGGAATTTAAAGCAGGCAGTGGGCTATAAGGCAGAATGAGCATGTCCTGCATTTTTGCATTGTTGACCCCAGGAAGGCAGTTCTGAGAGCATCAACAATGCTCATATGACGAGATTGGGTATTTTAGGACTTTTGAGACTTTTACATTTCCTAGGAATAGAGTATAGTTTGTAAGAAGTCCCTACTTCTCTCATTAGGTTTGCTGTTTTCCAGTTTTCATCCTACTGTTATTCAGGCCAGTCTCAATCAGAGCACATGGTATTCATTACCTATGAATGTGTTGAGGACTGAAATGCTGGATTAATTTTGTAATCTGGCAAACCAGTTCAATGATTCAGCTAAAAATCCTCCATTGAAACCTTAAGGCAGAATAGTCTTGCTATCCTACTCAGTAATTTTAAACATGTGTTTTAAAAACTGCTGTTCGCAGAACAGTTACAGCCACAATCAGAAATAGTTTTCTTATGAATTTTCTTAGCTTGAAGGATTCATTTAATCTGGCCCCGTGTCAGCTGGGTGCAAGTAACCCACTGCTCTTTATCTTTCTAAGCACCAAGTATGGGACTTTTTGTCCCATATGGAGACTAATTAGTGGTCATTTGGACCCTATCTACATATCCATCTTTTTGTACTGGATAATGAATTGCTCTAGTGCCTGCTTCTTTTCTAATGTAGCCGCTCTTCACACTTGCACTCACTCTGCCAGTTTTGTGGTGCCTGTAGCTGAGCACTTACGACCCTATAATACTTGAAAGCAGCTTTGCACTGTCCATAAATCACACCACTCTGGCAGTTTGCAGAATTGAGAAATTTCTAGAAAAACTTACATGACCAAATGGCTGTCTGTCAGCAGCAACACAAGGGCAAATGAGATGGATGATGCTGTTGTCCCCAACTTCAGCTATATGTGCATGCATGCATTGAGTCGCAAGGATCTACATTTTCTCCTCCATTATCTCCAGTTATCAGCTAAAGATTATGTCATGGAGAAAAAGAGGCACATTGGCTACAAGAACAGGCTGGCGAATGCTTAAATCTCAGCCTAGATGTACCAGCTTGAGAACTTTACCTTGCCTGCTACAATTGACTCTATCCACTATTGAGTAGTCAAATTACACAACTATCTACACCTACCTACCTTATCTGGTGCAAGGATGTCCTCCTAGTCCAGCAAGGCAATATGCACTCTGTTGTCTTCAGTTGTTATTCCACAGCCTGCAAGCAGCTTGGAAATACAACTTGAAGAGAGCCAAAGTGCATTAGGTGTGTTCCTGGTATTTATTGAGGGATAAACATATGTTAGCATAAATTTGTTACAACAAAAATGTTAGCTATAATTATCAAATGCATTTTCTGTATACTCAGAACTTTTTGTAAGTAATACAATCATAAATCAAGTGAGGCATTTTCTGTTCCTTGACTCAGTATGTATTATAGAACATTACTGATGAGTTAATGAGTAGCTAGCTTGCATGTTTTTTCATTAGAACCCACATAAATAAATTATGAGTAACGAATAATGAGATTTTTGAAGCCATGGAAAATCAAAGCAGAAGTGTTTATTGCAATAATGCATTTTTAACCTGAAATTCATTACAATTTGACCCACTTGCATTGGAAAGCAATTTTTTTCCCCCTGGAATATAACAAATATACAACAACTAAGAATGTAACAGTTTTTTAATTAAATGCAACACTGAAAAATATAGTTGCTACAGAAAGTCTATGTTATCTCATAACAGTGTGCTAATTCAAAATATAAACAACCTTTCTTTGATAATTTGTTGCCTTTAAATATAATTTATTTATAAATGCAAATCTAGCATTATCGTAAATCTCAAATAAATCACAACAGCTACATCTCACAGAATCATAGAAAGAATCAAAGTTATTTTGCTGGATATGGATGCTGATGGATATGGAGCTGACTCATACAGTAAAGTCCAAATAATGAAGTACTGTAAGGACTTAAAGAGCTCAGATCCAAGCCAATGCAGATGCGTTGATATTGCCGAATCAATGAGCAGATTAGTCCTGCCATTCTCAACACTTGTCTGTGTACATTTCCATGTGGTGAGCTTGGGTGTCTCTGCACTGTTTCCAGTTCTGGAGCTACCTTAAGGGGAAATGGTTTGGCATTGGCTATAGCTTGTTATTAAAATTAATGTTGCCACCACCCCTTTTCTCTAACATCCACTTGGGCATCTTTTGTATCTCATGAAGTCCCCTTTTTTGCTGCCAGCAGATCACGCTGGGGGTAAACTAATGCAACTTTTCTGACTTTAATGGTTAAAATTTAAGTCTTGTTGTGTGTATTAGAAAGGATCCTTTTCAATATAGCATAAAGAGAAGACTAAATAATTTGATGAACATACCAGGGAATAGTTTCTGGAGACCCAAAAGCTAGAAGCTGTGTTTTGCCAATAATGTCCTATATGACTCTCAAATAATTTCCCTCAAATTTCAACTTGGTATGCTAATTCATTGGACTTGTATGTCCTTCTGTGTCCCATCACAACTAAGGATCAGAAGGAAATTACAAGCTTCAGGTATTAGTAGCTTTCTATTTTTGTGTATGAATGCTAACACCCAATGCTAGGGCCATTTATGAATCTGTCTTCAGAAATTTGGCAAAAGTTTTCAAATACCAAACACAGAAACAGAACATTCTTTTTTCTCCCTCTTCACAAGGGTGATTGGTCATTTGTGCATTATTTCATCCAAGCCACAATTAGAATACTTTGATCTATAAGTATCTTCTTACATATCCATTCTTTTCCAAGAAGATTTTATTTGCTTATTCATATTTTCTGAAGGGGCTGATTCTCATTTCTGATGGATTAGTGTGCATTCCATCTTGAGATGGAATATCTGGGTGGAGAGAACAGCTGTTGATGCTTCGATAATAATTTAGAAAGCCAGTGGGTTGTAGCTACAGAACAAATGAGCCGGTCTGTACACCTTAACTATGTTGTGTTTGAATTTACATGGAACCAGCTTTGTTCCATTACACAATGAGCATTACTGCATGAATAGGCCCACTGATCAATGAAAGTAATTACAGAGCACAGTGCTGTCGATAGAAAGTTGACAGAACCCGATTCTTTTCTCTGAATTTTCTGCCTGCCTCTACTGAACTAGTTTTTCTCCCTTAAGAAAAACTACTCTGAACTATTAGAGCTGTGCTTGAGTTCAGCTGATAACAGTAGGCAATTATCTTTTTTTGCAAGTGGTGTGTTATATGGCGGAGATTACCACTCTGGGTCAGGAGGCAGCTATATTAATCAATAGCATTGCCCTCACTCGGTAAATCAGTCATGCAAGGACAATTATTTGAGGAAAGATACCTTAAATTTATGAGTTACTGTCCTCAGCACTGGAACTGATAATAACTGCAGGAGTGTGTAGGTGGAATTCTTGCTATTTCACTTCCTGACATATAAAAAAGTGAATATTGTTGCCTGTGCCTCCTGCCTGATCGGTGCAGTCTGTTCCATCATCTTATTAAATACCTTTCTAATTCTTTCCTGGGCATTTCTATTCCATGTACACATCTGTATGAGGGTCTGGGTGCAGCCACAGGAACCAGACCACGAGTCAGAGGACCCATGTTTCTGCAGGGCAGTGGCTGCAGTGAATGCAGGTGTGTGAGCGAGTGATCATCAGCAAAGATGGAACCAGTGAATAGGTGAAGTGGCCTTGAGTGACAAGGGGTTGCATGTGTCTGTAAGGGACTATTTTCTCCTGCCTGCTTAATCTAGGGGTGATTTTTTGTGACAGATCTGTACACATTTTTTTCCCTTCATATCATACACTGATTCATCACCCTGGAGGTAGTTTATTATTTATTTTACAGTATTTATTTATTTATTTATATGATTTATACCACCACGCTGCCATTTGATCAGGAGCGCAATAGATCGCTTTCTGATTATCTATAGGAAATTGGTGGGAATAGCTGCTGCTTATGGAGGCATAGATGTGTCTCCAGGGTAAAAGGGGCTGCAACCTCTGCTGAGTTCCAATGGATATTACAGAGGAGACCGGCATGACTCCTGTAAGTACAGCCTGCTCAGTGGTAATCTTCAACAGGACAAGAAAGGATGTGCTCTGGTGCTCCCAGTAACCCACCTGGAGCCCAGAGCAGCTACTCTGCCCAGATAAGACCATCAGATACAGCCTCTGGTGTGACGCAGCGGCTCCCAAGGCCCAGCTGAATTTAGAAGCGCACACTACCTCTGTCTCCTTCCCCACTGCCAGTATGAGACATGAGAACACCTGATGCCAAGAGGATAATTAACAATGTACATGTGTCTTTTGTGTATGTGTTCACTTTTTTCCCAGTTAAAGGTGGCTGCATTTCTCCCTCAGCCCTAATGAAATATAACTTCTATTTGAAGAGTTGGGCAGAGAACACCACAATACAACACTCCTCAGTGTTCATGACAAGTGACTTTCATTGCCTTGCAGAATTTCTTGTCATTGGTCAACCTGCTGGCAGACCATCTGATCTTTCTTAATTTTTCCCTTCTTGTGTCTCTACGCATTCCCATGTTTCTCAAGAGTGTGAAGTGAAGAAATGAAAACCTGTGTGGATCAGAATAAAATAATTTATGTAACAAGTTATTTGGTTTCTCAGCCTCATAAGTAGTTTATCTATTTGTTATCAGGCTCTATCTGGACTAAAATACACATGCAGTAATGAACTCGCATTCCAGAAATAACATGGAATTGGATAAAAAAAATAAAGAAAGTTTTGACAGCAACACAAGATTTCTGGGCTAGTGCCTAAATCTAGATTTATCGATTTCTTTGAAATTATGTTTTGGTATGAGTCTTGGTTTTGTAGAAATAGGTTTACTAGAATAGGAATTAACAATATTTAAAAACATTTTCTAAACTGGCAACTGCTGGGGTAGCAGAAATTCCCACAATGGCATGTATTTAGAGGCCCCATTGTCTCAGAACAACACCTTTATCCTGAAGAAGTGTCATGATCTTCCCACATACCTCATCCAAATGAGTTTGTCATTCTAAGTTTCTGATAAATTGAAACTAGACCTTAAGAACAAGGGATTACAGTGCCTTGTAGATTAAAAACTTTTAATCTTGTGTACAAAAGCTTACAGGATACTTTGATTGCAAAAATAAGAATAAATAAGCAAGAATCTTTGCTCTGTAATGATAGACCATTGTCTAAAAAGATCCAAAATAAAACTTTCCAAAATTTTCCTTTACTACCCTCAACTCCTGATCACTGTTTTCTCTGGAATTACCTCTATCAAAAATTCCCTTTCTGTCAGATCTTGCTCACTACCCTAAGATGATTTATGTTCCTATTCCAACTTGACACTTGAATGGTAGTGGCAATGTAAATTATATGTTAACCTTATTCCATTACTTTCATTGCTCTCAATTCAGTCAGTTGTTCTGCTGTGCTGGCATAACAATGGTCTGCTTCAATATGTGACAACCACGTACCCATAGGAATATACTTTTTATGATGGAAACTTTCTAACATTTTCAGAAGCAATACCCTTTAATAAAACAAAAAGCTTCCTAACTACTTTTAGAGGGAAATAAATTTCAGACGAGCTCAATCTTTTATGAACTGGTGTGTAGCCACTTTTTAAAAGTAAGATTCTGCAGTTTTTATTGTAGTTGATTCATAAATGCATTACTTCACACTAGGCTACTGTGAATTGCCATCAGTGCATTTTTCTTGTCTAGAAAGTACGTCCACTTAAGTATAATTTCTGTACCTGATAATAAAAGGTAAGGTTTTCTAGAACCATGAAGCATTACACCCTAATCCTGCTTTCTGTTGTCCTTGTTGAACTTGTTTCTTAATTCATTTCTGTAGCTCTCTTCTCTGACCTTTACTTGTTACCTTAGTAGACCCATCTATTTGTACAGTGGAGTGTTTCTTACTAATGTGCACACTTTGTTCTTTCTCTTGTCTCCTGATTTCAAACAAGTGCAAAAAGAACTCTAGCAATATATTGGTTTGCTTTCCAGAAATTCATGCCTACCTGTATTTCCTTGTTCACAGAGAGCAATGCCAAAGGCTTCTGTCTGCATGCTAGATTTTTTTTTTAAACATTAAAAAAATAAATGTCCATTATGTATTTCATTTGGTTCTGGTACTGCATCTGCTTTATGCATTACACCTTTATACACATTATACCTTTATTACATCTTTCCAGGTAGGGAAATGCCAGTCGAATGAGATGAGATCTGGCAGAAACTTTTATTTCCCCCATTCCACGTGAAATCTAAACCTTTTCTAAAAGTGATAATTCAAAACTTCTATAAAACTCTTCCATCTGTTCCATCAATACCAATGAAAGACAGAAGAAACAGGAAGGAAATACCTATATGTAGGAGTAGAAAACTTGCAAAGACTTGCAATTTTGAGACTAAGCTAATGGTACTTTTCCTGATCTGCCTAAGTATCGTCTGCTCTATGTGAAAATTTAAATTCTATTAAAAATAAATAATGGTAGAGATTCTGCTTTCCTTTGGTGACTTTACTTTCCTTGGAAAATAAAACATAAAACGGAAAACCCCTCTACAAAAATGTAAGGTGAACTTTGTAGAACTCATAGGGATTCCTTCTAAACCTGATAAAAAATCTATACTGATTTGTTTCCCTGTGAAGTTTTCTCCTCCTAGTGATTAAAAGCAAATATACATGACTAGAATTATCCTAGAGTGACCATCTTGAGAAAACGGATAGAACAGATGTAATAAATTTTCTCACGTGGATGAAATCTAAATTTTAGGATGTGGATCTTTCCTTCAGAACTTCACAGTAAAATTTTGATGCTATTTTGAGAGGAAGAGTTAGAACAAACTTTAAGAAATTCATGAGGACTCTCACCTGTGATGCATATTTTAATTCTAAAACTGCCAATATGTAGAACTCTAGAAAATGACTGTCTATAGATGCAATGCCTTTGATTTTTCTCCATTCCTGTGTCAAAATCTGAAATTTATAGTTGTAATTACATTATGTTAGGGAAAAACTGGTAAAAATGGCTTTGATTCACCACTTCGTTGGTAATCCCATAAGGAGAGTCATCAAGAAGAAACATTTCAACTTTAACTGATCAGAAGGCTGCAGCCATTTGTGCAGATTGCTTCCATTACTCATCTCTCATCTGGAATGTAAAGTGCTGCAAGATCCAAAAGATATGTAGACCGAGGACTTTAAATCTATTCAGAAGATGAAGTAGATCAAAACCTGGCAGATTGTTGTCACTAAAACAGGTCCAAAAGTTGTTTAAGCCCAGCAGTTGTGGTAACTGGAGATTAATTTTCATCCTAGCACACTTTGTTCCAGCAGTGGGGGTATGCTCATCTCTTTTTATGTGGCTTTCTTTGTTTCTCTAGAAATCAGTGTGTTAGGGATGAATGCAAAATAATGCACTTAATATGTTATCAAGAGCTAAGTAAAAGGAAAAAAAAAGGATGGACAGAGAGGCAAACTCTTCCAGTAGCAGGAGGATATTGTCTGCCCACACTCTGATGAGCATTTCACCCATGACATGATATGACTGGCAGAAATGCTCTGCTAGGGATCACTGACACAGACATATGACCTCATAGGGTCATCGAAGAAGCTTTGCTCTCGGAGAATGCCAGGGAATCTTGGACATAGCACCACGTGCTTGTAGGCAGAAATGGTGTTTAGTGATGTTAGAGGAAGATAAAAGATGCCAAAACCAAATGGCAACAAAAAAATTACCTCCTTTGCAAAATGTTATGTCTTATTTGTGTGGATAAAGTACCATATTTCTCCCTTTCTTCCCAAAAAGAAGTATCACAAATAATTTTGTGTGACTACAAGCACATAGACATTTGCAACAGAAATGGTATCTTGAACACATTTAACAAAAAAACCACCCAAGCAAAACCAAACCAACAACAAAGAAAACAATTGAAAATTAACTATCCTAGGGAAAACCAGTGGTATATACAAATCACATTTAATACATCTAAAAAAGATCAAGAGACGGCACTTTACTTTGCATTCCATACCCGATGCAAATAATTCCCACTTCTGCTGCCATTTATTATAGATGTTTGCTATTCTTTGGATTTTTGTTGCACTGGAAAGTGAAGTGAATGAAATCCTAAATCTGTTTCTTCTAGCTTCCCCAAAATCTACTTTTCAAGCACAAGGACATTTTATATTATTTGATGTGGGTCTTATGGGAATGTTTTATTTAATGCTGGGAGGTTATAAAGACCATAAAAACCAACATGGTACCCTCACTGAAAATGCAGTGATAAGGCCTGTGCCTTTTTGTTTTCCTTGTTTGGGTGCATTATTATATTGAATGATAATCTCACAACTGCATTTCATTTGTTGTTTACAATGTAAATGACAATGAAATTCAGGCAATTAATACAGATCCTTTGTAGAGCCAGAACTGCAAACAGTAAGATTAAATTTTGATCAAGCAGCATAAAATCCATCAGGGCTGCCAGACATTTTTTTTGCTGCCTTTCTGAGTGAAGGTGATTCTCACTTCCAACAGGCTGTGAAAATTTTCCAATAAAATGTTTTTAAAAAAATGTAAAGCCCTCAGGAGCATAGCTCTGAAAGGTGCCATCTGAATCTGTGTGTTCAGTTCACCACATTCACAAGAACCTTTGTAGGAGGCCTTGAGAACAAAAAGTGCATGAAAAGCCACTGGATACTTCTCTGGATCTTTTAGGAAACGTCCAATCTCCAGCGTACAAGGCTTTATAATGATGCACTGTGCTACAGATACAAATACAATTCCTCTTAGTCCTCTTAGGATTCTCTATAAGACTGATGTATAACTTTTATTATGTCAGGTGGAAACTGTAGGGAAAAATACTACTTTTGTTGGTTCTTTTTTTCTAAGATTGTAATAATAATGGCAATCAGTGTAGAAAGTAATGGCATCCTGTATTATGGAGCTGTGGGAAGCTCTGTCCTTCAGTTTTTATGTTTTACAGCAGTATCATGTGTCAAAAATATTGAGCCAAAAATATGTAAGGCCAAGAATTCTGCAGCTGACTCACAATCCATTCCTTGCCCCAGTGGAAATGTGCAGTAAATAAATGAGTGTTAACAACAGCAACTGAGGGTGGTCCAGGACAGGACACCCCCATACTCCAGAACTTAATGCCCTGTTCTGACAACTAGATTTTGACTGTTATCTTAGAAAATGCAAAAGAAAAGCTGAATTTCTTTACTTGTGAGTGAACATTTGAGTTACTGAACTGTTGGTATAAAGACCAGCATCTTCGTTTACCTTCAGCAAAAAGCAGGAAGCAGTTATATCAATGAGGAGGTCTTTGCCTTCAAATCTTCAGCTGGAAAAGTTGTCTCATTCCTGTATAGAGCTTTGTGTTAAAAACCAGAAGAAAAGCAAAGTTCTTGAAATCATCCATGTCCTATGAGAAGCACCCATGCACAGTGTGCTGACATTTTCTCTCGTCCTATCGCCTGTTACCTGAGAGGAGAGACCGACCCTCACCTTGCTGCACCCTCCTTGCAGGTAGTTGTAGAGAGCAATAAGGTCTCCCCTCAGCCTCTTTTCTTATGACTAAAAAGTCCCAGCTCTCTCTCAGCCGCTCCTCACAGGACTTGTGCTCCAAATCCTTCATCAGCTTCATCGCCCTTCTCTGGACACACTCCAGCATCTCAACATCCTGGTAGTGAGGAGCCCAAAACTGGACACAGTACTCGAGGTGTGGCCTCACCAGACCTGAGTATAATGGAACAATCACTTCCCTACTCCTGCTGATTACACTGTACAGGGCAGGATGCTGTTGGCCTTCTTGGCCACCTGGGCACACTGCTGGCTCATGTTCAGCTGGCTGTCAACTAACACCCACTAGGTCCTTCTCCTCCAGGGAGCTATCCAGCCACTCTGCCCCAAGCCTGTAGCATTGTCTGGGGTTATTGTGACCAAAGTGCAGGACCTGGCACTTGGCCTTGTTGAGCCCCATAAAGTTGGCCCCTGCCCATCAATCCAGCCTGTCCAGGTCCCTCTGGAGAGCCTTCCTGCCTTCCAGCAGATGAACACTGCCACACAATTTGGTGTCATCTGCAAATTTACTGAGGGGACACTTGATCCCCTCATCCAGATCATTAATAAATATGTTAGAGGACTGGCCCCAGCACTGAACCCTGGGGAACACCAGTTGTGACTTGCCTCCAGTTGGATTTAACTCTCTTCACCACAACTCTTTGGACCTGGCCATGCAGCCAGATTTTAACCCAGTGCAGAGTATACCCATCTAATCCCTGAGCAGCTAGTTTCTCCAGGGGGATGCTGTGAGGAACAGTGTCAAAGGGTTTACTGAAGTCCAGGCAGACGACATCCACAGCCTTCTCCTCATCCACTAAGCAGGTCAACTTGTCACAGAAGGAGATCAGGTTGATCAAGCACGATCTTCCCTTCATAAACCCACGCTGACCAGGCCTGACACCAAGTTGTGCAAGAGTGTTAGTCTGCTTGAGGGTAGAAAGGCTCTACAAAGGAATCAGGGCAGACTGGTTGATGGGCCACGGCAAACTGAATGAGGTTCAACAAGCCCGAGTGTCAGATCCTGCCCTTAGGTCACAACAACCCTATGCAACTTAGGAAGAGTGACGGGAAAGCTGCCTGGTGGAAAAGGACCTGGGGGTTTTGGTTGTGAGCCAGCAGTGTGCCCAGGTGGCTAAGAAGGCCAACAACATCCTGGCTTTTNCAAGCACCATCTTCCCTTCATAAACCCACGCTGACCAGGCCTGACACCAAGTTGTGCAAGAGTGTTAGTCTGCTTGAGGGTAGAAAGGCTCTACAAAGGAATCAGGGCAGACTGGTTGATGGGCCACGGCAAACTGAATGAGGTTCAACAAGCCCGAGTGTCAGATCCTGCCCTTAGGTCACAACAACCCTATGCAACTTAGGAAGAGTGACGGGAAAGCTGCCTGGTGGAAAAGGACCTGGGGGTTTTGGTTGTGAGCCAGCAGTGTGCCCAGGTGGCTAAGAAGGCCAACAACATCCTGGCTTTTATCAGGAATAGTGTGGCCAGCAGGAATAGGGAAGTGATCATCTCCCTGGACTCGGCAATGGTAAAGCCACACCTTGAGAGCTGTGTTCAGTTTTAGGGCCCTCACCACAGAAAAGACATTGAGGTGCTGGATCATGGCCAAAGAAGGGTAATGAAGCCGGTAAAGGTTTTGGAGCACAAGCCTTATGAGGAGTGGCTGGGGGAACTGGGGTTGTTTAGCCTGGAGAAACAGTGGCTAAGGGGAGACCTGATTGCTGTCTACAACTACCCTAAAGGAGGCTATAAGCCAGGTTGGTGTTGGTCTCTTCTCCCAAGTAGGGAGGACAAAAGGAAATGGCCTCAATTTACACCAGGGAAGGTTTAGACTGGATATTAGGAAAAATTTATTCACCAAAAGATTTTTTAAACATTGGAACAGGCTGCCTAGAGAAGTGGTTGAGTCATCATCCCTGGAAGTATCTCAAAAAAGTGTAGATGCGGTCCTTAGGGACCAGATTTAGTGTTGGACTTGGCAGTGCTAGGTTAATGGTTGGACTTAGTGATCTTAAGGGTCTTTCCCAACAAAAATGATTCTATGAATGATGTGAGAAGTCAGGGGTGATGTTGTGAAATTGAAACTACATCTGTTATTCCTGCATGAGGCACAAGGATAACTATTCTTGGAGAGGGAATTTCTACTATACTCACTTTTGCAGCAGTGGCATGGTCTAGTTTAGCACATTCTGCAGCAAGTAAGTAAAGAAGCCTGGAATATCTTCTGTTGTACAAAAATATAAGGAGTTTGCTTCTGCATTCAGATCCATGCAACCCAAAATTTTTACTGCTTATTAGCTTCAGATGGACCATGTAAGTAGGTCTCTCATGACGTCTTTTCTGAGTACATACACACCATCTAAGTTCTTGTACTATAGTCTTATGTTAATTTACATAGTAGAAATGAAAGATGTTATTCAAACCCAATAAAAACATTTCCTTTTTAATCTACACAGAGCTATAAATAACCTAAATGAAATTACATCTCTTATGGAGTATCTCATTGATGCAGGATTCCATGTAACTTTAATGAATCTAATGAGAGCAAAAGGAAGCATGTTGTTACACAGATTATGACTCATGTGTTAAACAGTTATATTTTCTAACTTACTTTGGAACTCAATGTGTAAACACTGGGATTTAGCAATCTTTTAAATTCTTATTAAATGAAGCAAGCAAGGCAAATTGTTTTATTTTGGTTTTAATTTTATTTTCATTACAGGTTATATGTTTTCGAGACCAAACTTTCAAAAGTTTCAGTTATTTCATCATTTTATATTTCAAGTTCTAAAGGCTGACATGCATAACATAATTATAGAAGAACCTGACTGTAGTAAAAGTTATGTAAGGTGACACTGCCATACCATAAATTGCTATTTTGGTTTCATCTTTTAATTCTCAGAAAAGAAAAGGTGCTGCATTAAATGCTTGACATGCTGAATGCCAACTGCATTATTTCATGTACATGCCAAATTATGCTGCATGGATAAACTCTGAGGATTAGACACACAAAAGGGCTTTTTTACAGATTTCATTTCACAATCCCTAATCCAAACAATTTGATCTCTTCTCTTATTGTTTGTACTTTTCTTTAAAACCATCAGCATACGTATTTGCATTGCCTTTTCATGGGAAAATAACCTACAACATGTAAACAAAGCATTCATCCTTTCTGAGAGGGATAATGCTTCCACATTTATTATATAAGCATTAAGAAGTTAAACGATATTCTCTACTAGTAAGAACTTGAATTAAGCCTGCCAAAACAGAACAAAGTTCTACCCAGGCTCTATGTTTACAGTTACTGACAGAGTAATTAATAAATCAACATTTACTTCTATAATGACATCTTTATCCTTTATTCATGCTGTGTTTTATACTTGTTTTCTTTGTATTTCCTCTCTAGAAAAAAAAAAAAAAAAGAGGAGAGAGCAGACAGACAACAGTTGTTTGCCCTTATTATTAAAAATGTGGAAGCATGGTTACAGGGGAGCAATATATCATTGTGGGAACTGCTTAAACACTAAGCTGAAAAAAAGTTCCCAGTGGAAAAATCTTCAGGGTTTCTTTTTTTGATTTCTAAAACGAAGACAGAAAACAGTTAAAAAAAATGGCCTTCCATTTTACTGTTGTTATGTTTGGTCTTGATGGTTTACTTTGCAAAGATACCAAAGACCAGGGTGGCTTGCCAGAAGGCTCTGCCAAGTGAAATCCATGGCAGACGTCTGGCATGAGATCCAGGATTAATCCATTTGTGCATAGCAGGAGCATGTGATTCTGCAGCCTTTCCTGCCTAAGCTGTAACCGTGCTTCACAGTATCTGGTCAGCATGCTGTTGTGAAGAGCTTTTACCATCCATGGGGAGAAAAGATAACCCTGTGTCCAAAAACTTTTCCCTCTGTAAGATGTAGAACAGGTTGCATCCTGGCAATATCCACTTTTGATGTCAAGAAGGAATGAGCGAATCATTCTAATAAGCAATCAGCCATATGTTCAACAACCACTGTTCTGGTTTTGGTTTTTCTAATGAGATATTAAAAAATGTCCAGAGAGAAGTATTGCTGTCATTCAGGAAAAGTGGAGGTAGAGAAGAAATTGGATCAGGTTCTAAAATTTTGTCTTGACTCTAAGAAACAGGAATAAATGAACATATAAAGGGAATGCATTCTTGAAGATTTATTTACTTTTTCAAATTTCACATATAGGTCAATTAAAGTCTGAAAATAAAACCAAAGAAGAGCAGAATGGCAGCTGAAGATTATTCAGTCAAATCAGTATATATAAAAAATCCCTCATTCTTGCCAACTTTGCTATTTGATATTCTTTTCTTCCCTGGTGTTTTCTTTTCTTTAAAAATCCTGCAAAATCTGAAGAAATAGTAAGATGCAGTAGTAGCAACCAACAAGGTCCCCAGTGAGAATCTTTCCTTCACTCTCAGTCTGATATTGAGAAAATTGTTTTTCAATAGCAATTATAATCTTTGTCTTCTGTTGTTTGCAGTTTCATTATTCCTCGTAATAGAATCAGGTAGATGATGTTTCTGCCCTTGGTATTACTCCATTACTAATGATCATCACATTGTTTTAATATTTATGTGCCTCTTAAATGTGAGAAATTGTGAACACCGCATATTATCTCTACATCTAGCTTGTCTGGAGGAAGTTTAGGCTACTCACCCCGTAGGATAAACTCTAACTGGAGTTCTGCCATACGGATTTGAATGGAAAAATAGCCGTTGCTAGTGCAGGCTGAAATATAAATTGCATGCAATCGTCAAGTGCTTTTTCTAATTTTTGCTCACAAGCTTCTACAAAAGCAGTACCAGAAATGTACAGATTTCCTGATAGAGCTCAGCCTATTCACCTCACCCTGAAACTAGTGCTGGCAGTGGACTAAGTGCAACAGAAACAAACATCAGAATGTTCATCCAAGAGTCTGGATATGCATGACAGGGGAATTGGAGTGCTTGTGAGAAGAATAATTATAACATTTGTTATTTGTAAAAATTAACAGCATTTCAGTTTGAGGAACAGACATCAATTGTTCTTTTTTAAAGCACGTAAGTGGGGAATGTTTATTCAGAACAACGACATACCTTTGACAAATACGTATTTCCAAGGAAAATACGCCATATCTGAAAACATCCAGGAGATAAGGCATATATTCACAGCTAATCTCTATTTCAAACAACAAGCAGAACTGTCAACCAAAGCAAATTCTTAATATGAAGGTCCTAGAATGGCTTTGAGAACTAGTATGTAGCCAGAAGAGGACTCAGTACATGCACTGTTATTAAAGGCAGAGTTACAACAACAGACAACTTTATGAACCAAGAGTATGTTGTTTTAAACAAGTCAGTGCATGACCCAGTGACCTAATAGCATAGCAGATGTTGAGATGTCATATTTGATTACAGAGAAAATATTTGATTTGTCAATAAATATTTCCAATTTGGAATGGGCAATAAAAGAAGTATTACTAAAATTTGTATTTGTTTAAAAAACAAAACATGTCTCCTTAAAGTCTTAGAAGATGCTTTCAACAAAGACTTGACTTTCTCAAAGGGTGCATCATTCAGTTCTTTTGAAAATTAGCCTCTGAGTTGCCAATTTAAAATGAAAGGGGAGAAATGTACTGCTATGTGGGTTTAGGTATTGTGATAATACCCCATTCTCAATCTTTTGAGACATGGCACATGCTGAAAGCAAAATCTCTACGTTAAAAAGAATTCCTCTCTGATGGAATTTAGACCACAGCTAGAGATAAAGTGAATTTGGTGTACTCATAAACAATATGAAGAAGGAATCAAGACGACATCTTAGAGAAGGAATCTTTCTCTATACCAGCATGATTCACTTTGCTGTTGCTATTCTGTCCTAATTTTTAGAGTTAATTCAAAACATGACTGGCTGACTGCATTTCAGCTATATTAGACCATAATCCGTAGGACTGGAAACACCAACATTCTTTTGCTGTTACTACCAACAAAACTTACAGTGTTTGTCTAGCTGGTACAGTTAAAATCCTGAGAAACCAACACATTTATAAGCTGTCTTCAATGTTAATATGAATAAAAATGGTGCATAATTGTCACAAATATTTATCACAGATATATATAGGAAAAAAAAGACTAGACAAACTGTGGTTAGTGTTGCCTACTTTCAACTATTATTTATAGCAAACACAATTTTGGTTTATCTAGCCTGTCCCTATCCAGGAAACATTCCCTGAAGAAAAACTGCTTAGTTTCTGCTTCTTATTTCTAAAGCTTAAAGTAAATGAACAAGCAGCAATCTTGGCTTCTAGTTTTAATTAACAATTGAACATATGAGAAATGTAACCCTAGGTGACAGAATGCATTTAGGTGTTTCAGAACCACATATATATTCAAGTTTCAGTTAGCTGAAACAGCATGTGAAAAGAGTTGTATGAATAAACACCGACTGTGTTTAAACTAAGACATATATTCCATCAATGAAGCTGTCACAGAGAAAAGGGAAACAAAACAAAAAAAAAAAGGACAGTGAGCCAACGATATCTTTAATAGCTGTGAGTAGTGACCTGCAAAGATGGTTGCACTTCTTTCTGGTACAAGCTGACTCATCTGAAGTCATTGCAAATGCTTGCTTATAGGTAGCGCAATTAAATCATGATTTGCCCCTGGGCAGGCTGCTTTGGAAGGATTATATAAATAACTGAAGGACACTAATAAAAATTCTTCAGGAGAACAAACATCGTTGCTGGCCAAAGTCCAACAAAATTCTGTGAGGACTCTGTGTATAAAAATAGCTTCTACCTCCCATTGCAGTTGATGCAAATGAAGCTAGAAATTTCCCTCATTCAAAGATGGTCACATTCAGCATCTTCGCACTAGACAGGTGATATCTTCAAGGGGTGTGATCTCCTGATGTCAAGTAGCTGCTTTGAAAACACAGTAAAAGGAACTGTTCCCCTTAGATATTTACTTCCCAATTGTGCAGGTATAGTTTACATGCAGGTTCCGAAAAATATATCTGTGGGCAATAGTAAGTATGTAATAGGAAGGCAAAGAAGGGCAATATTTGCTGCAAAAGATAAGTGATGCGTGACCCAGCTGTTTGGTGAACCCTAGTATTGCTTGCTAGCTTGGTCTGGTTGCATGTAATTACTGCTAAGTGATTATGAATTTTGCAATTCATAATAAAATAAAAATGTGCCAGCAGTGTCCTTAGATTTCTTAGTCATTTATTATTATTGCAAAATTTTAAGAGAAAAAGAAAGAAATTCCTGGGTAACTCATAATTAAAATGGAGTTAAGAGAGATGGTACCTTTCTACAGGTCAGAATTAATGTCATTGCCAGCATGTGGAAGTCCGTTATTGTAAAACCCATTGGTCCAAATTCTTAAAATAAAATATACAAATATTTGTCAATCCCTATAAACTACCTCAGTCAAAAGAACACCATTCCTAGTAACCTTTCTGTTGCTGTGTCAGTAGCGCATGTAATAAAAAAGAAGGATGGCTTTATATAGCATTGCTCTTGTTCATCTTCTGAGACAATAAAAAGGAGGTCATAGGTGATAGTTCTGTTAGTGTTTCCTTGTTTAGGTCACAAATCTATCTTTTCTATTGATTTTGTGTAAAACCACTGATTAAAAACATCAAACGCAAGTGATTTATCTTACATTAAAGTGATTGTAATGAAACAGTCTTCTGCTTTCTCTAGGACCAGTCAGCTCTAACCTTAACTGAGAAAAACATTTAGATATGTGCTTTTTATACAATCTATTTCTGAAGTATCAATTTGCTCAGATCCTTTGCTCTTCATTGAACAGATGGAAATAAACTTAGGTATGCATGAAGGTACATGGGCAAGCTGTTCTACTGGAGAAGGTTTTGTAAACCTTTGGGTCTTTGAGAGCCCTTTGTCCTGTTTTCGAGGGAAAGAGCTGTAATAGACTTCACAGTGCTAAAATTTGCCAGCCTCTTTTACTTCATTGGAGGAGTGAGAGAAAATACTGACTCCTAAAGAAACAAGAGCTTTCTTTTCTTGAATCAGGTACGATGTGGGTAAGAATGAGATGATTTCTTAACAGTTCCGATGGTAGAACGCCTTCTCTGTGGTGGAAGTTTCAACAATCTGGTGTAGAAAATCAAACGCACTAAAGAGTAAAATGCCAATTTATTTGAGAATTTTACTAGGAAATTGCTCTCTTTTTAAGGAATATGAATCGATATCTGCCTGTAGCATAGCTGTTTGCCTATAAATATAAGTTTTATAAATTACAGTAGGAGATTTGCTGAGAATCATGGTTAGATGAAGGCAGCTCTCACAATATAATTTTATATCCTGCATAGCCAGGACAAGCCAGATATTCTCAAACAATACCTGGATGACTGCCAGATCCAAAGGAAATATATTATTTGTGATCCTGCGACAACATCCCATGAGTTATTACTTGTTTTATCTGAACCTGTTTCCTCACCCTCAGATATAACATAAACAAAAACATTATTAAGGCCAGCTGAACAATCAGGGGCTGCTTTTGCTGAAGGCGACAGTATTCATGTAACATCTGTGTGACCTCCCTCCCTTGCTATGCAATCCTGGTACAAGAGTAATGCTCACACTAAGATAAAGTGCCACACTCGGTTTCTGGAAAGCAAGGCAATCCCTTTTCTTCTTCTGGCAGCCAAGTAAAAATGCCAGGTGACACAGAAATAGAGAGAAAGTTGTCTTCTTCTGAAAAGAGGCCTCTCTACCTTTCCTGTAGACCTCTTCAGGAACTAAAAGGCTGCTATAAGGCCTCCTTGAAGCCTTCTCTTCTCCAGGCTGAACAATCCCAAATGTCTCTGCATTCACAGGAGAGGTGCTCCAGGCCTCTGATCATCTTTGTGTTCCTCCTGCAGTCCTAAGACTCGTCTTGCAGATTACTTTGCTAGTTCACAGCAAAATTCCATTTGATGGAATTTGATTTGATGGAGCTTGATTCAAATAAATATGAAGCAAGTTCAGTGCTTCCCCAAACAAAAAAAAACTCCACAACCCTAACTCATCATTATGTTACATCCCAATGTCACTTTGTTTAAAAATTAGTGAGACATTTCTTTCTATGGTTTATCAGTAAGCTAAGATTGGATTACTTATTTTATTCTATTTTTTTTTCAGGGACTGTTGTAGTTAAACCTGGCCAGCAGCTAAAACAACCACACATCCAGTCACTCACTTGCCCCACTCCCCACCGTGATGGGGAGAGAACTGAAAAGAAAAAAAAAAGGTAAAATACATGGCTTGAGATAGAGTTTAATAGAACAGAAAAGGAGGATAATAATAATAATAGTAACAATGATAACAAGAATAACAGTAACAATAGGAATAAAAGAATATAGAAAACAAGAAAAGCACAGCAACAATGCTCACCACTCAGACCCAGTGCTCAGCTAGCCCCTGAGCTGCCTCATCTCCCTGCCCACCCCCAGTTACATATGAAACATTATGTCATATGGTATGGCATATCCCTTTGGCCACTTTGGGACACCTGCCCTGGCCATGTCCCCTCTCAGCTTCTTGTCCATACCCAGCCTTCTCATTAGCAGGGCAGTATGAGAAGCTGAAAAGTCCTTGACTGCTCAGCAACAATTAAAACATCAGTGTATTATCAACAGTGCTCTCATCCTAAATCCAGAGTACCTCACTACACCAGCTGCTAGGAAGAAAAGTAAGTCCATCCCAGCTGAAACCCGGACAGAAACCTAATTATTGAGAAGGTAACTCTCTTTATGCCAGTTAATGTGCAAAGTAGTCATGATATGCAACCATCCTCTCCACCCATCTGTCTCTACACATAGATTATTCAGTTGACTGCAGCAGAGGGCAAGCACGCACCACTCACTGGTCTATTCTTAGAAAGCCAAAAGTGCAACACTCGAAGAGATTGCCATGGTTATTTCTACTATGTCTTCATGTTAATGTAGAAACTCACTAAAAATAGTTAAAAAAAGAGAGGAGAAACCTACTCGTCTTTTTCCCTGGAGCTTACCACAGTGTAATATCATTTGTATGGCTATTTGTTGTAATTCCTTTGCAGTCCCTAGGGGCACCTCAGCCGTGAACCAGAACACAATAGCAAATCACTAGCTAACACTGCAGAGGAAACAGGCTAATCATTTTCTAGTTTTCGATGAAATGTGGCTTTCAGCTTTGTGCCAGAGGACAAATTTAGGGAGGTCCCGTCAGGCAATGCTCTGAATTATACTTGCTCTGATTTGTCTCAAAATGCCAGACGAGGAAGGAGAAATAATGGGTCAGAAGGCTTGTGGCCAAACACTGATTTAGTCTAAAGGGAAAGAACAGCAGGTGGGCAGTAAAAAATGTTAACATCTAATAAGATACCATTTTCCACTGAAAGACCCTGGACAAATTCAGTTTATACATCTTTATACAATACTGGGTCTGAGCATATAGGAAACCAACTTCTCCCTCACCTTTGCAGTAGGCAACTAGAGCTGCCACTTGGCTGTTACCTTCTCGTTACACTGGAGTCCAAAGTGGGAGGTGGAAAACCAGAGGAGGATTTTTTCAAATGTTTTTCAGGTGATGACATATCACATACTGGTGGCCCAGAATATGGGTTTCAAGCTGGGAGCAGTGAAAAGTCACTAAGCCCCCTGGCTCCTGGTCAGGCCTTTTTTGCCTCCTTCCTGTTTTATTTATAATGTGCTGCTAGACTTTTTTGGGAGCTATCCTACATAGCAACAGTGCCAAAAAAATCCCAACAACCCAACAACCAAACCATAGAAACCCATCAGCTACAGAGTCTTGGGTATAAGGACCAAGTCACCTTATGTAATACTGGGTGCTGACAGTGAGCCAGGGGGATTGGATTTTTTTTTATTTGAATTGAAAGAGCTGTAAATCAGATATAAAACATAATGTATTATATTTATTTGTATGTTCTAAAGTGTCTTTTGCTCATGTTATCTAAAATTCTTCAGAGAAAAAGATTTAGATGTAAAATAAAAAAAGTGCTCCCTTGTAGCACTCAGGACAACACCAGGCCATTCCCTGGCCAGGACAATGCCAGTTTCCAGTGTCTGGAAATCCTTGCAATAGAATCAAAGAATTACAAGGTTGGAAAAGACCTTTAAGATCATCGAGTCCAACTGTTCCTGCCCTATGCTAAACCATATCCCTAAGTACCTCATATACCCTTTTTTAAAACACATCCAGGGAAGGTGACCCAATCACCTCTCCGGGCAGCCTGTGCCAGGCTCTAACAACTCTTTCAGTTTTTCCTAAAATCTAATCTGAACCTGCCCTGGCACAGTTTATTGCCATTTCCCCTTGTCCTATCTCCTGTCACTTGGCTGAAGAGACCGTCGCCCATCTCTCTACAACCTCTCTGTCAGCCCGTTCCTCAGGATGAGTACTCAGGGAATATCTAACTTTACTATTAAAGACTGAGGTAAAGAAGGAATTAAGTACCTCAGCCTTGTCCTCATCTCTTGTCACTAATGTTCCACCTGCATCCAATAAGGGCTGGAGATTCTCCTTGACCCTCCTTTTGTTAATATACCTATAGAAGGATTTTTCTTATCTTTTACAGAACTGGCCAGTCTGAGTTCCAGTTTGGCTTTAGCCCTTCTGACTTTCTCTCTACATGATCTTACTACATTCCTATAGCCATCCCAAGACACTTGCCCCTTCTTCCAAAGCTCATATTTTCCCCTCTTTTTCCCAGTATCTTCTCAGATATCTCTACTCAGCCAAGCTGGCTTCCTTCCTTGCCGACTCCTCTTCTGACACACTTAGGACAGCCAAATAGTTTTAAGTTTCTGGAAACCTTTGCAATACTGTCATTTTCATAGTAAGGAAGGGTATATGAGAGGTAGATGTGAGCACATTCTTCCAAAGTCTATGCCTTTGGCAAGCACTCTTGCTCCTGTATAAGTAAAATTGATGCATTTAGATGTAACATCTATTTTGGTGGTGTTTTGTAGGGGCTTTGCTTTTGTATGGCTCATTCTACATCTGTTTTCCTGGAATGGATAACATACCTGTCGTTTCAATTTTCAACTGCAAAACAAAATCCATTTGCTGTTTTTCCACTGTTTCATTTGCAATTTCTTATTAAGTTCTGTGAGGCTCTGGTGTGCAGAAATCAGCATCTGAGTCATTGAGCTTCTACACTGAAGTTCAACAGCTGCAGTAAGGAGACCTTTCAAAGCATCTCCTTTGTGCCCTCTTCCCATCCCTACAACCCCTCACAACCCAAACCCAGGACAGAAGAAAATCCACATAAATGGCTTCAGCAAAAGATACAGATAGAGATTTAAAAGAGGACTGGGGTTTATGTGCAAAGTATTTTTGTTTCTTCTGGTTTATCTAACAAAATATTGTGAGTGGGCCTCAAAATGGATGCAAAAATAACTAATTTCTACTTCAAGCCCCGATATATTGCTGGAGAAGGGTAAAAAGGTCTGATACAAACAAGAATGGAAATTGCCAGGGCAACCTATAATACTCCATCACAGGAAGCTGCATGTACTTTGAAGTCACAGATGCTGCATGCACTTGAATTGCAACCATGCTCTCAGAAATTTACAGCCGAATCAAATGTTTAGTAAATGTGTCCAGACTGTAAACATACTGTGCTGACAAAGATAATGTAAATTTGCATCAAAGCAGCTCAGGCATGATCTGTGTGTAAAACCAGATAGTCTAAACCCAACCATTTTCCAATTTTTTTTTGTTTCTGGACAACGTTGTTTACCACTTTTAACAGCTGCTCTTTGTGGTTTTTTTGGAATTCTGAAGTTTATCACACTACACGCTGTAAAAAGCATAATCACGTTTTTCTGAGTGTTCTCATGGGTTTCCTTCAGCATCTCATATAAATGAACAGTGTTTTTCGAGTCTTCTTCCTCTGAGCAATCCTATTTAATACATGAGTTGATTGGTGTATTTCTGTCTTTGGAAGAAAAATGGAGTATAGCAATAATTGTGTGCCATCCGCAAAGTGTACAGCCCAGCTACACTGGCAATGGGTTTCTTTTCTTGCAGCACCTCTACCTAGTGAAATTTGGGCTTCCTCCTTGCAGTCCAACTCCTTCCAGTGTTTGCCTGAGATTGGACATCCTCAGAAGCAACTAAAGACAGGCAAGGGAAGACAGTCAGCCCGCAGAGACATAGGTAGGCCTGACATCTGTTTTCAGAAAGCCTTCAGAGTACCCGTGTGGTGTCTCTGTGTGTGACAATTTAGGAATGGGGCAGTGGCTTGGTAAATACAGGTGTGCCAAATACCTGTCATGGCAGATAATGTGTGGTAAATGATAGCTCTCTAAATATTTATGTATCTGGTCCCTGAACACACAGTCATAAGAAACCAAAATATCAATAGCTTCTTTTTAAGGCTGTGAAGCAGAATGACCTATCCAGGGGATGTGAAGACCGGAAGAATCAGCTTAAGGTTTAAGTCCTCATTTCCATGGGATCTTGGAGGGGTGCAGAGATTATCTGTGAGGAAGTGGGGGTGATGGGCTGCCCCATGAAGCCTGGCCAAAGGGCCTCCTTGAGGATGGAATGGAGGATGGGGTGCAGCACAGCAGTATAGACCTCATCACTGCAGCCTCAACTGCACCTTATGCTTTTGTCTTGCCTGTGACCCTTTTTTCCCGTCCACATGGATATTCCTGTCTGAACCTCTGTCTTGACACGAGAAAATTAATCTCTCCTTTGCTGTATATGAAAAAAAGAGTCTGTTGTCATTGATCTATGGTATGTGGGACACAGTGGAGCAGCAGTATCTCCCTAGGGGAGACTTACCTCATACATTGTCATCACAGTGTAGAAGGGGAAGCCAAGTACCATCTTGAGAAATGCCCCAGGTTGCCAAAGATGTATTTTCATCACTCAGTGAACAGGCTGCACTTTATTCCTCAGCCAAAATATTCCTAGACACATTAGCATGGATAATACTCTTTTTGACCTGAAGGTCTTCTAATTATGCCTGACTTTTGTGGAAGTAAAAGACTGTAATACCTGCATTTACAGTGATCCTGACCATATCTTGAAGAACAAAACAGGCAGCCTGCTTGTGTTGCCTGCATACGAATTGTGGGGCAAATTGGACGATGTTGTGATTAGCAGACCTCATCTCCAGCAATGTGTATATATAATCTAGAAAAAATGCAGTTCTTGCATCATCAGGTATCCCATCTGCCCTGGAAAAAGTAAATGCAGCCTTGCACTGCCTAAAATAATGCATGACATCATGTCCTATAAAGTTAATGTTTGTAAGAAAAGTTGCAAGACATCTGAGAATCACGTCCCAGTCAGTCCTGGTCCCAGGCTCTGGCAACATCTCTGGGTTAAGGGTGTTGCCACAGGAGGCAGATCTGTAGCCTGGGAGCCTTGATTTTCATCTGCAGGTGTTACAGACTACAGCCACGGATCTGTAGTTCATGAGCGTGCAGAGACTCTTTAATACTAACAAAACCCCAAGGAGTTGAGGAAAACAAGAAATATTATTTAATCAATGAAAATAGCTGGTTGCTTATGTGGTCAGAGTGGAGGTGAAAGGTGGTTGTTCTGCCTGCAGGGCTGCTCTAAGTACCTAGCGAGCTTCTGACTCAGAAATGCTGGACCCAAACATGTATCTTGTTCTGACACTTACAAAAAGCTGTTTATGAAACAAAACAAAGTAGTTAAACCCTTCAAAACAATGACAGTCCACAGCAATGCTTCATTTGCTGAAACTCAAGTTACGTAGAGTATTGCTGCCTTCCAGCTGGGAAGGGCTGGACCTCTCTCAGTGAACTTGGACTGTAACTCTGCTTGCTTTCATGTTTGGCTCTTTCATGTCATGTCTCTCTTGCAAGAGCAGCCTGCCTGTCAGCGACATGTGCTGCCACTGAGCCTTTCACAGTATGTACAGAGCACACTTGCCTCTGATCATTTTTGTAAGGCTGCTTATGAAGGTCTCAACTCCTCCTTTTTTTCCACTATTCCTAATGCTCGTCCCCACCAGTCTGGTTTGAGGACATGCCATTCGGCTCCACGGTTGAGGCTGCACTGTGAAGTTCTTCAGTAATGCACTGACGGCACCTGGCCAGGCAATGCCACACCATTTTCTCTTTTGCACATGCAGAGCCATGCTTACCCCCACACTTTGAGCAGCTCTGCTCCCGCACTTTGAAGAGGAGGTCAAGCAGAAATACCACTGACTGCAGAAAAGAGGAAAGGACATGTAGCCCACCTCCAGCCTTTCCAGGTCCTCATTGCTGGGACAGGGCCCAGAGAGCAACAAAGGCCATGAGATTGCAGCTAATGATACCAATGGGTGTTGAGGACACCCAGAAAAATATACTGTTGATACCATTGGTACCAACAAGCTCCTATTGGAGGAGAAATGTGCTGTCCGTCAGTACTTAGTCTTGAGCAAGTGGCTGATGCCAGGAATGAAGGAAGGAACATGTGACTACGGACAGGTGTTAAGTTTTTATCTGGAATGGGAACCAATTTCCTTTAGTGAAACACTGTACTAGCTCACAAGTTTCTTGAAAATGGCGTGAGGGAAGAGTGAGGCTCACTTTGATATTTTTTCATGATGTCACATGGTACAATTGACTTATAATTTACTGATCCAGTCTTGAGCTCACCTATGGTACACCAGAACCCCAGATCACAGATCAAAAAAGCCTGACATGCCATCTCCTGGGCATACCTTTCTCTGGAGTCAGTAGTACCTACAGAAACAGTCCGGTTACTTTGTTCTGTTTGACAGTTTTTCAGCCACTGTAAATAACATGCAATGACCTTAACATGAACCATTCTGGCACCCTGCCCTCTCCTGCCTCAGGTCAGACCAAACATAGCATAAAAGTTCTGAAGCAGCTTAAGAAAACATTTGTGTGAACATGCTCACAATTTAAAAGCAGTCCAGAGTAAGGGACCTTTGCTTGTTGGGGATTCTTTAATTTTTTTTATTTTTTTAATTTATTTTTTAAAAAAGGTCTTTGTAAGTGTACTCTATTTATGCAACTCAGGAAAAAAAAAAGAAGAAGAAGAAGGAAAAGAAACATTTTTTAAAATTGGCCTATATAAACATCTTTTAAGGAACAAATTTCTCTTTCATTCTCTGGAATTACTTTTTCTTTAGAAATTTAAGTTGACAACAGTAAAACTGCACCAAGTGGCGGAAATCCAGTCAGAAGACAAGGCTTTAATAGTGCAAAAATGGGGTTTTGTTGGCTTTGTTGTTTGATAAGATGTTTTAAATTATCTTCATCTTTATTGGCAGCAAGACATGTTCCCAATACTCAGATGTGTTTTAGCTAGAGAACTGAAGCTAGAATCACAGAATAGTTGAGGTTAGAAGGCACTTCTGGAGGTCTCCCCAGTCCAACCCTCTGAAGCAGAGTCATTCAAGGAGATTACCTAGAAATTTATTGTTATCTATTATAAATAACTTAGAATACGTCTTTTTATATATAAAGGTAATTGGGAGAAACAGCAGCAAAAATCAATCAATCAAGCCAGAGCAAATTCACAGAATCACAGAATTACAAGGTTGGAAAGGCCCTTTAAGATCATCAAGTCCAACCGTTCCCATCCTATGCTAAACCATATCCCTAAGTACCTGGTGTACCCTTTTTTTCACAAAACAGCGAAGCAGAAACCCAGTCAATATCCAGCTTTCATACCCATGACTTCTCTTTCAAGTGCAAAGTAAGCAGAGCCTGACATTTTGTCTTGTAGAATATTGTTGCACTTACAGAAAGGCTGCTTTCCTTTGGGATAAAGTTTGAAATACCCAGCAACATCAGTGTTCACTGGTCAGCCTCATGTGGGCTGCAATTTCAGAAATTTTCTGGGCTGCTTGCATCGCATAAAAAGTTATGCTAGGTGGTGCATTGCATACACATGGCATGATGAAGGACTGACTCCAGCCATACACACAGTGAACCAGAGAGCAGATTTCCAGTCTCTCAAGCCAATGCAGGGTTCTACTGGCCACCTTAAACTGTGGGTTCACACAATCCCTGGACCTGAGGTGACTCAAATACATGACAAAACAGGTAATAGAAAGTCAGTGAAGTCTAGTTCTGGTTCTGTTCCAAGTTCTGTGGTGTAACCTAGAACTAGAAGTTTCACAGTATCAATTTAAATAGGATTGCCGAAAGCTGCTATGCCTATACTCCACTTCAGTGTGTCCTGAAAACACTGGAATTCTGCCACCAACTTCACTCTGAACAGAAAATATCACTTCAGAGGCTACACTAGGGCCTCTTTGTTTTCTTAATGCCATGATGAATATTAGGAGCAGTCAATTTCTATAAAAACCATTGAAATTTTCATTAAAGGGACAGTTTGTCTACCTATGAGGATATTCATTTGTCCAGACTGTAACGCAGAGGGCATCCAAAATGTCAGTCAGCTTTCAGTGCTTGGGATCGATGCTTGGAAACTCACCTGCTGAGATCATACTTCCAATTCTGGTTATTAAGTCAACTATAAAATAAAATGCATTGTAAAGTGGTGTTAATTCATTGCTATGCCATATCTCATCGTGTGAGATTTTTCAAATTCCTTTATATGAGTGTCGGATATGTTCCAAAACCATCAAAATAAGATGAAACAAAAGGTTTTGTTTTGAACATTATTCATTTTCGTACGATTTATTTTATTCTTTATCCTACTGTAATTATTCTAAAAGAGCACTCTATATAATATAAAGTTTTAAGGGCAGCAAAAATTTTTAGAATGCTGTCAACGATGTTTATCTCTTGAAATAACTAGAAAGAAGTTGAAATTTTAAAGTTTTTACTTGTCTTTAGCATACAGCCTTCGACACATATATAATTTCTTTTGTGTGCATTTTTCATTGCATATTTATCTTCAGGAAGACAAAAAAAATGGGTTTCTGTCATAATCATAATATAGCAACAAACCACATCAGGGTTACATTAATATAACACCTTTTTTGTAAATGTAACATAAATAGAACATGAGGAGAGAGGCTTAAAGAGACATAAATCTGCAGGACTCAGAAGCCTTTTTTCAACAATCATTTTAGAAGGACAGGTTTGGTAATGCCTTCATCCCATAGAAAGGAGAGTTCCAGCCTGCCTGATGTGCCCTATAACTCTACTAGGACTGTGGGTCTGAAGCATCAGCTCTGGGAGAAAGTTGTATTCACTTGTTGGCTAACTGAAGATACTCATACCAAAGGGTGATTGAGTCTGATGTTTGAGCAGGCATAAAAAATAGAGAAGTATGATGGCACTGCTGGTCCTTTCTGAGGTCTGTCTGAAGAATCACTGTTGGGCAGTGTTGGACAGCCAGCCACATCTCTCCCTCTCATCAGGAGCAAAGCCAGAGTTACATGCCACTGCTAAGTGGCAAAATTAAGAGCTTCAGGCCAGATGCCTGAAATGTTACAGGAAAATCTCTATTTACTATAGTTCATGATCAAATCAAAAGTCACATTGGCAAGGGAAGAACATGTTCTGTTGAAGCAAATGTTAAAGCCCAGAACTGTATTTCACCTGGCAGCTTGTCGCATTTCACCAAAGTGTCTGAGTGGGTGACTGAGTTCATAGCACAAGCTGAAAGGATGCCTGCTCTGCTATCTGACTTGATGGCAAAAGCAGAGGGTGGATGGGGATGCAGATCCTTGCAGAGACTGTGGGCACATTTATTCCTTGCCCTTTCATTCCAGAAAGAAAAAAGGGAGAATGGAAAATCAAGAAACTGAGTAAGAGAGAAAAGAGATGGCAAATAAAGCCTTTAGGTAGCAAATAACCCTCCAAGCAAGCATTGAACAGCTGCACACATGCTTTCCACAGAGCCAAATCTAGAGTGAAGAAATTGAAGGGAAATAACCCATCTTTTTAGTGGAAGCTTGTTGGGCTGCAAATAAGACTTGAGGATAATGCATAACAGATGGTAACTTGATGGGAAGGGGTGCGGCAGGCAATTTACAGTATATAAACTCTTCTATGAAATACCAGGGCAAAAGAAAGCACTAAAGTGGTTAGGGGTAACTAGCAAATGATACAGAAAGCAACGAAGCTGTGGCTTTGAGTAACTGAGCACCTGCAGCAGTTCAATATGTTCTGTGCAAGGGATGAGAGAAGAAGGTATACACCAGCAATAATGTATGTGAGAAAAAGGACAAAAATTTACAGAAAGATGGAGGACATTAGCACAGATGCAAGGTCAATGCAGAGACAGACAGTAAAGCCATCATAAAAGAAGCGTCTCCAGCACTGCTTGAGTCCTGTATCCAAGTCCCATCTAAAGGAAGGTTAGAAATCAGCACTGTGTGGGGATGCACATAAGTGTTAAATGAAATCTTCATTTCCACTACTTTGAAACTGCCAAAGTCAAGGAGCAAATAAGAGAAGGGTGATACCATATATAGTCACACAGAAAGTAACTATACAAAAGTCAGGCAGCTACATGCTACACTAATATCCCTCTTGAAGTACCTCTAGTCCCCTTTCAGCTGACCCCTTGATGTTTTGGCTGTTGTGCACATACAGAACTGCATGAGGCTCTTGGAGCATTTGGCCACACTTGACCCATGACAGAATCACCAGACCAGGACCTCCATTGATCTCACCTGCACATCCAGTTTGCTGAGGGAGGGAAAAAGGACCTTAAACCACAGTCTTTCATTTTCCAGCAAGGTGTTCTTAGCACACAGTGATAAGGTGTGCTTACGTAGAGACCTTTGCTATTAGGGCGTCTCCATTTCTACGAATATGTGAATCCATATTTACTGCATCAGGATGGACACTAAATTAGGAGTGAGGGTTGGCAAACAAACATTTGAATATTAAAAAACCCAGAAATCCTCCACACATAGCCTAACTCAAGGGTTAGGCTGTAATAAGAGAAAGTGTATGTAGGAGATGTGTGCTGAAATGAGCACTACTGTAATGCCTAATGCTTGCAAAGGGAACTTAAGCACCACTAACCCAGAGTGACAGAGTTTATTCATGAGCACCCCTCTCCCTGAAATCTGTAACTGAGCAGCTTCTATGCTCTGTAAACAATACGTGAGGAGAAAAATGTAGCATCCACAGAAACCAGCCTGCAGAGCTATTTGCATCATATCATGCCCTAGTTGAAAGAGCAGCAACTTGAATCCAGGGGTCACAGCTCTGATTCTTCCCTGGAAGCCCTGATGATGTTTTGTTTTTCAGGTCATAGGTGAAGAACAAGGAACTTCCTTTAATAATTCAGAGTCCAGAGATTAGGGTAGTTAATTTAGATATGGTAGCCTGCCTCACCTTACTTTCTGGGAGACAGCATGTCAACAGTCTGGAGAAGAATGAATACTGTATGAAAGGAAATGGAAAAAGCGTGGAATTCTTGTGGAAAAGAGTCTGCTTTTGTTTAACAACAAAAAAACCCAACCCAAAACCAGCAAACAGAAAAAAAAACCCCAAAACCCAAACCTGGGAGGCTGTTTATTTTGCAAAGTAAAACATTATGAAATTAATTAGAATACATTTAAAAGCAGCAAGCGTCATGAGGCTGGAGTCAAGCTTAAAACAAAAATGGAAAAAGAAACATTTGATAAAATTTATTCCTTATGTCTGAAGCTAAGAATATTTTCCTGCATCTGTTGTATTCTTTTCAGCAGTTATTTAGCTGAATGTAGAAGGAAAGTAGTAAGCCCTAGTTTGTGTTATTAATATGAAACTCACACATTTTAATGGGTCTGTATTCACTTCACTGCATCTACAAAACTCCTACTAATAGAAAGTAATTGTATTAATGGGGATAGTGCAAACACATTAAAGGCCATAGCAACAAAGCCATGAGAATGAGCCTCCAAGCAACGGAGCCTTGAGAATGACACAACTGAGGTACTAGAGAGTTTAATGGTGTTAGACTTGCGCTATAGGTTGTCCTAAAATCTAGACCTAACTTGTCCCTATTAGAATGTCAAATATAATTGCTACAGCAGTTTTAGTTATAGTGCTAGTCTAAAAAGGACCAAAAAGTGGTCTTTATTAACAGATCTACCTCTCAGTACTGACTTGTAACTGCTCACCTGGTTACTGAAAGGTTTTTGCTAGGTTTTTGGTATTTTATTTCTTTTCACTTTGCAATTCTTTAGCTGCCAACAGAGTAGGTCACTTTGTCAAGAGCATTTTCAGCAGAACTGTTGTGAGCAATGGATGCACAGTTGCCCCTAGTGTTGCAATCTAGCCTCCTGAAAGTTTGTAAATGCTGGGCGTGAGCTGGGACAATGTATAAAAATGAAATACAATCTGTGATTATAACTATACATAGCTAAAAATAAAAGTCTTTAAGCACTTTGCTTCTATATGCCAATTGCAAAACTAGCTGAACTGTTAAAATGGATTGCTTCCATAGAAAGGTTAGACCTTCTGGTGAGAAAAACATCTCACTTCACTAAAAAATCAAGACTTATTATTAAATGCATGACCTCCTTTATTAACATGAAGTGGGATATCCACATTGTAGCATGGCAGTTTAGCTAGATGGTGATTGTGGACCCAGTATGGAAAAAGTGTCAGGGCTTTATAATACAAATTAAGGCATTGTCAAGTGAATATAGTGTCAAAGTTATATTGGGAAACTTATGTAACAAAATTATGGAACTTTCCCAAAATGAATCAAAGAATAGGGAAGATAATGGATTACAGACTGTCAAAGTTAATGGTTTCCAATAACAAACGAAAACTTCCACCTCACTTGCAAATAAATGTGGGTCTACCATATGTATCCATGCAAGAATGTATGGGAACAGAGTGCTGGTGGAGGTTGTACGTACCAAGGGGCAGCTGAAGGCTAGCCAGCATGACTCAACCCACCTGCAGACAGGACACTTCTCCTGGAATGGAGCCTTCACTTGCCTTTGCTCATTGTGCCATGCAACCCAGAGGACTTAGGGATTGATGTCAGCCCCCACTACATGTTCATCTTATATAAGTAGTTTTTTTCCCATTTTTCTTTAATAGATTTGTTATGTTTTGATGTAAGTAATTTTCAATGCCAGAAAATTACTTGAGGTTTTTGGACCTAAAACTATTTTTGTAGAAAAAACCGGATCATGACTGCCTTGTATGGTCTTCTTAGACAAATAATTACTTGGACTACCTTACCTTTCTGAATAGCACAGTACCTGAGAAAAAAATTACTTTGACAGAAATACTGAATAATGAAGTATTCCTATCAATCTTCTTTTATATTTTGAGGGCAAATAAATCAAGATCCTATACTCCTGCGTAACAATCAGTGAATAATGGTAGATAGTGAATGCAGCAAGACTTCCCATTCATGCCGAAAGTGGTTTATGACAGTAATATATTATTAGCACTCTGTCTACCTGTAGGATTCAGATACTCTTCAGAACTGGGTGACCCCATATGCCCCATAAGCAATTTTCCTACTTGACATAATATAACACAGTGTCCTTGTCGGGCTTTCTGAAATACTGCCAAATGGTAAAAATATCTGTACAGTGGAAACCTGTTTAGTCCCTTACCTGCTCAGAAGAGTTAAATTTTTCAATTTCTCCAGCCTGAATGTACCTTCTTCTGAATTGCTCCTATTGCTTAGATGGTCCCAGAGGCTGGTTTTACTGCACAAAACCTTCTCACATCTACTATTCTCCCTGCTCCTTTCCTTCCCTGTCACTGACCCCTGTCATAGTAGTCTCTAATTTGTTGGTTACCTTGGGCTGCTGACAATTATAACTTTAAAAATTATGTGCAGGTGTACATACCTGAGAACACTTCAGTAACTGGCTTCCTATCTCAGCATCCAAGCATCATGTGTGAACATTCTTTGGAGGATACCTGAGGTCTCAGTTATCAACTATAGTGTCTTGTACGTAGTCTTGTTCTTTCATGAAAAGACTTTCCCAAAAACTGAATGGGTGTGATCAGCCTCTTTCCTTGCGGGCTCTCCTGGCTGCACCAGCCCAAGGCATCTGTGAACATGCAGGGCCCATACAGAAGAGTCCACCCTGCTCTAATCCAGTACAGGTGCACTGCAGTCTGAGATGCTTCTCTGTTCACTCAGTCATATTTAGTACCAATCCAATGACATAAACTTAGTTATTATTTTAACTTTAATACTCTCATTTCCTTAGAATGCATTGAGAAGTATTCTCTCAAAAAAAAAGAACTCTCATTATTTCTGTTCCAAGGTGAGATATAGAAGAATAGAGAATTGCAGTGACTTGCCCATAATCAATACTCCAGGAATGATGTGGTAAAGTTTTATGAAGTCGTGAACATGTGGAGAAGGTGGATTATGCACCTCATCCTTTATTACTTACTGACTCCTGTAATTCAGGAACTAGAGGATGTCAAGTGAGATAATCAGTCAGCAAATTCAAAGCCATTGAAGTCCTTCATACAAAACTTTGGGGCATCACAGCAGGGTGGTTTGGTTGGTGTAAAACGTACCTGACCAAACCATACATTAGACAAAACTATGGGAGGAGAAATGCATTCCTGGAGGATTCATGTGCACATCAGAAAAGTAACATTGACCTTTGTTTTGAGGCATCTACTATTGACCAAACTGGGGATAAGACACTTGTCCACACCAAACCTTTCCTTTGACCCAGCATATAACCTCTAGTGTCACTACATATCCAGAAAATCTGGTCTAGAGCTGTGAATAAAACCTTAGCTATCCAACATTTAGTCCATTTCTCATGCTCCAGCAGTGATGACTCTGCCCTGTCTTCTTCCATTTTGTGCATGTTACTAAGGAAAAATATGATAAACTGAATAAACATTTCTGACTTAAATGATGGCAGGTAGAATAAGAAGATAAAAGTATAGAAAAAAAGCCAATAAAACAAATAATTCTAACATGGTGAAGTAAATGAAGGTTAGTCACCAGTGTTGCATGTACGGGTGGATTTCCTGCTCTACTGAGGGCTTCTTGTACATTTTATCAGTCTGTGTTTCATTATTGACTGTGAAAGCCCCTTTCTCTTGTCATAAAGCAAGATAACATGATACACATTTGAAAGGTAAGTTTTTCAGAGTTCTCAAGAAAGAAGGGCTTTCAAACCAGAAGGACAAAGACATTAAAATAATAATATTCAAATGAAATAAAGATGTATGAATAAAAGAGACAGGTACTGAGACTTTAGAAGTGTTAGCTTCAATAAAAAAATCGCAATTTCAGCATCAGTCTCTGTCTAAGTATTATTTCTCTATGGCATATACCCAAGATTATTGTTGAAAAGTGTCTTTCACTCTTCCAGTACATTAAGATAAAGTGCTACAGCTTACATTTCCTATTGGTATTTTTTCATTTTAAAAGCATCAGAACACCAAGAAGGTATTTTAAGATGATGTGCATTGACTTGTATATTGGTCCTCAGATTTTTTCTATATCGCCTGCAAGCAAATATCACAGTACTATGGTGTTTCCATAGCAACTGCATTTTAATAAGGTGAAATTTCCAGTTTGATAGAGCTGAACAACTAATAATGTCAGCTTCCAATGTTGCAAAAGCTCAGATGTCAAGAAGGGTCAGCATAAAACACGGGGCTAAAATTGATTCTTTGCAACATTCATCTTTATTGCTAGTATAATTTTGGGAAAAGCCAATAAAAAATATGATTAAAACAGTAATCTTATTTTCACACACTTCTCATATCATAAAGCATCAACATTCAAAATATATCAATTTTAAGCTCATTCGTATGTCTCCATAGGAAACATAATGCTCTTTACTGCAAGATCACTTTTCACTTCTGAGTTTTTACTCTACAGCACTCCATGGGAGAGTTCTGTGAACATCTTTGATTTAGTGAGTGTCAGTAGACACCAACTGACCATCAATACATGCTGATGCAGTCAGAGCATCAAAATTTGTTAATAACTTTTGCCATAAAACCACTGTTCCCTTAAGGTCAAGAAGTGAATTCAAGTGAGATTTCTTTTTAAGAACCCAGAAGAAATCACAAAGTGAGGTCTGGCTTTTAAAGTTAACAGAAGTTCTTTCAAAAGTTCTTTAGTTTTCTTTTAAGTCCTTTCTCTGTTTCTGTGGTCTGACCAAAACTCTTCTGGAGGTTTGCATTGTCTTTAGATGGGAAAGACTTGGGAAAAAGAGAAGCTTAAGAACAAATTGATCCCAGTAGAGCACATTTAGGACATACTGAATGCAATTTCTGTGTAGTACTTTAAGGAATTTAACTCAGCTTTTATTTCAACCACAATTTAACTTGACCAGAGTTGTGAGTTTCTGAAAATTTCACCAGTTGAAAGTTGGTGCAAAACCTCTGTAAATCAATTTTTATATATGTATGCATCTTTTCATGACAGAGAAATTTAGTCCTCTGTATTCAAATATCTCATTTAAAACCTTAATGTAAATTAAGGAATTCTTATATTTGATATAGGTAATAAGAGTGTACAAACATTAAGACCTTTTAAAATATTGCTCACATAGCCCTCACAGTCATAGAATCATAGAATGATCTGGGCTGGAAAGGACCCCAAGGGTCATAGACTTCCAACCCCCTGCCATAGGCAGGGCCACCAATCTCCAGGCCTGGAGCTACACAAGGTTGCCCAGGGCCCCATCCAACCTGGCCTTGAACACCTCCAGGGACAGGGCATCCACCACCTCTCTGGGCAGCCCATTCCAGCACCTCACCACTCTCACTGTAAAAAACTTCCCCCTAATATCTAATCTAAACCTTCCCTCCTTTAGCTTTAATCCATTCCCCCTTGTCCTGCCATTGTCTACTCTTTAAAAAGTTGATTCCCCTCCTGTTTCTATGCTCTCTTCAGGTACTGGGAGGCTGCAATGAGGTGCCCTCACACCCTTCTCTTCTCTAGGCTGAACAAGCCCAGCTCCCCCGGCCTCTCTTTGTAGGGCAGGTGCTCCAGCCCTCTAATCATCTCCATGGCCCTCCTCTGAACCCTTTCCAACTGTTCCACATCTTTCTTGTATTGGGGCCCCAGATCTGGACACAGTACTGCAGATGGGGCCTCACGAGGGCAGAGTAGAGAGGGACAATCACCTCCCTGTCCCTGCTGGCCACCCCTCTTCTAATGGAGCCCAGGATACCATTGGCCTTCTGAGCTGCAAAAGCACACTGCTGGCTCATGTTAAGTTTCTCATCCACCATGACATCCAGGTCCTTCCCAGCAGGGCTACTCTCAAGAAGCTCTTCTCCCAGTCTGTATCTATGTCTGGGATTCTTCCGACCCAAGTGCAACACCTTACACTTGGCAGTGTTGAACCTCATTAGATTCACCCGGGCCCATCTTTCCAGCCTGTCAAGATC